>CABFKL010004603.1:0-50544 GCA_901765185.1 Panagrolaimus sp. JU765 | reverse complement strand
TATAATTCAAGCCAAAAGCTCATGGAGTGCTCGCGGCATTCCCTTGTAAGTACAATTTTTTTTACCGTTCGCATTCTTTGATAATGAAAAATGACATAAAGGACCAAAAGATTACCGGAAACACCAGTTAAAAAAGTTACTCCATAAATTATTAGCATAGATATTCGTACATGTGGTTCACTTGTTATCTAAATCATTAATTCATCTTTCAATTTGACATTTTAAACATACCCTTGGTTTACGACAAGTTATTGAATAATTTGGATTATTTTCTGATTCATAAACATCATATCTGAATGGTCGTTCAGCATATGCTAAAACTTTAACTGACTTGTTTTATTTATGATTTTAACTTACTGTATTCGTCAAAAACATATGTTAAAGCAACCCATAATGGAAATAAACAAAAAGTTGTTAAAATTACGGTTATAATTGTTGCAATTTTATGTTGCCAAACAAAAATAAAAAACCTCAAAGTTTTTCTTCGGATCCAAACACCACAAGTTTCTCTATTTTGATCTTCTGATTCTTCATCTTCCACTACTTCCAATACTTCAATTTCTGGTGAATACCTCTTTTCGTTGGTCATTTCCAAAGAAATTTAAAAGCTAAAAAGAAGCAAGTTTAAAGAATTCCAAGCAGTTCTGACAGGTAACATCATTGATAAGAAAAAAAAAGATGATGCTATTATAATTGATTGCTTTCTCAAAAAAACAAGCAAAAGTTTAGTTTGAAATAAGACAAAAAAATTCATTAAGTCTAAATTAAACAAAAAACAACGAACTGTTTTTTTTTGAAAATGAAATAAACTGAGAAAAACCTGAAGTGGACTCAGATTCCCAATTGGCAAACAAAGAAAAAATAGACCTCGGAAGCTTCTTTTCTTTTTTTTTTTCAAATGCAATAAATGGCTTACCAAAAATTGATTGAATTGGATAAGAATATCTGCATTTTTTTTCTTACACCGGAAATTTCAAACAACCTTTTGTGCTTTGTCGGTGGGAAACATTGCACGCACTTGTCAATCTTTTTAGGTAATGAAGCCAATGAAGAGTTAGTTTCTTTGCACTTTTCCAACTAAAAGCTTATGGTTGAATGAATAAAGTGTAAAAAAGAAAAAAATGATGAATAATGAAACAAATTTGCATAAAACGGATTTGCAAGAAAAAAAATTAACTGCCAAAAGCAAGAAAAAATTAACTAACGTTCAGCTGTTTCTTGAGCTTTTTTAAACGACAAAAGAACATCTTGCAGCTTTATTTTCACCCAGTTTTTTTTTAAAGGACGAAGGCGATATTGGTTTTAAAAGTGTGCCCTGGTGCGCGCAACCTGTATAAAAAACGAGCTGCTGCTTTCTTTTTGTCTTCAAAAAAAGAACAAGGGAAAAAGAAAAAACGCTGCTCGCGCTTGCACATGTTGCGCGCACCAGGGCACACTTTTAAAACCAATATCGCCTTCGTCCTTTAAACAAAAATTTTTTGACACTGACAATTTTCACTTGTCAGATATTGTGTTTTTCAAGGATTATATTTAACAGAGTCCAGTTTTCATACATGTAATTTTCTTATCATCACATTTTGACATTTTTTCCCTCGGGGTTTTTTTAAAATGGCAAAAAAACCAACCCGAGGAAATGAATTTTGAAAAAAAAAATCATGGATTTGCCAAAAAAAAATAATTTAACTGACGCCCCCCTTTCATGAAAATTTTTTATTTGTAAAATTAGCTTTGTTTTTTTTTATTTCAAAATAAAAACCCATTTATTACTGTCTCCCACGGGGCGAATCATCATGCTACATTTTTCCTTCTTCAACGTTTAAATGTCAAAATTTCTTCCTGAACAATTAATTTCCCAAGCTTAATGAATAGTACGTATTTTACAACATCCCACATTTGAAGAAACAATAAAAAAAACAAACAAACAATTTGATAAAATGTGTTTTAGCAATACTCGAAAGTTGAAAATTCAAAGCCAATTAACATGTGACTCAGTTCAGTTCCAAACTTTTTTTTTAACAAAGAGGAAGTTGAATGAATTTTTGAATAAAATCGTAAAACAAGAGGATATAAAATTATAACATCCAAATTTCATGAGACAGAAAAAAATGAACAATGCTCGGCAACAAGAAAATTGTTGCTCAGCATTTTTTTGGCAAAACATCATCTTTTGAAATGAGAAAATTGGCCAAAAGTAAACTTTGTTTTGTCATTCAAGTATTTATTAAAATTATTTTATGTTTGAGCAAGGTTTGGCACAATAAAAATCAATCATGTTTTTATGTTTTTGATCATAATCAAGCGCTGTTTAGCAAATTGACACAACAAGTCCCGCATTCGATGCAACAAAGTTTGCAACAGTTTGGTTTTTCTTCTTTTTCAGTTTCTGTAAAAAAAATTAGTTTTTTTCAATAAAAAATTTGCAAAACATCATTTCAAAAATATTAAAAAATTCTTTTGTTTAAATTTGTTCAATCAAAAAAAATGATGCAAACCTTTTTGTGCTGGCTTTGGGTTTGGCATTTTTTGTTTTGAAGGCAATGGTTGTTGTGTAATCACGTTTGCCGGTTTTTTGACGTATTTTTTAGGATTATTTTGAGTTTCTAATGGGAATCTTGAAGTTGTCGTAATGTCTGAAGATAGTTTGGATGCCGAAAGTTCTGTTGGTGAAATTTCTATAAAAATTTAATCTTGAGCAAATGAATAATTAAATTTTTTATGAAAAAATGACTCAAAAACTATGAAAATCATGAATAAACGTGAAAATGATAACAAAATCCATGCAAAATTTGCAACAAAAAAACATATTTTTTTTTGTTTGTTTTTCTTGGAAAATGAGTTTCAACATTTTTTCAATTTGATAATCAGCTGCAGTTAACTATTTCCTTATAGAAAAATTAATGAACTTACTATTGGTGTTAGCAGATGTTTGAATTTGTGGCCTATAAATTACCACATCGAATGGCCTGGTTTTCCGGGGGTTTTGATTATTTCCGGTTGAATTCTGTTTTGAACTGGAAATTTCTGCAAATATGATGTTATTATCTTTGATTCTTTCCAAATGATTACCTTCTTTCTGTAGATTAGGTTTGCAACATTTGCAAAAATCTGTACCCTTATCCAAAAGCCAAATGACACCATCTTCATCTTCGTAAAGTAAAAACTGATGTGAGACAGTTAATCCTTTTTGTAGTAACCGAAAATAATTATGTCATAAACAGAAAATTCCCATTCACATGCTTATTTTTCTAATTATTTTTGTTATTTAAAATAAAGTTTTGGTTCTGACAAGTATAAAATTAGCATCGAGACTCACCAGTATATAAGTTCTTCTTGCATCTCAGACTTGGTCATCGTCAAATAATTGCCTTCTGGTAAAACTGAGTTTAATACACTCCTAAGTTCATGCAGTGTCATTTCAAACACTTTTCTAATTCTCTTCATGATTTGCTAAAAGTATATTATTCCCAATGTTTATTTTAGAACGGTCATTGAAAGTTGAGACGTCAAAAGGTCTTGGATTGGCGATCACGCTCAACTAAGCATGACTCCCTCAAGACTTTTTGACGTAAAAATCTTGTCTGAATATTTGACCCACCTTTGAAAGAGAATATCAAATTTAGAAAAATCAAATATTGATACAACTAATTTATATATAAAAATCACAAACTTTTAATAAAAATGAAACTTTGTGATCCATAGTGATGAACAAAAAATATATTTTATTTTTGCATTTGGCGGTTAAATCGGATTATTTTGAATAGCGCGTCAAGTACCATGAATGACGAAACAAAAAAATTTTTTTTAGTCTTTTTTCTAAAAACTTGATCTTGGTGAATGATTTTTTTTATTGCGCACTTCCGGACAATCCATACAATATGAACAAAGATACAGGCCATGTTGATGGACACAATGGTGACAAATGCGTAATATTTTTTGTCAAGATTTCTCACACTTTTTGACGTTGAATTTTTTTGTTTTGGTGTTTAAAATTTTTTTTTGAGAAAGTAAACACGATATAGAAAAAAATGAGATTCTTGAGAAAGGGCATTTCCATTTTTTTAAAACATGAAATCTGATCTTTTGATTAATTATGAGGGAGTATAGAAAGATCAAATACATTTCCTGGCATGCCATGGCACTGTAAGTTCATACGTCCGGAAAATGGAATCCAAATGATGGAATTTCCAAAAGAAAGAGGAATTCTATCTTGAGAAGCTTTTCATTCAAGTTTGATATGACGTATGTTTTCATGGTTTTTTTCTTTGTTTTGAAACGTTTTTTTATCTTTTATCTTTTATCTTTCAATTTCTTATTTTGGCACATCCGCTGATGTAAAAGCGACAATTTTTAGAAACATTTGTTATCATTTGCGTTCAAAATAAATGATAAAGATGATTGAATTAACCAATTACTCAATTAGTCAATTAATTCATCATCAACAACATGGTTTAAAAGCAGATCATTTTTTCTTGGCATTTGTTTTTTTCGGACATTTTGAATGACCAAAAAGGGATTCTCCGAATTCACCAAAATTAAAAAAAAGTTAATTGTTTGAGCTGTTGAACTACGTCAAATATCCAGCCCCGCCTTTGTTTTGGGTTTTTATTTTTCACGTTTTGTAACATTTTTGGCAATCTGGGAGGCCCAAAGATATCCATTGAATTGGTCCCCTTTTTGGATTGGTGGGCCGGACTTTTTAAAGCTCCTTGCAACATTAAAAATCTTATATAAATAAGCCTTTTGGTGCAAGTCGAGAGCTTCCAATGCCAGCGGCGGTATTGTTACGTGAGACCAAGTTTCCGTGCCGAGTTCAACATTTTTTTGCAAAATTGTGTTTTTTTTTCCAAGTTTGCAAATGAATTGGAAATCATCCTTTTTTTTGCAGGTAAAATTCAGTCAACGATGCAATTTGGAGTTTTTGTTATTGTTGTTGCCCTTTACATCAGCCATCAAGTTGATGCTTTTGAGTTTGACTTTGTCGGAAAAAGCAGTAACAATTTTGCTGATGGAACAAACGATTATGTTCGAAGTGTCGGTGCAAGAAGAGATTTGTCCATGTCTGGTGGTTCAGTATCAGGTGTCAGTGCCATTGAACGTCCATCAGCTCCACGAAGATTAATTCAGCCACCACCATTGAAAAGATCAGTCAATGATGAACAAATTAATAACGTTTATCGATGGCTTGCTTACAATGTACCGGTTCCAGATTATTGAAATTCAAGAACAATAAATTGTAAAAAATATTGAATGAATCAAAGATTAATTTATTTTGTTTTTCTTTTTGCTAACCAAAATGTGATACAAATTATTCCCAAAAAAAAATCCGTTATAGCCCTTGTTGTAGGCATTTAAAATGGCCACCGTTTTGCCTCTAAGCTTATTCATATGTGGCTCTATATTTTTTATATAAAATATGTAGATAAAGCACATGGTTTTTCAATGAAAAAAATCTTAAATTCAAAACTTATAAGCAAATGAAAAATTCATTTATTTTATTACGTAATCACCAGGTTGTTATCAAAATACAAATGAGAAAAGCATAAATAGACCATGAATTTTGAACGGTACCACATGGTTCATTTAATGGTGCATCACCAACATATCCATTGGGTGGATCAATATCCGGAAGGCATTTGAACTTGTTTATGAGTCCAGATTTTATTTCACAAATTTCATCACATGTTGGACAAGCTATGACCCCTTCTCTCAACCATCCATTTACAATTTGATTGATATGAATTTTTTGACCAGTACGGTAACAGGGATAAAGCTCTGTAGAATTGAAAACTTCGAGATGTAAACGACCATCTAAGCATACAAACTAAAAAATAAATTACTGTAGTTGTGGATTTCATTTTTTTAGCGTCGGTGAATCAAAAACAAAACAAAAAAATATGACGTTTTGACCCGCTGTCATCAATTAAAACAAAAGAACCATGACGTTTTTTATGCCAAAATTTTTTGGATTGTTTCCAAATCCGAAAAAAAAATTTAATGCAAAACAATTCAAAAATGATCCAGTAAAATATGTAAATTAACCTTTTAGGCTGTTTTTTTGACATGCAATCAAAAAAATTTTTTGGAAACAATTATTTTTGCAAAGACGTAAGATTCCAAAAATGGCTTTTGTTTGAAACAAAATTAGCACAACAGGAAACCAACGTTTTGAATGGTTTAAACTCTTCCAAAAAAAAAACACATACCCCGTAACATCCAGCCATGTATTGTGAATAAGTTTTTACACGTCCACATTTTTTTTCTGTCCAAGTAACAGCTAAATCAAAACATTTTGAAGCATTTCCATAAATTTCCATGATTGAATTAGCATTTTCACCTGGAAAATTTCCTTCAAGTTCACAACGACTATCACGTCGATCAGTTGTGTTAACTGCTCTCCATTCAAATTCTTGATTATATGGACAAAAATCTGCTAATTCAACTGATCCACCATAATGTTTTAAACCTTCTGATTTAACACCATCAAGAAAGTTGAAATTTCGATAATCAATTGGTAAAGGTTTTTTGTATGGAACCAAATTACACAAAGCTAATGAATCACGTTGATCAGTACATCGTGTTGTTGCTAATGACTTTTTTCCATCATGTTTTATGTCATTACAAAATGGTGCCAATGGTAATCCACTAAAAAATTACGTATTTGTTTTAAAAATTATTATGCTTTTAAAACCTACGCTTTAAGACGTTTTTGAATCCATTCTCCACAGCTTTTCATTGAAAAATTGCATCCATGTTTATGTCCCCAATGTAATTCTTCCGCAATACTACAATTAATTATAAAATAACAATGAATAGGGTTTAATTTACTCACTCATAATTAGCCTTGTACCAGCCACTATCTTCCATGAGAGCCAATGTCACTCGACTATAAACCGGATTTTGAGTATGTGTGCCAGTCATTGCTTCATTCTAAAAATAATGGTTTCAAACTTGTTAGAGAAAAATTAAAGATCAAATTACTTCAAACAATCTTTTTTCCCAATGTGTCAAAGCTGTTCCATCACCACCTTGATTTTCAAGTTCAGCGCCTTCTAATTTTTCACAACCAAAATGTTTTCTTGCTTCTTCTTTGACTCGTTCAGTTACCATAACATGTACAGGATGTGGTACAATACCTTCTGCTGTCCACCAATCACGAATTATTGTTTTGATTGTTGTGTCATCTGCATCATAATAACCACGTTCACGATTAAAAGACAATGGACGATTGTAACGATTTCTTTTTGTTCGAGGATTTCCGTTTTCATCTCGAAAAAAAGCATAAAGACCAGCAGAAAATCCAAGTGCATGTAAAATTTCATGTTTAACTGTTGATAATAAAATTTCTTGATCATGTAAATGTGTTGATAATGCACTTGGACAAATATTCACATGACCTGCTATTGGACGATCAAAATCAGCTTCTTGTTGACAATGTGCAGCATAAGCAATAGTATCTTCATTTTTACAACGATTAGAATTCACTGCAGATACATAAAGCAAAAAATCAGCATTATGAACTCCTGGACCATCTGGAACACCAGTTGACGCACATGCCAATGGAGTTGGTAAAGCACAATATCGACATTGCTGAAAAAAAATGAAAGGTGTCAAAAGTTTATTTTTTTATGCAAACAACTTTTTGATTTATATATCAAAAATGATTGATTTGCATAAAATTTGAATGAAAAATGATCAAAAAGCATTAAACTTACAAAAAGATGTTCATCGGGAACAGCAACTTCGCCACAAGTTGTCACTTCTTTGCAACGATCAACACATGATGGATGAGGCTCGGATGTTTCAAGATAATAGTGATTTGATCGACATTTACTAAAAAAGTTGAATTTCTTTCACAAATATTTCGTAATTGACAAGTTAACTGACCGACTCAAACGAATTGGTGCATGTGTTCGACGGATAAGTAACGCCTGTTCCCAAAATCCGATTGCATTTGGCAATAATGAAGACTAAAAAACAAATATTATAAAAACTTTAAAAAAATCAAAAAAAATCACTAACATTTATGAAAATTTGTTTTTCAACCGGAAGTCTGCAAAAAAAAATTGTTTTGATTTTTAACATAATCCTTGGGGAAAAACTCACGGATCAATACTTGCAGAATCAAAATACAAAAATATTCTTAAATGATGATAATCTTTATCCCTGTTAACAGCCCTGACTAGTCTTTTACCATGTTTGGAATGACCGGAAGTTGTTCTTGAAAGTGGAACATTTAAAATAAGCTCATCTGTTTTTGGTATCTCAAATTTCATTGTTTTTCATGTCAAAAATTCAAACAATTTTCTTACCTGATACGAACATGGTAAAGCAGTGATAAAATTTAACAATAAACATAAAAAAATGATCATAAAATAAAAATAAATCGAGGTCTTTTTCTTGGTAACATTTTCAATAATGAAAATGTTTTGCATAAACAAAACAATGAAATGAATAAATCCAGTATGTCGTTCAAAATTTTAAAGCGACTTGGATAATTGTTGAAAATTGAATTCAATTTTAAACCCGTTGTTGCTGATACATTAATTTTAAAAGACTGGCCTAAAAAAATTTATTCAATAAAACTGGTAAAATGAAACAAAAAAAATTTGTAATTCAAGAAATCCTGTCTTGAAAAAAGTCAAACATGCAAAAAAAGACAAGAAAATGCCAATAATCTTCCTTATTTTGAGCGCAAAAATTTGTCAAAAAGTTTTCAAGAATGACAAATTGGAAAAAATCTTCTTTAAAAAAATGATGAAGTAGGATAAAAATTTATGGGAAAATATATTGGCATTACATAAACCACGACAAAAAAAAAGTTATACATGTAAATGAGCCGTAAATAAATGAATCCGCGTCCTTGTCTCGATCATTTTCAAGGTCAATTTTGGGTAATTTGGGTCAAAGTTGTGTTTTTATATTTTAAAAACGGATCATTAAAAGTTAAAAAAGCATATTTTTAACAAATCAATCAATAAAAAATCGCTTATCAGGTAAAAATGACAACATTTTAAAGTTTTTAAAGCTGCATGATAAACACAAAATGGTGACAAGCGTTGGTTTTGTTCGAAAACTAACAAAATGGACGCTAGACAGCAGCTCTTGCGGCAACCCATTGAGCAACGGCTAAAGTCGCCATTGCTGGCTGCCAAAGGAAAAATGAACACAAATTTGGCATCTCCAAATAATTTTAGAGTTTTTTATTTGGCTTTTTTTGAATGAATTTTTTTTAAATGGTTTTTAACCAAAATAATCTTACAATTCCATTTAAAAACAAATTAATATGAAATAAATTTGCGCATTTTGCAAATCCGTTCCTCAGGTGCAAAATACGAACCGCCTGTCAACTGTGCCGCCAGCTTTGCCTCAAAAGTAGTCTATTGTACACTTGAGCGCAAACAATGGACAAATATTAGCCACGATCAAATTCAATTCATTTCATTTTCTACGGCAAAAATTTTCCAAAAAAAAAATTTATTTTGGAAGAAAAAACTTGACACGATTTTCCAAAAGTCCAAAAAAATTTTAAAATGCATGTGAAAGTCCGGTTTTTTGATTCGATTTTTTTTGTCAACACCTGAAAAAAGAACTAAAAACAAATAAAAAAAACACAATAGAATTTTTCTTGACTTTTTTTAGAAGTGCATGTATTGTTCAGCAAAATTTGATATTCAAAATTATATAATTTCAAAATTTGAAATTTTGTTTTTGTCAAAATTTTATACCTGGACAGACATGAATAATTAACACAGTTTTTTGAAAAAAAACTTAAAGGCAAAACTTCAAGCTTATGCAATTATAATCGAGGGTGGACATAAATAGACTCCGGTGTTTGTTTGCCAACTATAGTTTCAAATTTGTGTGAAGCCAACTTTTTTAAAATCATCGTCTTAAAAGACGATGTGAAAGCTAATCATTTCAGTTAGCATTTTTTGCATATGGGAGTAAGCTTGGACTTGAGCACAAAAAAAGGCATGGACATTTCTCATTTATCCAGAACACCGCCAATTTCCTTTTTTTTTAAATCTCAACTTACTTTTTTGTACTTTACCTTCGTAATTTTTTTTTTCAAGCACGAGACTTTTTCAAAACTAATAATTTCTGTTTCCTTGTCATATTTGAAAAACAACCTTTCTCAGCCACGTAGGCTTGAAACATTTGTAAGCTCTCATAGCTGTTGTAAATCCAAAAACTTTACTTTTTTTTTCTGGATTTGGTGTTAATGAAACTATTTTAGACGTGGTGCTTGTCCGCGCAGGTTATCGTCCTCGGCTGTGTCAACAGTTTTTTTTCTAAATCAATTAAGCTTAACTTGGCTTATTGTCAAGTACTGAAACTAGATCAAGTATTTATTTCTTGATTTATTTATCTGTTTGAAAGAAAAGAAAAATCTTCTATTGGTCGGTATGTTAACTTTTGACAACAAAAAAATTACATTTGTTAACGCGCAGTCTCACTTTCCTTTTGACAAAGCTTGAGCTTCCATAATTTTTAAGAACGTGCTGCTGCTTATTTGTTTTTTTATTCAATAGTTGAAAAATAATTTTGATTTTTTTACGATTTTTAGATTAAAATATGGGCTGTTGCAAGACATGTTGTGGTTGTTGTTCCAGAATCTTTCTTGTAATGACAAATATTATCATGTTTGTAAGTTTAGTTTGGATTTCGCAATTTAATAATGAAACAATTTTTTTTTCAGTTGGCCGGATTGACGTTGATAGGCCTTTGCTTATGGCTTCGTTTTGATGCACGTTTTGAAAGAGAAATTAGAGAAGATTTGACGTTGAGAATGAGCAATAATTGGGATATGCAAACTGCCAAACAAAATATTGTCATGGGGGTTTGATGACTTTTAATAACAACAAAAAACTAATTTTTTTTAAGATTACCATTTCTTGGTGGGTTTTGATTGGTTTTGGTGGAGCTGGAACAGTTATTGGTTTGATTGGAATGATTGGTGGCTGTACAAAAAGTCGAGCAGTTAATGGAGTGTTTATGACCGCTTTGATTATCATGGTTGTTTTGGAAATTGCAGTTGGTGTCTTCATCCTCGTTTACAGAAGCAAAGTATGATTTTTGCCAAAACCAAAAAAAATGATAAACTTTTTTACAGATTCGTGAACAAGTCCAACAGTACGTCACACTTGCTTATCAATACCAAACTGGTGATGCACAATCTTTGGAGTACAGAGTACGTTCACAGAATCAGTACTGTGACTTTTAATTATTTCTTTTCAGTTTGGCTGCTGTGGAGACTTTACTAATGGAAATTATAACAATCTTTGTAACATAGCACAATATGTAAGTTGGCAGAAACAATTTTTTTCCTCGTATCAATTTTCATAATTGTCTGAGTTGAAAATATTTTAGCCACGATGTACGTCAGCTGTATGGGATGTCCTCGATTATCGTCTTTTGGTTACCGGATGCATCCTCATTGTTGTCCTCGTTTTACAAATTTTCAACCTTCTGATGTCATGTTGTGTTTTAGTAAATTTCCGTTACAGTACACTTCAAGAAGAACACTAATAATGTCGGCCAAGACTACATATGACGTGAAAAGAATTATATGTACATTGACTGCTCAAAATCCAATTAATTCCATTTTTTCCGAAACCTATTTTTTTGCCGGATTTTTTTTATTAACTCTTAAAAACATTAAAAATATATTCGACAATAAATCAGTCACAAAAAAAAGTAATTTAAATTGATGCATCCGCCAAAGCCATCATCATTTTGGCAATTTGAAAAACGAATCAGCTGGAAAAGTGTTTGTCGTTTTTCAATGTCAATGTCCTGAAATTTTGTGCTTGTCATTTGTGTTCCAGTCCTGGCTCCTTTTGGTTGAAGGCTTTGACTAGTTGTGTGACAGCTTTTTCAGTAAAAAAAGCGCCCCCAAATGTAAAAAAGAACCAGCCATGTTTGTCTTTCTTTTCATTTTGCTTTTAGTTTGAAAATAACATTGAAGAAAAATATAGAAAAAAAGGAAAAATAGTGAAGGATTTTTGCCATTGACGTTTTCGTCTGTGTTCTCAAACCAAGCTCATCCAATAATACTTTGGTTGTGCCATCTTTCTTTTGGCCATAAAGCCTTTTTTTCCTTTTCAGACAACAATTTTTTCTGTTCCTAAATTTTTATTGACTAGTCTTCCAAAAAATAAAAAAAGTGCCATTGGTTTCCTTGTCGGCATTTTTTTTGTTGAAAAAATCCAATTTTCAATTTCCTTCAAAAATTTTATCTAAACTTTTCAATTTTTGTTCAAAAAAATTGATTTGTGAAAATCACATGTTTTTTTTTCGATGATTAAGAATATCGTTGATTTATCATTTTTCAATTCAAGATTGGTTAGTAAAAATATCGAGAAAGATGGACATCGTCTTCATTTCAAGAGCTTTTTTTATTTATCGATTAATGAAACACTTTTTAATCCGTTCCACTTTATCCTTTATTATTTATGGAAGTTTAATAGAAAAAAGTTAAGCTCTATTGTAAATCAAAAACTTCCGAAAAAAAACATTTCAAGTTTTGTTTTTTTCATGCAAAGCATGTTTATTGATTTTTTTTTAAGTCCGACAAATCTTTGATTTACGTGTTTTATCGTTGGATTTTCATGTTATTTACTCATTGATTCATTTTAGAATGTCCGGTAAAGTTGAAAAAATCGATGATTTCACTTATTCAAAAGAAAATTTACTTGGACATGGTGCTTTTGCTGTTGTTTACAAGGGTTGGTATGAAAAAGTTAGTTTTACATCCCTGGAGAAATGATTTAAAGTTCTTTTTTTATAGGTAAACAATGAAGTTGCCATTAAAGCTATAGCAAAGAAGAATCTTAATAAAACTAAAAATTTACTGACCAAAGAAATTAAAATTTTAAGAGTAAGTTTCAATGTTATTGATGGTTTTCATATATCAAACTTTTAGGATTTGAGTTCATTAAAGCACGAAAATCTTGTATCTTTATTAAAATGTGTAGAAACTACAACACATGTATATTTAGTTATGGAATATTGCAATGGTGGAGAATTAAATGATTATTTACATTCAAAACATACGTTGAATGAGAACACAATACAACATTTTTTCTCACAAATTGCTAAAGCTATCAAAGCACTTCATGCCAAAGGGATTGTACACAGAGATTTGAAACCAGCTAATATTTTACTTTGTAAGCCATCAAATAAATCAAGTTGTCCAGTAAATGAAATTGTTGTCAAGTTAGCAGATTTTGGTTTTGCAAGAGTATTGGATGATGGTGCTATGGCTGCAACATTATGTGGTTCACCAATGTATATGGCTCCAGAAGTTATTATGTCACAACCATATGATGGAAAAGCTGATTTATGGTCTATTGGAACTATTATGTTTCAATGTTTAACTGGAAATGCACCATTTATTGAAAAAACTCCAACATTATTGAAAACTTTTTATGAAAAACATCGAGATTTACGTCCAAAAATTCCTGATACATGTTCAGCACCATTGAGAGATTTGTTGTTAAGATTATTGAAAAGAAATCCAAAAGATAGAATAGAATTTGGTTGGTTTATTCAAGTTTTTAGTGTCGATTAAGTTGTTTTTCCATTTTTAGATGATTTCTTTGAACATCCATTTTTCACCAAATCTTTACCCATTCCGGCTGCAAGAAAAACTGAAAGTCATGTTATTAGTTCAACAATTCCAAGAAATGGTTCATCACAAATGACACCAACATCAAACACATTTAATGCTCGTACTTTACAAAATAGAATAACAACTGAACCAATGAGACCAAGTAGACCAACAACATTACAACGACATGGATCAAATGCAGATCAAAAAGGTGTACGAACATATTCTGGTGTTGGTGTACAATCACCAAATTCAAATCCTCAACCAGTATTATCAAATGTAAGAAATATGTCAGATTCACAAGAATTTACATTTTTACCACCATTGAATAGTAATCGTCAACAACATATACAATATTCAAATGGTACAGCACAAACAAATGAAAATCCTGTTAAACAAGTACAAGTTCATAGTTCAAATGTTTTAAATAGTCGTGGTGTACCTGTTCCAAGTCAACGAAATAATTTTATGATTATGGAAGAACGAAGAAATAGTTCAAAAAGTCCATCAATGCCACCACAACATCCAAATCAAGGACAAATTATTATTCCATCAATTGAAAATATAACTGTACCTGAAACAAAGTTTATTATTCATGAACAACCACAAAAGATGACAACATTATCACATACAACACGTCGTTATACAACAAATGATTTGACAACATGTGCAAAAGATGAAATTAAAGAAGAAATGAAAAAATATCCAGTTATTCATGAACAACCTGGTCCATCAATTCCCAAATCAGTTACATCATTTACACCATTGAATGAAAATATCAAAGTTGAAACAAAATTGAATCCACCACCAGTTGATAATATTCAATATTTGAGTGCATCACCAAGTAGAACATCTGCAACAGCAACTGTTAAACTTGCATCACCAAGTACACCACAAAAAACTACATTATTCCCAGCATTTTCAAGTGATGAAGAAGAAGAAGAAGGTGAAAATGATACACAAAATTATCGTGGTAATGGTGCAAATATGGAATCATCAAGTTCACAAATGATGGAAAGTGTTAGTGGAAATGAAACTGGTACAACAACATCATCTGGTGTATACAGTGGTGCAGCAGCACGTGTTAAATCACAAAATGATTCAAATAATAAGAAAACATCAACAGAAAATATTAATCCAAGACCATTATTTGAAGTTGAACCACCAATGGAATTAGATCCAGAAATAATGCTTGAAGGTGAACATCAAAAATCATTAGCACAATTGGAATTTGTTCATGATTTTGTAAAATCATTAGTTGATTTTGCAGAAAATATTGCAAATCCAATAGCAATGATTGTTGAAGGTGGTAAAAGAAATAATGATAATTCTGATGTATATAAAAGAAATGAACAACTTGTATTATATGTTCGTGCATTATATTATTTGACTGCAGCATTAAATTTTTCTGAACAACAAATTAAATCTGGTAATTTACATCCATCACCAAAAGTTAAACATTTATTAAATTATTTTAATGAAAAATATCATCATTGTTTAACAAAATCACAAGAACTTGCATCATTAGGAATTGCTGGTGGTACATCAATTGTTTCAGCAGAAAATATTATGTATAAACATGCATTAGATTTATGTCAATCTGCAGCATTAGATGAATTATTTGGTAAACCACAATTATGTCCAAAACGTTATCAAACTGCTTATATGATGCTTCATACACTATCAGAACAGGTTTGGAGATTTGTTTCTTTGATTTTATTTTAAATTATTTTTTTAAAGGTTCAAAATGAACAAGATCGAAGTATTTTGGCACGTTATAAAAGTGCAGTTGAAAAACGACTTCGAATTTTAGAATCAAAAGGCCTTGTTACAGCAATTGCCAACAATTGAACAAAAATCTCCAAAAAAAAAGAAACATTTTACGGGTTTTTTTTTCAAATTTAACAAAGAAATTTATTCAAAAGAAAAACAATGGCATCATTGATATTTTGGAGATTCAACACTTTGATTTCGGGATAATTTTTTTTAGTCCAAAAAAAATTGCTTCAAATTATGTATTTTTTTAACGGGCATAGATGCTTTCCTTTTTTTCTAGTGCCATTTCGAAAAAAAAAACAAGAAAAATTTTTTTTGAGTTTTGATAAAGTATTTTTTTCCTGAAGTTTGATCATACCATGTAAATAAAAATTCAACGAAAAAAAATGCGGGAAAAGTACAGAAAGACAAATTTTCAAGATAAGAATTGGTCAGCTGAAAAAAAAACTGATAAACAAAGAAAATGACGAAACAACAAGAAAAAATGTCATCGAAACATTTTTTTGGTAGACCATTTTTCTTGGGACTTTTTTGAAGATGAAAAATGTTTTTTTTTGGAAAACTGTAAAAAAAAATTATAAACTCGCAAAGCAATGAGCTGTGAATTTTGAAGGAAATTCAACGAAAAAAATGGTTTTTTGTTCAATGAAAAATCAGTTTTGAAAATCATCCATGTTTTGATTTTCTGGCCGAGATACAGTACATTTTCAGCTGAGAAAATGATTCAAAAATCGATTTTTTTTCGTTTTTGCAAAAGCAAATTTCAAAACAATGTTTTTTTCTGCAAAAAAAATCAACTTGAAAAATTTTATGTGTTTTATTTTTTTTTGAAAAACTGTTGAAAAATGAACAATTTACAAGAAACAAAAATTACTAACAACTTTTTTTGAGCAATTGAAATTACCGGTAACAAAATTGCAACAAAAAATATTCTTTGATAAACCCTGTTTTTTACAGTAAGCTAAGCAAGCAACAAAAGAAGAAATTACGGCGTAAGATATGCCCTTGTCCAATTTTGATTCAGCTTTTCAACATTTTGTCCTTGTCCAAGTTGTGCCAATTGAAAAACAATGTCATTTCCTTTTCTTTGTCCTTGCAATGGTTGTGAAAGTTTTATAGAATTGCCAACATTAGCAGAGATTGGTGTAATTGGTTGAGTCATGGAAATTGTATTCACAGGAGCAACAAGATTCATGAAATAAATTGGATTCATGGCGCCAAATGTTGGTACAGCACAAATATTATCCGGTGTTCTTTGGATGAATCTTTGTGGTTCAATGTAGGAAAGTCTTGGTGATTGCATTGATGTTGATGGAATTGATTGGACCATTGTGACAGGTGATGGAGTTTTAATCAAATTATTTGCAGAAACAGTTGGACTATTGGAGGAACTAGAAGTTGAAGCCAATCCAGAACTTGACAAATTTGGTGCAATTGGAACTTTTTCAACTTTTTTAGCTGAAATTTTTCTTTTTTTCTTTGGAATTGGATCATTTGTTTTGGTAATAATTGGAAGTTTAGATGTAGATTTACTTGAACCAGCAGTAAATAAATCTGTTGATAAATTCACTGTTAAAGATGGCATTTTATGAAGAATTGGTGGTTCAGGTGTTAATTTTGGTGGTGAATCATTTTGATTATTAACATCAATAAATTCTTCAACTTGTAAAACAGGTGGTTTATCTTCATCAGAACATAATTTTGATAAAGTAAATCGAATAATAATTGAATTTTCACGTTTCCAACCAAAAATATAAATTAAATCTTGAAACGAATAATCATCTTCTAAAATTTCTTCACTATCCAAATCAATAAATTGTAAAACATAATTATCTGGTAAATCAAATTTTCCTTGTAATAATTTTTTTAAATGTTTAATTTTAACTGATGATAAACACCGAAAATGACGAATAAATTTGGATTTAATTTCTGTTGTTGAATTTTCACCATTTAATGAATATTTTAATAAATCATTTGGTGAAATATATTCTACAGTAATTGGAATTTTTTCATTTTTTAAACATAAAAATTGTGAAAATTGTATTAATTTCCAATCAGCTATTAATTTTTTTTCTTCAATTGTTGGAAAACGTTTTTCAATATAATCTGAACGTTGACGAATTTCTTTCCAATATGTTGTTGCAGCATATTTATAAACAAAATCTTGTAATGTATGATCTGGTTGAAATGATGTTTGAAGATTTTTTAATTCTATTTGACATGTTGGACAAGATTTGCTTTTTTCCAAATGTTTTAAAAAACATGAACGGCAAACTTGAAAAAAATTTCTTTTGTAAAAAGCTAAGAAAATGTGAAAAAACTTACAAAAATGTGCACAATCTGTCAATGTAACTGTATCAATTAAGAATCCTTTGCATAATGGGCAAGAAATGTTATCATATAAACCCGCATCTTTTTCCATCTGAAAAAAAATATTCAATTTTAGTCAATATTTACACGTTTTATCGATTATTTATTGTTTATTCGCGCACACTCAAAATGTTACAGTGTTTCATTTCATTCACGGTGACAAGGTCAAACATTTAAGATAATCCAGCTCATATAGTTTACAAATCCATCTCGGCATCAAGAAAAAAGAAAAAAAAAAGATAAAATCTTGGTAAAAGTAAAAGTAATCTGATTTTAAAAAGTTTCAAAAA
Organism: Panagrolaimus sp. JU765; assembly: GCA_901765185.1. Lineage (NCBI taxonomy): Eukaryota > Metazoa > Nematoda > Chromadorea > Rhabditida > Panagrolaimidae > Panagrolaimus > Panagrolaimus sp. JU765. The sequence goes on along the minus strand of CABFKL010004603.1, from coordinate 32,496 downwards.
AAGAGGTCAAAAGAACTAAAAACTAGTAAAAATTTCAAAAAAAAATGATCGGAAGCAAAAATCTTAAAAAAAACATGATTGGCTGGTGAAAAAAGAAAAAAAAAGTCTTCAAGTGATTAATAAAAATTTATGACTTCCAAATATGTAACATTTTTGCGCGTTAAAAAATATCGATGCATTCACAAGCTGGTAGCATCGACGAAGACTCGGCGGTCGGTGCTGTATTGATCGACGAGCGCCATTTTGCTGAGGAATACGACAGCATCCCCCCGTGGCGCGCACATTCAACTCGCCCCATTCAGCTGAAAGAAAAAGAAAAACTACGATAAGTGTCTGACCGGCCGCAAAGGACGTTTCCTTTTTTTTCTTGCTACAGTATACTTGGAAAAAAAAAGCATACACAAAGTCAACTTTCTTGATGGATACGATCTTTTTTGAATTTGACAATAAAAATTACCGAAAAGAAGATTTCAATTTTTATTTAAAAAATGATAAAAGTTAAAAACTAAAAAAGTAATAAGAACTAAAGCATTGGATGAAAAATTGAACGAGCTCAGAGCGGCTGCTGCTCGCAATTTTTAGTCTTTGCATAAACCCACAGTATGTCTGACTGCACAATTTTTCCGCGATAGTATTATGAGAAAAATTCGCGTGCGTTGCGGACAAACATCAACCAACGACAGTGTTCAATTTATGCAAAAAGTAAAGCCACAGGGTCCAAAAGCAGCTCATTTGTGTACGAGGCACCCGCTGTAAGATTAACGCAACAGCGTGAGTGTCGTTCTGAGGGACAAACAGGGCGGCACAAAAAAAATTGCAAAAACCGCTCCCTTTTTTTTCTGGTTTTCTTTTTTTTCGTTTGGACAAACAGATGCACAGACAAGAAATGAAAATACCGTTTGCTTTTGACGAAAACGCTATAGACATTACCATTCCGATAAGACGAAAAGGACAACAGAATGAAAAGTAAAAAACTAGCGGAAAAATATCTTAAAGAGCCAGCTTTTGAACAATGTTTGTCACTTGTTGACTACGGTATTAGCGACAGAAAGGCGCCTCAATTGTGAATGTATTCTTTTGTGTGTCCAAGGCCTCACCCCTTTTCAATTTGACCAAATCTCTGGACGACAACAAAAAAAAAATAAATTACAATGAAAAGCTATGAAAGTACAAATTCGGAATCCTCTTCAATTTTAGAGGACAAATGTAGAACAATTGCGCGATTTTTTCATGTAAAAATTGTAAAAATGCAAACATTTTCAAGATTGAATTTGTTTGATTTATGGAGTCCATCTTTTTTTTAAAATTAAAAAAGTAATCAATCACAACTTTTTGATCAGAAATAAAATCTGTACCGACAAAGCTTTTAAAAAGAAGCGGAAAAAATAAAAAAGATTTCAAAAACTGGCAATGAAAAATGTCAATTTCAACACTAATTAACATTAAAAGGTTAAAAAACCAAGTTACCTTAATCCCTTGTACTGTAAAGGACAAATTTACGGAGTAATCAATTAGTCAGCCAAGGTATTTGAGGGATTATTTACTAAACTTGACAATTTTTTTCTTGGAAAAAAGAAAAATTTTTGTTTGATGCGGTAAAACTTTCTGGTTTTCAGCTGATAAGAAAAAAAAGAAAAGGAATTCGATAAAAATCATTTGACCTTTTATAATCCGTTCAACTGTTAATGCATCAATCAAAAATCCCAAATTCAGATATCTAATTAAATTATTTTTGGCAATTTAATCGACAATCTTGATTCAATAATTTTGTATGTAACCTTTTTTCTTAACTAAATTTATGTTTTGATCAGTCCAAATACTGAACTTTTAATCGTTTTAATCTTTTAATCCTAAAGTGAAAATCCTGTCAAATGATTAACTACGATATGTTGACGACAACAACTCATTTTGAATGACAAAAACATGCAAAAAAATGTCAAAAATGATAAATTCTTTTCTTTTTTTAAAAAAGTTACTGTAATCCTTTGGCTTAAAAAATATAAGACGTATGTTTACGCCCTTATTAACATGAAAAACGGTCATTGGCTTGTTTAATTGTAAAAGCTGTTTTCTACAGAACCAATTAGCTAGCTTTGGTTTTTCGTCACATGTTAAGCTCTCATGAGAAAAAAAAATGGAGGATTAATAACCGGTGTCTAAACTATAAAGCCTAATTTTTAAAAAAAACAAATTACGTCAAAATTTTAGCTGTTTTTTTTCTTGAAACTAGAAAAAAAGAAACATTTGTTTTAAACTCAAAAATATCGCGCAAAAAATTTAATTATGCCAATTTTCAAATTGTTAGATGCAATCAAGGATTAATCCAATCAAAAAACATGGCAAATGTAATTGGATGGTTCAAATCGCTGCCAAAAAAGATAGCGCACAAAATGGATTGCCTTTTTTTTCCTGCGATCCAAAAAAAACTGTTTTGTCTTAATTTTTTGAATGGTGACAGTGGTCGCGGCATGTGTTCAAAAATGGGAAAAATGTATGACTTTGAAAGTAAAACTACAAAAAGAGCAAAAAAAGGTACGATAAAAATCAGGATTTTGTTGTCAAAAATTGTCATCAAATATGACGTCCAAAAATGGAAATTATTTTTAGCAACAAAAATTTTCAGAAAAAGTAAGTTTTGTTCATTTGGTTTTCAACAGATTAAAAACAAGAACATAACTTCCTGTTTTTTAAAAAATATAAACGCTTTGTAGTATCAAAAATTCAAGAATATTTGCATCAAAAAGATTTTAGAAAATTTTTTTTTGATAAATTCCAAGATTATTGGTTTAAAATGTAGTTTTCAAAATGAAAAATCATTTCGAAACATTGTCAAAATTTGAAATGATATAAAAAACACTTACTTTATCGATCAAACTCAGGAGAAATTGTCGATGTTTGTGAAGCATGAACAAAAAATTCCGATTACCATTCAAACGCAACATTTTTTTCCACCAAATACGTAAGAAATTTCAGCAAATTCTGAAAAAAAAGTATTATTAATGATGAGATTTTTGATTATTAACACGTTTACATAAACATAACTCGATTACTCAATGTCAAAACAACAAAAATAAAAAAAATTACGCAAAAAAAAATTGTCAGCTTTTCGTTTGATAACTGTTTTTGTTCGTAAAAAAATGATGTTCAACCACGCGCAGTCCGTTATCCATTTGATTCCGCATCAAAAACGAAAGTTCATCGCTACATTTTGTTTGGTTTTATGAAAGTTCCCCGCAGATTATTGAAATTCCTTGTCGTCGAAACAAAAAAATCTGCATTACACATGAGAGATTACTGTGGATATGAAAAATTTGTTTGCAAAAATTTTCTTTTTAAACCTATTTTTTAAATGAGTAATATTACAAGTACAAATTGTGATAATTATCAAAGCTAATAACTCTATTTTAAGGTTTGCAAAATATTACAGTAAGCTTTGTTGAACTTTATATCATGCAAAAATTAATTGCTCAATTTTTGCGTTAAATTGATGAATCAAAGTTCTTTTGCTTTTTTACCATAATTTTCTTGAGCAAATCTCATTTTGAAAAACTAAAAATGCTATTTTACGGATAAATTTTTTCAGGTGTAAATTTCACCAGCTTGTTACCTAGGTGAAATTGTAAAAAAAAATTATTATTTATACAACAATTTCAAAAAATCTTCAATGTCAAAAATTTTGAAATTTACACATTTTTCTTTTTTTTTATTGTGCTGTCCACTTGTTGGTCTCGGCTGCAAAAGTAGGCTTCAATTCCAAAAACTGCAGCCGGCGAACCAAATGGTCCGAACATTTGTGCCTGCGCTAACCATTTCCGTCATTGATTCACACGGACAAACTAATGTTGTTGTTATTTGTACTTGGCATGTGCTCCGCACCTTTGTTCTGTTTTCTCTGCGCATTATTTTTTTATAACTAAACACTTTTTTTGTAATGATTTTTTTAATCATTTTATTGTAATTTATATATCAAATAATACTCAACTTTTTAGATTTCAAAAATATAAAATGTCAAACGAAGAAGGCGACATTTATACAATCGAAAAGATCCTTAAACATCGTGTAGATAAGGTTAACGACAAATTTTTATTTTCTGGAAATGCTAATTAGTTTTTGTTTTTAGAAGAAAGGAAAATTGTACTATATCAAATGGCAAGGATGGGACCAGTCACACAATACCTGGGAGCCAGAAGAAAATATCTTAGACAAAGACCTTTTGGCTGCATACAATGCTCCTAAACCTCAACGTGGTTCAAAGCGAGGGGCGGGAAGACCACCAAATCCAAAGAATAAACGGGCCAAAGTGGATTCAGATGTTGAATCAAATTCAGCTAATGATTCTACCATGTCACATCATGAACCAAGTGTCGGGTCACATGAAATGAGTAAGAAAGAAGCTGAAGAATTTGCTGGTTTAGCATCACCTGAACCAGTACATCATAATTTATTACCAGAACGAGAAAGTTTTGATTCAGTTGAAATTCCTGAACAACAGTATGACATTCCAGATCTTGTAAGTGTTTATTTTAGCATATGCAATTGGATGGATATGACTTATCATTTCAGCCTGATGAATTAGAAAAGTCTGAACCTGAACCCGAGAAAGATAAGTCGACGGAAAAAAAAGAAGAATCTGGTCCATTCGAGTTTTTTGGTTACCAAAGTTTGTTGGATGTCAGTTCATCATTGTAATTACATTTTTTGCAGAAAATGAAAACGGCAGTGAATATCAAATTACGAAGCCAAGTGATCCAAATTGTCAAGTAAAGATTCAAGTAACAAGCCAACCATTTGTGACCCTTCAAACAGAGGAAACTGCTAACACATCAGCTAGCAATGTTCATCAACAATCAAGTGCAGAAACCAGTCAACTTACCGAGTCAATTGAACTTAATACGGCAAGTAATTGAATTGTCAACTAGTTTAATATTGTAGTAATCTGCTTATTAATTTATCACTCATTTATCAATTTGTATTTTTTTAAGTTGTATTGTCTTTAGACTTCCTGGTACGATTCCGGATCTGTTAATCCAACACATTCTTCTGAAGCATACCAGTATAATAATGATTTCAAAGTAACACAAGTTGTTTCGGGAAACGTACCCGTAGAATTTGTTGAAATTTAGTAATTTTTTCATTTTTGATATAAGTGGTTATTTTGCATATTTTTTCATTGGATTTAATTTTTAATAATTTTGATTTGATTTTTTTTAAACTGTGATTTTTCTCACTAGTTAAAAATAAATGCTGTGATGAAGGAAAAATGGGATAATAAATGATGGAGAATGAAAATTTTATTGAATTTTTTTTATTGAAGGTTCTTTGGTTTTCTTGGTCTTTGCAGAGTGCTGGCAAAATTTTGAAGACAATTGTTTGTAATGAAAAACTGCTGTCTGCTACAACTTTTTTTTTCATAGATTTGTTAGCTAAAATTTTATTTTGATTATATAAAAATTATATGGTTTAAATCAAGAATTTATTAAAAATGCGTGCACGTACAAAATCTGGTGTACAATTGGATCAATTGATGACAATTGTTGAAAAAACAATTCTTGTGTATCAAAATCCAGTCACGGGTTTGTTTGAAAACAATGCTGATTATCCTGGTATGATTCATAACTTGAAATTATGTTTACTTGAATATTTTAGGACATGCATGGGTTCGAGATAATGTTTATGCTGCTCAAGCGTTATGGGCAATGTACAGAACATATAGAAAAAATGCTGAATGGGATGAAGACATCGCCAAAGCAAATGAGCTCAGTTATACTTGGTTTGGTTTCACATTTTTTTAGATATGAAATATGTTTTAGCATCAAAATTATGCAGTCATTGTTGGAATGCATGATGAGACAAGTGGATAAAGTTGAACAATTCAAAAAAAATTTGCGAAGCATTGATTGTTTGCATGCAAAGTATTCGGTTCAAACGAAGAATCCAGTTGTTGGTGATAATCAATGGGGACATTTGCAAATTGATGCCATTTCTTTATTTTTACTTACATTAGCTCAAATGACAGCATCGGGTTTACAAATTATTCGAAATTTTGATGAAGTTGCATTTGTTCAAAATTTGGTTTATTATATTGAAGTTGGGTACAGAATTCCGGTGAGTTAATATAATTTTTCAAAGTTGAAGATTGATTTTTAGGATTATGGAATATGGGAAAGAGGTGATAAAACAAATCAAGGAATTTGTGAATTAAACGCCAGCAGTATTGGAATGGCAAAAGCAGCATTACAAGCCATCAATGATGTTGGAGATTTGTTCAGTGACGGTTCAAAAGGATCAATCATTCACGTGATACCGGATGAAGTTCAGCAATGTTCAGCTGTTTTGAGTTCCATGCTTCCCAGAGAGTCATTTTCCAAAGAAACGGATGCTGCTTTGTTATCAGTCATTTCTTATCCGGCATTTGCCGTAGAAGATCCCGATTTAGTTCAATTGACAAGGTTGACAGTTGTTGATACTTTACTTGGACGTTATGGTTGTCGAAGGTTTTTACGTGATGGTTACAAAACAGTATTGGAAGATCCAAACAGATTGTATTACATCAACGCCGAATTACAAAAATTTGAAAATATTGAATGTGAATGGCCAGTATTTGTTTGTTATTTAATGTTAGATTCAATGTTTTGTGGAGATGAAGACGGTGCAAATGAATTCTGGGAACAATTACAATCTGTATGTTTAATTTTTAAATTTATTCAAAATGTCTTTTCTTTATTGACAAACAAAAATGGGTTTTTTTTTTCAATGATTTTTTGTGATGAATGGGGAATTCATTTTTTCTGGAATTGGTTGTTCATTGTCAATTTTATCCTTATTCTTGTTTGAACCAAAAACAAGTGAAGGATATACAAAACCTCGATAATATGGCAAATAACTGTTGTAAAGTGGAACCTTGAAGGAAAAAAATATTTCAATTTGATGAATTATTTCAAAAAAAACTTACAACAGGTGCAGCAGCAACAACTGGTCTAGGAACAACAAATTGCGCTTTAGAAAATCCGCAAAAAAGTACAAAACAGACAATGGCACTGAAATTTTATGGTTAATTTTAAATTTTTCTGGAAAATTGAACTTACAAGAAAATTTTGGACATTTTTTGACAGTTGCAACTGATGAAGTTAAAAATTCAAATTTTTGCTTATATATTTTTTGAAACAGTTTTTTTAGCTGACATATTTGCGCATTTTTTGATGGTCAATATTGTAAACTTATCGTTTGCGCAAATTTTTGTACGTAAAGTTTGCTTCCAGTTTTGCAACAAAAAAAGTTTTTACTAGTTTTCTTTTCATAAATTTTTTTATTTGTATGATTTAGATAATTGTTTGTAACAATGAAAATTCAAAAAATGAATATATTGGACTAGTTCCGGAACTTTATCTGGTACCAAGAGAAAAAGTTGAACTTGAAAGAAATGAACATGGATCACAAGAAAGAGTTCCAGGAGGTGTTACGTAAGTGTATCATTTTTGGCAAAACATTTTGTAAATAAGCACTTTTTAGTCCGTTCTTATGGGCACAATCATTGTACATCATTTGTTCATTGTTACGAAACCGATTTTTGACACCAGCTGAAATTGATCCATTAAGTCGAAGACTTTCTGTTCATGAACGTCGTACACCATGTGAAGTCCAAGTTGTTATCTTGGCAGAAACAACAAATGTACAGTATGATTTGGAACAAAATGACATTGAAGTGCAATTATTATCAGAAGTTGATCCTGTTTTTAGCATTTTACCAGCAACATCATTTGCAAAAATTTTAGCACGTGTTGGAGCATCAGAAAAATTGAAATTATCTGGAAGACCAATGGATCGTGATATTGGTTTATTAAGTACCAGTAAATTTTATCATCTTGGTGAAAAATTTGTTGTATTTACACCACAATTTATGGATCGTCGTCGTTCACATTTAATGTATGATATTAGAATATTAATGGATGAATGGACATCAGAATTACATTACATTTATAATTCATGGAATACAACAGGAATATCTGGACGTCCATTGGTTGTTTTAGTTGTATCAAAAAATATGCTTGAAACAGATAATGCAACATTGGCACCAAGTATGTTAAATCGTCGACAAAAATCAACAGTACTTGGAACAATTAAGAAAATTAAAAATGGTTATATTGGTGGTGCAAGAGTTGTGATGAAAAATATTTCTGATTTTTTTAGAACAACTGCTGTTAGTAAATTGGAATTTCATGATGAAAATATTGATGATTTATTTAGTGCAGAAGCATTACCAAAAAGTTTATTAGATGGTGCAACAACTCCAGATGCTGGAAATCGTTCAATGACATTAAAACGGGTTGATTCTCTTAGAGATAGATGGCAAAGACAATTTACAGCTGTACATAGAGCATCAATGAGACATCGTTCAATTGTATTGGATAGTAATGATGCAGATTTGGCACAATTACGATTAGCTTATGCAAAAAAAATGGCACCAAAAGAAGAATTAAAAACTGTTGGAGAAAATAATGTTATGGAAATTAAAAAAGATTTAACATCAACATTAAAATTATCAGAACATTTACATACATCAAATTCAACTGCATCAATGAGTAGTGGTGATTCAGGTGTTGGTAATAAATTCGACAAACAAGCAATGGAAGGAATGTCTGCTGAAGATTTAGTTGATATGTTAATGGAAACAACAATTTTGGATGAACAAGCTTCAATTATTCATTTTTTATGGATGAAACTGTAAGTTGTTCATTGCATAATGATGATTAAACGAGAATAATTTTAGTGGCCCTGATTTTGATACAAAATTGAATGGAGTCAATGGTGTTACTGTAAGAATTTTGATGGAAGAAATATATCTTAAAGCATGTGAAAGTCGTGATTGGAGTTGGGTTAGATTAACAGCAGGTCTTTTACATAAACAATTGGATGAATTAGCAAAAGCTGCTACACATTTATTAGTACGTCAAAAACAATTAACTGTTGGAATGCCAAGTAAAAGTGAAGAAGCAATTACATGTCCAAAAACAAAAGATGAATTACGTGATATGTTTTTACGTGCATATCCTGGTGATCCAAATTCCTTTACATTAGCTCAAGAAATTATTGTATCACTTGGTTCATTGGTTCGAACTGATCCTAGATTATTTGTTGAAATGTTTAGAATTCGTATTGGTTTGATTATTCAAATTTTGGCATCAGAATTAGCAAGAATACGTCATTTATCTGCAACAGAAGCATCACAAAGATTACTTGCAATTAGCCCATTTGAAGTTAAATGTATGTTATTTTCACTTTTAAGTGGTCGTTTGTTAGAAGATGTTACAACTGGTGATGAAACTGCTGGAAAAGAATTACATACAGGAATGGGAAGCTTTAGAAAACAAATAGAAGAAAGAAAATCTTTAAGAAAATCACTAACAGGAAATGAAAATTTGTCACAAAAAGATACAGATGATATATCAGATGCAGAAGATTTGACAGATGATTTTCAATTTGGCATATGGTTAAGACATCGAAGAATTGATGGTGCATTGAATCGTGTACCGCCCGAATTTTATGCGGTTTGTGTCAATTTTTTTTTTGAAAAGAAAAATTGCATAATTTTTTCTCATTTTAGAATTTATGGGATACTGTAAGATTATTTCCACATGGATTAGCAATTAGCAGAATGATTTTACAAAGACATCTTACGCAAGAGGTTAATAATTTTAAATATTTTTTTTAAAAGACTAACAATTAATGACTCAAATTACAGATGACAAGAAGAGAGATCAAATTTGCATTAGAAGTTGAGCAAGTATTAAATCAAATTTCTGAACCAGAATTTAGAGAAGTAATTGTTGAAGTTTTAACATTAATGAGTCATTTGGAACATTTATTAATGGCAGCACCAAAAATTCCACAAGATCAACCATTTGAAGTTGACATTGTTGTATATCGTGCAAACCAGTTATTTGTTGAACACAATGTAAGTTTTTTATGCCCTTGAAAAAAAAATGGCTAAAAATGTCATGATTGGTAATCATTAAGTTGTCAAACAAAATGGATATTTTAAATAACCTTGAGACTCAATTTTTGGTTTTTTTTCAGAGGCGACTAGGAACAATTGTCCTCGAATGTTGCGGAAGCGGTAAACCATGTGATGGAGCACGGTCAATCTGTCAACATTTTTATGACACTGCACCAGCAGGAGAATTTGGTACAGCTCATTATATCATAAAAGCTCTTATGGATATATTTGGGCCAATTTAGAAATTATAAAATAATTTTAAAATTTTTTTCTTTGAAATAAAAAAAATTTTTTTTTTGAGTTTAATCGGGGTTGGCTTTTTTAAGATTATTTTTCAAGCAATTTGCGCAGTTGGCCGAGGTTCAAGCTCATCCATCTTTCCTGTCAACTTTTATTTTGACCGATGGTTGTTTTGCCAGTTTTTTTCATAGGAAATGTGTGCCATTATTTGATTATTGAAAAATTTTTTATTTTTTGTTCAACAATCGAAAAAAAAAAGTTTTCTTTTTTCATAATTTTTATTGACATGATTGGACAAAAAAATTTTTATGACCAAAAAAAGTCGCAATATTGTGACAATTTAGTAGCCATTTGAAGAATATAGAATTTTTACGATCTTCTAAATGTTTAAGACGATTGAAGAGATGATTTTTATCAAAACACAACTGAAAAAAAAACATTCTTTTATTTTTTTCCTTTTTTGTCCTTGAACTTGAACACTTGAAATTTATCCTTTTTTTTCTTTTGGAAAATCTGTTTAAGCTTATCCTGTTTGTAAATCTAAAAGCCCAAAAAGATTTTTTCCATTGTTTTGAAAGAAATAAGAACAGACAAATGAAGGAAAGTTTAGGACCACGATAAGAAGGAGAAACATGTTGTGTTTGTTTCCTGGGAAATTTTTTTCCCCTCAAAAACCAACTTTTTGACTTTTCAAACAAAGTTTTTTTTTACAATACTTGTTTTTTTTTTTGTAAAATGGGATTAGTTTAATTTTTTTGGATCCTGCTGTTCATTTTGATTCTTCAGGGTCGGTCACAGTCCGGTTTTCTTGTCCATTGCTTCAGTTTTTGGTATCGCGAAAAGCGGTCCCGTTTTTTTTTCTTTTTGCGCTGCCGCCAACTGTCTTACGGTAAAAAAAATGAACAGACTTTTTGCTTCGAGGTCGCCATGGGGCAAGAAGGACAAACAGAAAAAATAATGCCTGATGCCTACTGGCCTCCTGCAGAGTCTATTTTACCATCTCTATCCACTTTTTTTTTCTAAAAAATAAATTTGAACCAAGAACAAAAAAGGGCGAAAATCGCGTGACTGACGGACTTTTTTTTTAAATATAACGAAACACCCAATACGCAATGTGCAACAAAAAGCTGAAGATGTTCCATTACCATATTCTTTGTCCCAGTTCCAGAAGATGGATGGCTTCAAGTAGTCAAACAAAAATGACAGTTACCAGGAAACAGCAATTGCTTCTTTCTCTCTTTTTTTTCTTTCCTAGCTTAAAAAGCTATTAATTGCCAAATAAGTTGATTATTGGCACTCAATTTACCCAAAAATAAAAGTCAATTCAAGCGGATAAACGGCAGCCAAATAAAAAAGTCCGCGATCCGATTGCGTGCTCTTTTGTTTGAAAGCGCTAAACCGAAGAAAAGATCATTTCCTTTCTTTTTTACCGTAATTTTTTTCAATTTTTTTTATTGACTTAACATTTGGTAAGAAAAAGTCGGATTTCCTTAATCCTTTCAAAAAGTTTGAAAATGATCTTTTCGCGCAAAAAAAAAATTTCTCAAAGAAATTTTTGTTGCGATTGCAAAAGTTTGATAACAATCTAACGGCTTTTTGATTGCTTTTGGCGTCATTTTTACGGGTTTCCAAGTTGTTGGGTTGGCCCATCTTGTTTTGTCAATCAAAATTAAAAAATGGGAAATGAATTGTGTATTTTTATGAACCAAAATCTTCATTTTTAAATGACATTGATTGTCATTGACAAGTATTTATGCCAAAACATAAATTACATAAAACAACAAAAAAAAAGATAAATGATGGAAATAAATTTGATAAACGATTAGGTTTTTTATTTCCAAAAAATTTTTTTTATTCAAAAATAATGTTTCATCCCATTTTTGAAGCTTTTTTCATCTTGATGCCCCTCTTGAGCCTTGTCGCCAAAAAGCCATTTGCATTGATTGTCGACAGACCCCTCTCCCTTAGGCGTATTATAACATTACCACCAAATAGATTATATATTCTACTTGAGGTTTTCAATGGATTCTGGATTTTTTTTTCCTTTTTAATTGCTCATGATTTATCACGTGATAAAACGATGAACAAGATTTATCAGTTTTACGATGGCGCCTGAAGTTTTTTTTTGTCTTCAAAAGTTTTTTTTTCTTGTAGAAAATTTTTCATTGAACGAGAAAGTTTTGTTTTTTTGAAACTTATGATCTATTATTTTTTTTGGAGGGGAAAATAACAGGTGACAAATGCTGCACCATTTCTTTGCTAACTTGTTTTTAGGCAGTCTGTTAACCTCCTGTATTTAGAACAATGGAAAAAATGATTGAGAATGAAAAACACCAAATAATAGCAATGAAAAAAAAAGAAGAATAGAACTGCTGTTGGATTGTGAACCCATCGGATTTTTGCTTTTTTTTTTCTTACCCATATCGATGACCGCCAAGGCCGCGCAATGGATAACTGTTGAGTCTGTTCCAACTGCCGAGGTCAGATATGCCATATTTTACATTAAATGTCAAGAAAAAACAAAAAAAAGTAATTAAAAAATAATCCGTTAATTTTTATGTCATTTTAAAAATGTGCGATTTATTTACGGTCTTTTAAATTTTTTTTTAATTACAAAAGACGACGAAAAAAAAAATAGTTTTGTCATTTTGTTTGTTTTTCTTTGATCGAGATCAACGCTTTTTTGTTTATTCTTATTATGCTTTTTGGATATCATATTCCATAGGAATGCCGCAAAATCTCGCAAGTTCAAAGACATAATATCCACCGATTACGCGAGCAATCCAAAAATTCAGTCAATTGGAATCAATCTTTTTATTCATCTGTTATTAGTTTTTGCATCACTGAAGCTATTTAAAATTCTAACCATCAATAGCTTTTTTAATTTTTTGTATAATTTTTTTTCCAAATCATAAAATTGCCTTAATTTTTGACGACAAAACAAACCGTTAAATTAAACGCCCTTAATTTTTTTCAAGTATTTTTTTATTTATCTTTTTGTGTTCATTACCTTCATTTTTTTGAAAAATGATAAGAAATGAAGGAAATATACACACATTCTATCATGATATGTCTGTTCATCATTGATTTGTAGCTCTGTCACTCCCCTAGTTTTTTTCCTTATACTTTTTTAAGAGGACAATGATTGGCTCGTTTTCGCGGTCTTTGCCGATACTTTTTATTTGCCACCAAAACATCAGCTTAAGAGCACAAATCCAATCCTTTTGGATTTTTCCTATTGTTTTGTTCACGTTCAATTGTCATTATGAGTTAAAGCATTTGTCTTTTAAAACACCAATTGTCTTTTATTTCTTGCCAAAATTCATTTTACTTTTAATTTATAACGCATTTTTCAAATCTTTAAAAAAAAAGAAGCTAATCTTGTCAATCATTTTAAGATTTTTTTAAAATTTATGTTTATTAACAAATAAACTTTGATTAAATAATTTATTGCGTGTCTGTCCATGATTGATTTGTCATTTATTCTCATTGATTAACTACTTTTTCTTAGGTGTCAAGTACTTGACCGATCATAAAAATCCATGGAGTATCCTCCGTCATCATCGGCTCAATTAACCAATTTGAATCAAATTCCAATGGCAAATGAAGGAACATTTCAACATTTGATTCAAAAACTTCATGAAATATCAGAAGAAACTTTGAATGATAGTGCACAAGTTAAACATGTGTAAGTTCAAACTTACAGTAATCAGGGAAAAAAAATAGCGACTTTGTTTGGTTTATCCCATAGTTGCGCTGTGAATTTGGCACTTTGAGTTTCCTTAACTTTCATGTTGCTAATTGCACCGCTTGAAAATCGCTTTTATCTGCTGGGAACATCATTTTTTGTTTTTACAACTTTGCATTTTTTTTTCAGGAAAAACCAACTCAAAAATTGTCGGTTACGACAACCACTATTTTCTGTCCTTGGGGATATAAAAAATAGGACTGGTAAGTCTAACAAAGAAAATTTTAAATTTTATAAAACATTTTTTTACAGTATTAAATGTTGCTCCAACACTTGATGATCAACCAGAAGATCCACAATTAGTTCGATTAGATAATATGTTAGTTGCTGAAGGTGTATCAGGACCAGAAAAAGGAAATGCTGTTATGCCAGATGCATCAGGAGGTGATCAAGCAGATTATCGTCAAAAATTGGCACAAATTCGTCAAAAATATCATTCAGAAATGTCAAAATATGAAGATGCATGTGAACAATTTACAAATCATGTTGTTCAATTATTAAAAGAACAATGTCATATTCGTCCAATATTAAAAACAGAAATGGATAAAATGGTTAATATTATTCAAAAGAAATTTTCACAAATTCAAGTACAATTAAAACAATCAACATGTGAAAATGTTATGGTTTTAAGAAGTAGATTTTTGGATGCAAGAAGAAAAAGAAGAAATTTTAGTAAACAAGCTACAGAAATTTTAAATGAATATTTCTACAGTAATCTTGCAAATCCATATCCACCTGAAGAAGCTAAAGAAGAATTGGCAAGACAATGTCAAATTACAGTATCCCAAGTATCCAATTGGTTTGGAAATAAACGAATCAGATACAAGAAGAATATTGCAAAAGCGCAAGAAGAAGCTAACATGTATGCTGCAAGAAGAGCAAGTGGTAAGCCATTCATTAATAAAACATGACAACTAACAAATTAAAAAAATTATTTTTAGCTGCATCAATTTCAAATCAATATGCTATGCCACCCGGTTTACCGTATAATATGTTACCAGGACCTGATATGCATCATATGCCGCCATTTGACCTCTCAGCGGCATACAATCCGCAGATGGTTGGTGACTTTGGTCTGTACAAAAGCTCGCCTCCGCCGTCAAACGGCTATTTATAAAAACAATTCATTTTTTCGTCTCACTTTGATATGCATAATCCTTTTGGCCTTGCTAAATAATGCAAATACTAAATAACTTCTATTTTTTAGCCGTATGGCCCAACATCGCAACGAAGTGATCAATCACCATCTTAAAAAAAGAGCTACCTGGATTATCAGGTCCAACACACATTCAAGGGTATATTACATGGCACTGTGCTGCCATCACAATGGTTTTGTTTGCTGCACTTGCTATTATAAAAATATTACTTGTTGTCGGATAAAAAACGTTTAATTAACTACTTACATCACAATAATATGAAATGTAAAGCAATGGTTTACAAGATCTCTCAGTAATAAGATATAAATAAACATTTTTCATGTTTAAAGACGTTATTCTGGTTTTTTGAACCTAAACTAAGCAAACTATAAACGTGATATATTTGCGGTTTGTTACTTTTAGGAAATAAATCCAGAAATGCTATGAAAACAAAAAAAAAGTTTGTGCAAAAAAATTCGAAACAAAAAAAATAGTTTGCTTCTTCACACATCGCCAAATTGTCTTGGACTCCAAAACGAATCACTAGCTCCACGTTTTTGTTGTTTTTCTTGTAGGCTTGTGGTATTATTGATTGTGGATATATCACCAACGCGGTGAGAATGGTATTTTCATTGGCAATATTTGCGTAAACCAAGAAGAGAAAGTTTGTCGTCAATTTTAATCGTTTACAGCTTAGCAGTTTGTATTTATGTTCAGCGGATCAAGGCTTAGATCCACATTTCAAGGTGAGTCAAGTTTTTAAATCGCTCTTTAATTGACTGACAAGCAGATCTTACCCAATTTTGTCTTGACCGATCATGCAAAGGAAACGACGAACAAGGAAGGCCGAGTACAATGCAATTTTTACAACATGACCAATAATCCTTAATAAGTGTGTAATAACAGATTTTGTTGATAGATAAACATGCGACATTCAAAGATAACTTTTTTTTGCAACACTCGAATAAAAAGTTAAAATAACACAAAATGGAAAATGAAACATAATCATAATTCAGCTGGTGGAAACGAGTACATATTTGGGATTGTTGGAAAATTTGGGACATTACCTGGCGGATAGTTGTACCAATTGGGGAAACCTAATGGCAAATTGTTGAAATAATTCATAGGAAACATAGCCTGGTTGTTTAAGATGGAATTCATCATAAATGGTGGCAGTGTTGGTTCACGTTTGATGGGAGGAGTAACATCTGATGACAGCGGGGAACGCACACGTTTCCTCCCACCTTCACGAAATCCTTTGGCAAATGGATTGTTATCAATCTTGAGTTCAGTTACAGCATGGTTTTGATAAGCAGTAACAGCAATGAAATCATACGGGAGATCTTTGTCAATGGGTTCAGAAAACTGTCTGGTTGTCGGATTGAACCGAAGGATGCGCAACACCGGTCGATACTTGTGCATGGATTTCAAAACAATCTAAAAATAAAAACATGATCAAAGCATAAAATAAAATGACCTACAGCATTTTTGACTGTTTTTGTGTTGTCTTGAGAATTTGTAAGCTTCAATTTGGCGAAAGAAATATCCGATTGCATCCATTCTTGACCACTGGGAAATGACGCATTTTCCCCATGAGGATACATTGACGTCACTTCTGATTCATCTGCTTTACCTGCTGGTTCCCATCTTCCTTTGGTGTACTTGAATTTGCTGTCTGATACCCGACGAAAGAACAAGAAAATCAAATAACAGTTCTGTGGTTCCAAACCCGTGACTTTGAAAGTGAGCTTTGGGAAAAGATTCCTAAAACAAATCTTGTAAGCTGGCAAAATGTATAAAAAACCAACCTTCCAGTTTTTGTGATGATCATTTCATTTTGAATGTTCTTGAACCTTTCCCATAATTCTTCATTTGAAAGTTTGACACTGACTCTTGTTTCAAGTTCTTCATCGGTGATAGCCTCAGCAACGGCTGTGACAGAACTGTTTACCGGTTGGCGTGGTTGTGCTGGCGGTAAACTCGGTACTTGATGATTCCACGGTGAATCAGGTAATGAAGGACATTGCAAATGAAAATTGTTGGGATAACATGGATAAAACATTTGCTAAAAAATTTAACATATGAAAATTTAAAAATTACTGAAAAAATCACGGATAAGTCTAACACTAAAGAGCAATTTTCGAAAAACTGACAAAGAATGCACCAGAGCGAAGACTAATTGGCGTGCAAAAAACATGGCCAAGGAATGCCCTTAGAGGAAATCTTGCACCATCAAATACAAAAAAGCCATGCATGCACACAACTCCCGGAGAGATGACCTATTTGCCGTACAAGTAAACGAGAAAGACAAATTTATTTCTATAATTGATTCATAAAAAAAATTGTTATGATATCAATGCCAATTTGTGGCAAAAAAACAACAGAAACAAGATCCGCCTTTTACATAAAAGAAAAATTATTCGGCAGCAGAAGTTCATAAGCACCAGACAATTATTGTGATTACGCAAGTTTTTTCGGTAAATTTTTTGATCAGTCATTCAGTTGAAACAAAAGTTACAACTGTCCAAGATTTTAAATACTTTTTTCCTGGTTTTACAAATTTGAACAAGTCAATACAAAAACTGTTCTGCAAAAAAATATGAACTTTTTCTCGAGAAAAAAAACTGGTGGGAAAAATTTGGCGCATTTTTTTGCCAAAAAGTGCCGAAAATTTGTGATTCTTTTCTAGAAATTGTTGAGAATCTGCAAGAAGGAGAATAACTTTTTTTTCTAATAGGTTACCTCCAATTTGGCTGTGTTAAGAATCCTCTACAACACTCTTCAACTTGCGACCCTGCAACAACTACCAAAAACTATCCAGTTGGATTTTTTTCAGCCCAAATTCTAAACAATCAGAATGCCGACCACAAAACTTGCCAAAATTGCCGCCGGCCAACCCAAAAGACCAGATAATTTTCCTATTCTTAATCGGCCATCAATTTATTCTTTGCCAATTTGCTTGTCCAGGCCAAGTGCCATTATTACGACAAAGTGACAATTCGCCGCGGAGATCATGATCCACCGTAAAACAATTCATGGAAAAATCAACACAAAGTGACAACATGCCAACAACCCAAATTTGCAAATATCAATACAATTTTATGGTTCAATCAACTAATGGAAAAAAAAAAACAATCTTTGATTTACCAAAGTTTTTTGACATCAAAAATTTCTCGAGATCGATGTCGTCCGTGTGCATTGCATTCAACATGAAGTCTTCCATTAACTCGGACAAAATAACAATGTTTACAACGGAGTTTCAAATACGATTTAACCTAAATAATAAAATAATTGTGAAAGATCAAAGCAAGATTTAAAAAACACCAACCTTGAAACCAGAAACTTGAGCATGCATGACATCAGCAGGAACCAAGAAGCCTCGACATAATGCATAAGCTTTTCCAAATGTATTACTTGTTAATGATCTTGTCAGGAATGTCATATCTGAAAAAAACAATACAATTAACAATAAAGAATCAAAAAATATATCAAATCCAAAAAGTTGAAAAATTAATGCTAAAAATCTGCATTTTTATTCCAGTCAAGAACCTTTTTTTTGTTGTGATGAAAAAGCTCATTTTGTTCACTCACCGCGCATGATATTTTTTTCATTTGTGGTTTATTTTTGCGTGTTTGACTATTTTCTCATATTAATTTTCTCTAACCTAATCAATAGGATATTTAATTAGTTGCTCTATTTTCTAATTTTTTTCCTGTTGACATGTTTTGAAGAAACAAACGTATTTATTAAATTTCAACAACGTGTTCCACGTTTACCCATTTTCTGCTTTTTTATCATTATTTGTATTAAAAATCAATATTTAGGACCAAATAGCTTCGGTTTTGTTACTTTGCCGTAAGGCATTTTTTATGTGCTCCGCACTCTCTCCAACTTTAAAGGTAAAGTTTTGAATATTTAGTAAATTTCACAACATTTTTTTTTCAGTATAATATTGGGGGACAAAATGTCAGATGATTTGGCAGACTTTTTTGCCAAGAAGGCACAAAAATCCAAGGATAAGAAGAAGAAAATGAATGTTGGAGATATTGCTGCAAAATTGGAACGTACCGCTCGTATTCAAGTAAGTTCAAGTCTAATCAAGTAACTTTATAACAAACTTTTAAAGGAACAAGAAGAGCGTGAAGATTTAGAACGCCAGCAGCAGGAAGAAGCTAATGTTGCTCAACCTGAAGATTCTGAATGGATAGAAGTGGTTGATGATGATCTCACTAATAAATTGGAAGAGATTGGTATTCGTGGCATGGATGTTTCTGAACTCACTGACGAAGAAGAGGAGGAGGAGGAAAAAAGCGAAGTTGAGCCAGCTAAAACATGGAATATTGAGTCAAGTGAAAAACCAAAAGAAAGTGAACGTGCAGAAAATATCGCTCCTGCCCCAAAAATCAAATATGTTCCACCAAGTACTCGTACTGCTCGACGTGTGGGGCCAACTCCTCATATTGATCTGAAAAATGAACAAATGTTTCCGTCTATTGAAAATGCTGGAAAGATTGAAGAAGAAATGAGTAAAGCTGAAGAAAAAAAAGCAGTCAAGTGAGTGCTGGTATTTAAATCTGTTTTCATCATCATTTTAGGAGTACATCACAAGGTGGAGCATGGAAAGTTCAAGGGGAACCCGAAAAACCGGCTCGTGAAGCAGAAAAGCCGACTCCCCAAGTATATCGCCCACCTCAACGCCAAACTCAAGCATATGTACCACCGCAAAATCGTGAAACAACCAAAACTTCTGCTGCGGTACCGTCGAATAAGTACGTGGTTCCAAACAAACGAGCACAACAACCCTGGTGATTTTTGTTTTCTGCATCCTTCAATGCATTGTTGAATGAAACTATTAGTTAATCCTGAACAGTCTTTCTTTTACTTGACTCGTAGGGTTTTGAATTTTAGAAGTTGTTAAAAATTTCAAGTATTTTCATGAAAAATTGGTTGTTAAAACAAATCATTTACGCTTTCACAATTTTCGCTAGAAATTGTTTACTCCGTTATAAACAAGAAGTCGTTATAAAAACTTACTGGATGTTGTAATAGCGTCCTTCCACACCATTTGTGTAACGCGCTAATAATTTTGTTCGAGTTGAATCTAATCGAGGATCGTATTCTCGTAGCATATAAATCCAAGCAGACACTATTTCACCTTTATCCGTTCGAAATTGATGAATTTCACGGGTATAAAACTCTGGATAACCTTCTAAAGCATCCAAGGCAATGAGTTTTTCATCATCAACTTGATAAAGTTCGCCGTGAATTTGCTATATCCGGTTGATTCAACTTCATATAATGAAAAACTCACGTATCCTTCTCCTTGTTGATTCAATAAAAAAGGAATGTTGTATTTGGAAGCAACAATCAACGGATATTTATCGATCATTTGAGCATCACCAAGGAATAAATGTTTACCAGTGTTTGAGTTTTTCATGACATGTTCATTTGGTTCTCCAGATTTCAAAGTTCCATAAACAAAAAGAGTATGTGGATAGTTATCCATTTGCTGAAATTTCAATGATTATTATTAAAAATATGAAGAGTTGATGATAAATCATCAAACAAAACTTTGAAAACTGCAAGTGCTGAGAAAGTGCAAAGCACAAATTTTGTTTGTTGCTTGTCTGGTCAAAATATGACCGAAATCAAACAGAATGAAGTGGAAACCGTGGAATAAAAATCAATTTGAGCTCAGCTTCAGCTTTTTACAGCTCCAAATCTGGCATCAAAGCTGATCGGAAGACAATTTTATCATCAAACAAGAAAATCAATTACAAAAAATTGATTTTCTCCCATTTTTTTCATAACATTTTCAGACTTATCAAAGCAACCAAAAAACAGCAAGAAAACTAACGAATGTTTTTTTTTCGGACCAATCACGCTCAATTTTTTCTTCAAATCCGGCTTTGCTCGGCAACGCCACTGCGCCTTGTAACAAAATATCGTTTTTTTGTCTTTTTGTAAGCCCTTCCCTTTTTCATTCTATACTAAATTGATCTTTATTAAATTTATCCTTACAAAAATCTTTTCGAAATATTTGATATATCACTTTTTTCCTTGAGAAAAACTAAGATAAGGCAGGATGTGCGAAGCTTTAGAAATTTGTGGTGAGCAATTATTAGCTGTGGCAGTTTTAATGTTCGGTTGCATGGCTTGTACGCTGAATAAGTGTTGCTCGTTCCTAAAATTTGATCATAATTGATTATTTTTTGGGTAAACGTCCTTACCTCTCCTTGATTGTTGTACAAAATAGTTTGCACATTGTTTCCAGTACCCCATGAATCTTCACGATCCAAAATAAGTGATTCAGGAGGATTGTTGACACCATTTCCACGCGCCCAAATTTTGACGCTTGCACCCGGCTTCAAGACGAAGCTCTTCGGGAAGGTAAATACAACTTCACGTTTATGATCAATGCTTCTTTTAACTTTCCATTCACCAATTGGTTCTTCTTTTGATCGATGAGTATTTGAAACAACAATAAATTTGCCATCTGTTGCTGCTTCTTGGATTGAAACATTGCCTTTTGCGGAACGTTGATATGAGTGTCGACTTGATGTTTCTCCACGAAGAACCCGTTGAGTTTCTAAATTTTTTTAAATCAACAAAAATTAATTAATTTTTTTACCGGTTTCTTGACTCTCACGGAATTGATGTGTTCGAACAACTTGTTCCACGAGTTGACGAAGACCAGCACGATCTTCTTCGCCTTCAAGCATTTTACGATAAATTGCAATTTCTGCATCAAGAGTCTGAAAATTAATTTGGATGAGTTTCATAAAAAGCGGTCAAACCTGTTTAGTATCAAGAAGCATTTGAAGTTCAACCATGAGAGCTTGGCATTCATCTCTGATTTTGTGGATTTGAGCATCACGATCACCAAGAGCAGATTCATAAGTTCTTTGATCATCTTCAATTTGGTAACGTAATTCTTCAATTTGTTTTTCAAGCAACGAATTGCGTCCTTCCAAATCAGCAAGTTTTCCACGTAAATCTCCAAGTTGAACACGAAGACGTTTCATTTCTTCTTTTGTGTATCCTTGTTCCATGTTTGCTCTGACTGATTGAGTTTGGATTTCTTGAACTTTGAGTTTGTACCAGCTTTCCATGTCTGTGCGTTGAACATTGCTAAGTTGTTCATATTCAGCGCGAATTTCACGAATGGCAGCAGCCAATTCGTTCTTGAAGTATTCACGGTTTTCGCTTGTGGTATCACGTGATGCCATGGCTTGTAAATCCAAAATTTCACCTTCGTGAGCACGACGAACAAAATCAAGTTCTTCAATCAAAGTTTGAACTTGATTTTGGTAATCAATTCGATTCAAAGTTTCCTGGTCCACGTCCTAAAACAATCTTTTCCTTATCAGTCATCATTCAAAAATGTTTACAGTTCGAGTTCTTTGAAGTTCGCTAAGCAAGCGATGATTTTCACGTTTGACAGCATTCACATCGTCTTCAAGATTACCGATTCGACGTTTCAACAAAGTTAATTCGCTTTCAATTGCGGACAATTTGACAAGAAGTTCATCGATGACACCTTTGTCATTGACATGATCACGATGGGCTTGATCATATTTTCGACGATAGGTGGCCAATTCATCTTGAAGCTTTCGGATATCATTTGCAAGACGATCACGTTCAGCATTGCTGTCTTCAATAATCTTTCTTGCTTGTCGGATTTCACTTTCGTACATTTCACGAACATTGAACGTATCTTTTCCCCAACGATTACGCAAAAATTCCAAATCAGCAGCAAGTTTGCGATTTTGAGCTTCCAAAAATCGGACTTTTTCAATGTAACTTGCCAAACGATCATTAAGATCACTCATTTCTTTCTTTTCACGTTCCCGAGCATCTCGAATTGATGAAGCAGCGGTACTTCCACCAAATGGTGAAACACCGCTTCCAATTGATGCCGTTTCACTAACAACTCGAAGAACACGATTTGTTCCAGAAACTGTAATCACAATTTGTGTATTTCATAAGTTTTCTAAACCAACCAAGAGGAGATGTTCTTGGACGAACCACTCCAGATCTTGAAGTGATTGAACTTTGATAATCGCTGCTGTAAGAATCCATCCTGAAAAAACAAAACTATAATAAAATCTTAATCAACTGCAATTATTGAAGTCATTAAAATTGTTGATAAACATTTTTAGGCAATGTCTGTGGGTAGAAAATGCTATCAACAAATATTTGTCGCGACTCACGACAAAGTTTGATAGGAAACAAAAAGATGAATCTCAAAGAAATTTACAATCCAAAAAAATTCATGCATAAAAAAATTTTTTTTTGCGGAAAACTGTATTTCCTAGTCGATTAAAATCAAACTGGTTTCATAAACGTCAAAAATGGTTTGATCGTTAATCCTATGACAAAACTCCAGGAAAAAAAAGAGTTACGGTTTCTTCTTTCCAAATGGAGGGAAAAAAACTTACTTTGGAGGTGGAGATAAAATTTTCAATTCTGCACTTGTTGTTGTTGTC
The DNA here is from genome assembly GCA_901765185.1 of Panagrolaimus sp. JU765. NCBI lineage: Eukaryota > Metazoa > Nematoda > Chromadorea > Rhabditida > Panagrolaimidae > Panagrolaimus > Panagrolaimus sp. JU765. The sequence goes on along the minus strand of CABFKL010004603.1, from coordinate 8,888 downwards.
GTTGAACGTTTGTCAGTCGTATACTTTGAATCATACTAAAAAAAGTTTAAAACGTTTACAAATGTTTTTCTACAATGTTTGAATAGAATGGTGACATGTTTCCCATCAACGGTTTTGTTTGTTTATGCTTTAAATGAATAAGGCTATCAAAATGAACGAACGTTTGTGCATTTGCATTTTTTTTTCTTTCCTGATCAATTTTTGATACAGTTTTTTTTTCTTGCAAAAAAAAGGTGCGAAAAATATCAAAGGCTTAAAATTTGCAATTTACAATTTGCAAATAAACAGGACATGATTTGACAAGTCCAGTTTATGTTTGTTAACAATCACTTACCGTTGAACGTTGAGTAGTCGTCGGTTTTTTAGTTTTTTCAGCAGTTGCCATTTCTTCGGTCGTAATAATAGTTGTTGTCTGAAAAAAAAATTCAAAAAAAATGTTAAAGAATCCAAAAGAAAAATATTAATCTTCAAATCAAAAAAAAAGTGTGAAAAAATCAAGCATTCGTTGTTATTTGACAACCCGGCTGTTATCAAAGAAAACTTTTAATTGTTTATTGCTTTTGCGCAAAAATGGGGCAAAAATCTTTAAACTACGCTCATGTTAAATGCTCAAAGTAAATAAAACTACGCATCAAGGTGTGCCAAATATTTATTTGATAATGATTAGTGCCTCAAAAATTTCAAATCAATTCTAAAATTTTTGGAATATTTTTGTACACTTGAAAAGATTATGGAAATTCTCCCCGTAAAAAATGCTAAACAAAAGCTTCCATTTTGAAAAAAAAAACAATGGAATTTTTATTTATTGTTTTGGATGACTCACCTCCATGCGCTCTTCAAATTGGCTTTCGGATTCTGTGCTAGATTCTTTACTAATCGTTGGTCGGTGATCAGTGTTCACACTTGCATCAGTGGTTTCAATCACGTCAACTGGTTCAATGATTAGTTCCGCTGAAGTTCCAACTTCAGCAGTTTCAACTTGTGGTGGAGGTGTTGCGGGTCGAGGTTCAGTGCCAACTTCAACTGTTTCAATTTGGGGTGGAGGTGTTAGTGGTCTGGGTTCAGTGCCAACTTCGGTGGTTTCAATTTCAAACGGGGGAGTTGGGGGTCTGGGTTCTGTACCGACCTCAACAGTTTCAATTTGAAGCAATGGTGTCAATGGTCTGGCTGATGTTCCAATTTCGGCAGTTTCAATTTGCAATATGGGAGTGGATGGCCTAGGTTCTGTCCATTGATCAACAGTTTCAATTTGGGGCGGAGGAGTCAATATTCTAGGTTCAGTCCCTCTGTCAACAGTCTCAATTCGAGGAGGTGATGGAATACGTTCTGGTTCAGTTCCTTTTTCAATAGTTTCAATAACTGGCGGTGGTGTTGGAGGTTTGAATTCAAATTCTGCTTGTGTTGAAGAATCAGAAACAATTGCTGTTGGAATGGTTTGTTGTGTTGACACGTCAGCATACCTTCGCCTTTCCATTTGTGTCCAGCTTTCTGTTGTGATGACTTCTGTCGTAACAATTTCATTAATGACTGGCATTGTTGATGAATCAGTCACTTTAGGTCCATCATATTGTGTGAAAGAATCCACACTTTGAGAAAATTTTTCAAATTGAGTAGAAGTGTCAACAGATGGCAAAAATATTGTTTCTCTGGCAGTTTCAATAACAACTGGAACTTTTTGTGAAGCTTGAGTTTCTTTTTCAGCTGATTGAACTTCAACAGTTTTGTTTTTTGATCTTTGAATACGTTCAGTCAAAATTTCTTCAGTAACTTCTACACGAATATGACGTTTGTGTTCATCAACAGATGTTGTTGACAAAGAATCCAGTTGTTTGGATGAAGTGGAAATTGGCAAAACATCTTCAACAATTTCTCGACGTGTTTCTGGTGCTGTTGTTGGTGGCGGTGGTGGTTCTGGAGTGACAATTTTTGGAATTCTTCGATATTCTTCCGTTTCAATTTCAATGGTTTCAATTTGTTCAATGGTTCTTGGTGGAACAGAAGAATAAATTTCAGATGGATCACGTAAATGTTGAAATCGTTTAGAATTCCGTAAAACATCCAATTTTTCACCAAATTTCTTCATTGCATCTTCTTCAATTTTAGTTCTGCTACGTTGAGAAGCTGGTGATGGAGAACGTACAGGAGTAACAGGTACTGCCAATCTTGGTTCATGAATAGGAAATTCAGTTGTGACCGCATGCATTGGTCTCACTGGTTCATGTGCAATTGCTTCGATGTACTCAATTTTTTGTTGCGGAACTTCTTCTTTCAAGTGGACAGGTGGTGGTAAAGGAGGTGGTGAAGTGGGTAAAGGAGGAGATTGTATCAATTTTTCATCAAAAACGGTTACATCTTGTTTTTGTTGTTTTTCTTGAGCTTCTTTTAATTTTTGTACTTCTTTTTTATAAGCTTCAAAACTTGTTACTTTCTTTTTTGATGATTCTTCTGAAATAACTTTGGATGAAGATTTATAATTTTGTTGAGATTCAAATTTTTCCCGTTTTGGTGGTTCAATTGGATAAATAACCGGTTTCTTTTTGGCACCTGTGGTGATAATTCTTTCTGATTTGACTATTTCAGCAGTATCTTTATAAATTTTTGGAGTTTGACGATGAATAATATCTTTTGGAAGTGTTGGAACTTTCCAACCATGACTTATCATCGGTGGTCCAGGAGCAATTCTTCTATAACGTTCTTCATCAACTTCAACACGTTTACGTTTTGCTGGAGAAAAAGTTGTTGTTGTTGATTCCACATTACGAACATCTTGTACATGATCATCATAACGAGCATAAAGTCTTATACCTTCTTCTCTGTAAGGTTCAGCTTCAAATGTTGTTGTTGTTGTTTGTTGACGAGGTGATGTTTGTTGACGAGAATATGACATAGACTTGACTAATGTTTCAGAATATTGCCGTAAATTAGCGTTACGGCTTTCTTCTTGTCGAATCGCATAAGATTTTTCCACTCTTTCAACGTGTTTTGGTTTTTCTCTTGGTGGTCTGAAAAAAAAATGTAGTAAAACATCATTAAAAAAAAGTGAATTTGAAATATTATTTGACGCATCCATTTTTGGTGCAAATCATATTGGATCAAAGTAAACATTCTCTTTTTTTCAAAAAAAATCGACCCAATACAAGCGTTTGGGACAACGCCTCATCTTGAAAAAAAATCATGAAGGAACAAGCTTTTTTGTTAGTCAAGTGAGTCTCGCTGCAGGTAAAATTTTCTTTTTTTGAGCTTCTATTATACTCAAAATAAAAGATAAACTATCATGGACATCAAATGACTCAAATTTCAAGTTTATGGTTTTGAAAAAAAAAATGTTCATATATGAAAAAAAACTTACCTTTGAGGTGGAGCTTCATTAGAAAGTCTTCGTCTTCTTTGTTGTTGTTGTTGTTCGCGAATAAATTGTTGATTAAATGTGTCGTAATTTTTTTCATCAAATGAATGATTAAATTTTTGTGTTGCTTCTAACAAACTTGATTCACTTGCATAATGTTGTGGTATTAATGGCATTGTTTCCATTTTAGTTGCTTCCGGAATTTCATCGATTGTTGCGTAATCAACATACAACGGACCAGCGTTAGGCAATTTTTGTATTGTTGAAGAAAATTCAGCGTTTGAACATTTGTACGATAAATGAACCTGTAAAAATGAATTTTTTTTTAAACAAAAAAAAAATGGAAAAAAGCAAATGATTTGCTGATAACGATTAAGAAAGAATAAAAAAAATTGATGAATGATTCTATTTTTATCAATTGTTTTGTACTCACCTCTTGAATTGTTAATTGACGCAATCCAGAATTATTTTGATATGTTGGTCTTCTTTCTATCATATCTGAACCAAGTGTACCTTGGGGAGATTCTGTTGAACGTGAAATTGTTACGTAAGATGGGTCATTTTTAAATTTTTCTGAAAAAAAAACTTCATCAATAAAAGAAAAATGTGAACGATTCTTGTGTAAATAACACTGAAAAAAAATTGTTTTTTTGTTGTTGTGTTTCCGGAATGTGAACACAAGATGCGGTGTTATGGAACAAAGGTTAATCGAGGCCAAAGAAAGACTGCGCATCCAAAAAAAACGTGTAACAGAGACAAAAAAAACTTGTTCACTTTTCAAGGTTTGAGGAAAAGCAAACAATTCATGTTCAATTGAAAGCAATCAAAGACATTTTGTCTTTTTTTGTCTTTTTAAAACGCGGATTTAGATTGCAATCTAATTTTTTTATGGATTTTGATCCTCACCATTACTATGCTGACTATGAACAACTCGTCTTCGTTGTGGATAATGTCGTGGATCCGTACTTGAAAAAGTATGGGCTGTGGTTATTTGTTTCACCTAAAAAAAACCTTCCAAAATCAAAACTATTCAAAAACTTTTTTTATTCTGAGGAAAATCTCACGGTTGCCAGACTGGCGACAACCTCATCTTTTTTTTCAAAAAATTTCATGCGCAAACCGGCCTGGCAGTCAATTGACCGAAGCTCAGTGGGAGAGCGGATTACTATTTGGCAAAAAAAGACTTGGTCGTATTTTCCAAAATTTTTTTGTGACTAGATCATGAAAAAATGGCAGTAAACTTTACAAACATCAATTTTAGAGTTCTTGAAAAAAAGATTTTCATGAATCAAAAAAAGAATTGTAAATGTATAATTTGAAAAAAAAAACAAACAAAGATGGAACTTACATTGTCATTAGAATCGCTGAAGGTGATCAACAAAGTACAAAGTTGATCCTTCATCAAAATCTGCAAATATTTACAAAAATCAATTATAAAAACTAAAAAAACTTTGAAAAACTGTTGAAGTTTTTTGGAAAAATGAGGAACGGAAATCGAAACAACCAGGTCAAAAATCGTTTATCCGTCCTCGTGGACAATCAACCTGGCTATAAACAAGGAAAAACTGTAATTAAACGAATATTTTTGTAAAAAAAATAGATTCTAATCAAAAAAAATGTATAATTCGTTTTAAATCAAACAAAAATTCAATTTTAAACAAAAAAATGATCCATGCAATAAAAATGGACTTTAATCCTTTTTCAATTGTCCTGGATTGGAAAACTCGACTCTGGCAAAAATTGACGATGATCTGAGTTTTTTCATAGCGATCGCATTCCAATTTCATGAATGATAATGCGTTTCGTCAAATACATATTTTGGAAAGCGAAACCAACAACGGGATTAAACAAACTTTCTTGACAACAAGTGAATTTTCATATAATCTTTGTCCAAAAAAAGTATTTGGCAAAGATTCAACGCCGAATCCATCAAAAATAATCTAATTTATTGCAAAATTTTTCATTACTTTTTGTAACATCTATTCATTTGTTAACATGAATCATTGCAAAATGTATGAATCAAACGGAAACAAGTCGTGTTCAAAAGTCTAAAGTTGCGGCTTACAATTTGGACCGTTTTTTCCAAGATTTTGGGAAAAAGGTTTTTTCTCCCCAAAATGGAGAAGTTTAATTTTTGCTGTTCTGAGCTAATTTAATGATTAATTCGGTGTTTCTTATTAATTTTTCCAGATTTACCGGCATTACCCGCAAATTGTGCACCTTTAACGCGTTAGCTACTAAATGCAAATGACCGATCGGACCGCTATTCGCAAGAACTGGCATAGTTGTTTTAAGACTCGTGTTTGTCCGAAAATTGCTTGTTTTTTCTGAAATCTATGCCATTTGAATCAAATATTTTGTTTTTTTTTAACTGAATAATGGACAACATTTCTGCTGTTAGTAACCTAACTTATAAAGAAGTTCTCAAATCTGAATTGTTTTTTCAACTTTTTATCCTTCCTGTTATTATCATGATTGTTCAGAATGTTGTCCAAATCAAATGTTATATATGATCCACAGATTCATCGAGTGTTTATTATTATGTTGTTATTAATGGATGTTGGAACAGGTTTCTTTTTCTTCAGGGCTGTTTATTTTTATTATGTCAATGCTGATTATTCAAAAAATTTCATGGTTTTTTTATACTATTTAAATCAATTTTCCTTCATTGGCATTGTAATGATTTGTGTAGATGAACGTATGGAAAACTTTATCATTCATCGAGTTTTTTCACGTTTGATTTTTTTTGTTTATGTTCTTGCATTTGTTATTTCCGTTTATAGTGGGTATACTTTCGTCTTTCTATAGGTCAAGTTAAATCTTGTTGCTTTGCATTGTTTTGTTGTACAATTTTGGTTGAAATCCGGCCAACGCTAACAGTTTTGATGGAAAGAAAATTATCCAAGATCAATGATTGAAATTGCAACTTTTTAATCTATTCAAAGACCTCAACATTTATCGAGACGCAGAAACAGCTGTATTGTAGGAAAAATTGGTTGTTTGAGTTTGCAAAAGCTGAAATTGTTCGCAAAATAATTCTGTGATCACTTTGCTTCCGAACATGAATGAAATCCAAGTTCAACCAATCCTGACAAAATCAAATAGACATTTTACCGGACATCATTGCACAAAGTGATACAATCTAACAATAAATATTTGATTTAAATAAGGTTAACAAAATAGACTTTTTGATAAATGACATGTTGAGAACAAGGCACTAATAAAGTGATCCATCCACTCCACTCATTGATCTTTTTGTCAACAATATTCAAATTGAACTGCGTAATATATTTCTTGGCCCAATTCAACAATGCATCAGGAATTTCAACAGATGAAAGAATGTGCAATAAGGTTTCGCCTGTAGATTGGTTAATACAAGATGCATTAAATTGCTTTGAAAATAAAACTTGATCCATTCTGCTTACAAAAAAAAACATCAAATTGGTTCTCGACAAGAATGAGTTGTTGTTGTTTACTCGTCGAATTTTCTTGCAAATATTTTTGTCGATGTTCTCCTCTTGCTGAATTTTGTTTTTGGCGATTGTTTTTTTTATTTGATAATGTTTTTATTAATTTGTTATTTTTCAGTAAACCGCAAATCTTCATAAAGAATCATGTCTTTTCTTTTCGTAAGTTTACATATTTTATACTTGTGCATTTAGACTTTTAGAAAGGTTTGATTACACCACTTGTTCGCGGACAAAATGTTGCTTTCAAACGTTTGCATCATTGCGGAATCCGTGCTTTGGGTCCTAAGAACAATCTTCCTGAATTCAAGGTTTGTGATAATTGTGTTTCTTTTCCTGAATAATCATTTTAGGCCAATGCTGTTGTCAACGGTGAATTCCGGGTTGTTTCCAACAAAGATTATGAAGGCAAATGGTTGATCTTCTTCTTCTATCCACTTGATTTCACATTTGTTTGCCCAACTGAGATCATTGCTTTCAACGATCGTGTTGAAGAATTCCGAAAATTGAATGCTGAAGTCGTTGCATGTTCATGTGATTCTCACTTCAGCCATTTGGCTTGGGTCAACACTCCTCGCAAAGAAGGTGGATTAGGCGATATGAAGGTATGTTTTTTGCAATATTTGCTGTTGATCTGAAGTTTCATTTCAGATTCCAATTGTTTCTGACTTCAGCAAAAACATTGCCCGCAATTTTGGTGTTCTTGAAGAAGAATCTGGTTTATCATACCGCGGTTTATTCCTCAGTGATCCCAAAGGTGTTATTCGTCACGTTGTTGTCAATGATCTTCCAATTGGTCGCAGTGTTGATGAAGCTCTCCGTGTTCTCAAGGCTTTGCAACACTTTGAAAAACATGGTGACGTTTGCCCAGCTGATTGGGAAGAAGACAAACCTTCAATCAACACTAAATCACCTAAAGAATACTTCGGAAAAGTTAACAAATAATTTAGTCTTCGTGAAATCCATGATTATGAATCCGGTATTTAGGCCATTAGCTTTTAAAAAGCTGCTATAAAGTATCATAACTCTTGGGCGTTTTCTAAGTTGGTGGATTTCGATAGGGAAATTGATCGGACCGTCTTTCTGAAATTGAAATGGTTAGAAATTGCGAGATTTAGTGATCCTTCAGCTGAATACTGATCAGTAGTTGACTACGAATGAACGTCTCGCGGGTACATCATTTCGTCCTGCCTACGTCTTACCCAATCGGGAAGAAATACCTCAATACAAGTTTTGCAAACCATGACTCAACTAACAATTTATTTTTTCTCACTAATCCTAACAAACAAAACAATTATTTCTTGACTTTGGCAATCTTTGCTCTAGTCTTATCACGTGCAGCAGACTTCTTTTCATGAGCTTCCGTAAAGGCAATTGATGGACTTGTGAATTTGAAGAGCTTTTCTGCATAAAGATCTTGTGCTGTTAATTCTGCAAGATTCATTTCTTCGATGTTTCTGGCTAACTGTTGTGATTCTTCAGATACAAATGTAGGGAAAGGCACATCTTTTGCTCGTTTTGATTCATGAAGACAGTCGTTCATCAAAACTACTGATCCGCATGAACCAGCAACACAACCTTTAACGTAAATCACCTGAGCAATTGGATTAATACGGAGAATTTCCAATCCAGAAGTTTGTCGCCATTCATGACCCATATGACCTGGTAAACGTTGTCCTGGCCAAACACGTGCTTCACCTTTGATTCCGATACTACCAACACGTCGATGGGCTTTGGTTGTACTAAAAGCATAATCAAATGACTAAATCTGAGAATCATTAACATACCGACGATCAGGAAGACCACGGAAGCCCCAACGATGCATCGCACCTTGGAATCCCCAATCAATTGTTCGACCAGTAACATTCACATACTGACCTATGTTAAAATGTCGTACATCCGAATTTGTTCCTGGAGGAATGATACCGTCTTCTGTAACCAAAAAACTTCCATAATGCTGCTTCGGATTGAGTCCTTGTTTCATCAACAACTTATCAAATGGTGAAACATATAACAAACTTTTTAAATCACCAGCACCAACTGTTATCTGAAAGAGAACTAAAAGTCAAGTAAAT
>CABFKL010004228.1:252-13628 GCA_901765185.1 Panagrolaimus sp. JU765 | reverse complement strand
AAATCCGTTTCGCCAAAGACAAAAAAATGTCCGTTTTGGAACCTAGTGTGTCCAGTTTATTACGACAATTTAACGAACTATATAGGAAGGTAGTTAATTTTGGCAATTTAATCTGACTTCATAATTTCAGCTTCCGTTATATTCCGGTATTTTTTAGGTATTATATTTCGGTCAACTATAGCCGGATATATTTATATATAAAAGATGTACGTTCACAAACCAAGATTTTGAATGAACGCTGGAACTGCGCTTATTACAAAGATATTACCATCCTGTTCAGCACGATGGAAAACCTATACCAGTGTAGCGGAAAAACCAACATAACTTTTTTGATAAGGCCTAGATAAACGCTTTTTTGGCAAAATGCAATTTCAAAAATTTAAGCAAATCTACATTTTTTAGTTTTAGCCAGATAATTTCCGTCAAATAATATTTTATATGCGAATACCGTTGCCGGTAAGAATGCATCGCTGGAAAAAAGCATCGTTGGGAAAACGCACGGATCAGGTAGAGCGCATCAATGGGACAAAATGCATCAAAAAATAGATCTGGAAAAGTCGTCTTCCTCTGAACTTTTAAAAAAATATTCATTTTTTATTTTTAGCCAGATAAGTTACTTCAAATCGTATTTTATATGCGAATACAACAATTGGATACAGTGAATTGTTTATTCAAGAACAACGTTATACATCTTTATGAATTATCACTTCTTTATGTAAGCCTAAAGCCAAATAAGACTATCATGTTGACAGCGATCAATAACGGAACTGGAGATTGTCAAATCACAATTCTTTCTTTTAAAGAAAAAGTAAATTTTACAATGGTGAACGTTTGGACTAATGCAGATCAAGTGTCTGGGAAACTGTTGAATTTAAACAATTCAGTTGTTTTGGAATTCAACCGAAAAAATCAAGGAAAGTTTGAAAATTTAATCTTGACTGACATGTTCTACAGGATAATACTCCCATCCAGAAAATATTTACGTTTTACTGCATTTATTCATTGCCCAGATACTGTTTGTTGAATAAATCATTTTTCATGAAAATGTTCGTTAAATTAAAGTTTGATTTTATGCCGCACGCAGAAAAAAGACGACACGATATTTGAAATTTTCTGTGCAAATGTAGGAAAAATGAAACATTGCGTTGAAAATGTTGATGCGATATTTTGATTTATGGTTTTTTTGCAGATAAAATAACTTCTTTGGCTCTCTGTTCTAAATTTTCCTTGCATCTTTTGATTTCTCAGTTTGTATATTCGGGCCTTGACCTGCTTTTCATAGTTATTGCACAACTTTGTTGTGCCGTGGTTGTGGTAATCTTTTAAAATTTTCAAAATGTGTCTTTTAAGCCTTAGGAGCTTAGATTAAATTTTGTAAAGATGTTGAACATGATTCTGGTAGATTAAGAACAGTAATTTTGTGAAGCTTTGTATTTTTTGGCTCCTCTTTCCTTCGTAGCTATAGATAAATTGTCTTTTCTAAACATTTTATCAAGTCCTGATTCACGGCTGACTGAATCAAACCAAAAAACCTACGATAAAACACTTCAAAAATGTCGTTTTTTTCTTCTTGCAAGGTACATTGAGAAACTGGAATGCGATGGGTTTCCTGTTATTGTCTAGTTGTAGAATTAAAGTCAGAATCATTTTCAGCATTGTTATGCCAAATTACCGTATGTTGATGGTTATCATTACAGTTGTTCGGTTGAAGAATCTTTTCTAAGCAATGGAGACATGTTAACTTGGGAAGCATCTAAATCATTCGTATCCATGCCAATTCGGGATGACGAAATTTTACCAGGTGGTGATTTATTGTTTCGTTTCGATTCGGATGGATCAGTCGTTCAAGCAGGCTTTGTTCTCCACATTCTTCAGTTTGGTATGTATTTTTCCAATAGCATGAAAGCTTAACGAAAGGGTTTTCATAATGTGAATGTCCTCCACCGTTAATTGCATTACCTTGCAACGGAACTACTATCTACCGAAGATTTTTAGCAGATAATGATCCGTTTCATTTTTGTTACATTACCTGTTCTGCCAAAGTATGCTTTTTTTCTTCTTTGGAGGGAAGAAAAAAAGCACGGAATTCCGCGGAAACGAAAATTCCGCACACCCCCGGCCCGGACAGACCCAGGCAGCTTGGCATTCGCCAGCTTTTGCTACAGCAAATTAATCAGCAAAAGTGAACCCAAAAAAATATCTCAGAGACGAACAAAAATATGCAAAAATTTTGCCTTTTATCAAATTCAGGAATCAAAAAACCTTAAAACACTTCTAACTTCGTTCGAGAAAACCAAAACTGGATTAACGTCTGATAGTTAAATTGTTAAATTTTCAATCGTAATGTTTTTCAAATCTTGTCATTTCAACAATCTAGGACACAAAAAAAGAATTTGCACAACATTAATCGGTTTATGTCACCTCCAAGAGCGGATTTTTTTGATAAAAAAAGTAAAAAGGAATATATTTTGCGGCACTTTGATTGTTTTCAAAATGTTTTTAGCGCTTATTATTTTGTTTTTGACTTCCACAAATGGACAGAATCCCGTTAAAAGAAGTTTCTCTTGTGACGAACCTGTTGAAACCTTTGGTGATTATGCTTATTTATCTTCACCAAATTATCCTCAACACATCGACGATGGAAACAGAAAAAACTGTGCTTTCAATTTTACTGTGAGTTTCAAAGTGAACGTTTGCCCAAAATTTTTCATGAGAAATGCGCAAATTTCCGCAGCAAAACAATTGTAAATTGTTTTTGTCTCATTGCCGCCGAATTACGCGTTTTTCGGCTTCGGTTTCCGCACGTCTGAATTTCCAGTTTCTTTATTTCCGCGAAAACGTAAGAAGCCTTCTTTCGCACACTCCTAGTTGTTATACACATTTTTAAAACTTGGAAGTAGTTCTAATCGAAGCACAACAAATTATTATTTCATTTTTAAAAATCTAAAAATCTTCCACAATTTGTAAGAAAGGCATTTTAATTGTATTTCTAATTGTAATATTAGTTTCTTTCACTTTGTATTTCCTTTATTTGTAATTTCGACTGTTATCTTGAATTTGGCAACAGCTCTTGGTATTTCTTGTAGTTAACGGCGAAAGTTTTAGCTGCGAACTTTCTGATGAATCATATTATTTTTGAGATGTGGTTTTTCTGTTTGAATTTTAGATTTGTCCGTTAGAAATTATTTTAAATAAACATATGGTTTTAGCAACCAGGAAACTACGTTTTTGTTCTGACAAACGGTCAAATTTGTGATGTTGTACTTGTCTTGGATGGAGAATTTACGTAATATTCATTTATAACAAAAAAAGTCATCAGTTCTTTCAGCCAGGTTGATTTAGATGAAATGGATTCTTATCAAGGAACTACTTTTGCCATGTTTCTAGCTCCACAACACAACGCAGATTGTGATTGGCAAGCATTCCAAGCCATTATTTACAATTTTACTGATGATTCCATTGTGCCAAGAATTCCTTTGTCAGAGTTGTTGAATACTAATTTAGCAATTGTAATGACTCTTGATACACCAAGAAAATGGATCTCTTTGAATGATATTCCAAAGAAAATTCGAATTGCTTTTTTTCTTCATTTAACTGGTGAATATGAAATTCAAACTAGCATTTGTAACGTAACGTAAGATAAACCGTTTCAAATATACACAAAAAATGATTTGGAATTGCAGAAACATCAATCAAATGTGTACTCCAGATATTTTATCTGATGTCTCCCTGGAATATCGTTCCAGCAATGGCCAATTTGTTTTATTTTTGTCAGTTCTTGACGAAATAAGCAATAAACCGACAAATTGTTTATTTGAAAAAATAGACAACACTACTTGGATCTTTTCAAATTATGATCCCATCAATGGTTACAAAAATAATCAAGTAAGTCATTATTATGGAAATCAAAAGTTGTTGGATTTTGAATTTCTTCAAGTAATTGACCGGAATTCATTTCTGATTGTCCCACTCCCTATTTCCTAATACGCAGCTGTTAGGTGTTTGTCTATCCATGTCAAAAAACCCTGCATTAGCAATCCGCGAGGTGAAAAATTTTGAAATTTGCATGTTTTCCAATTCAACGAACAGTGAACATAAAACACTGGCGACCCGAAGTGGCCGCTGCTATCGCCTTGTTGTGTAATTAAAGTTAGAATCATTTTTCAGCACTGTTATGCAAAATTACCATCAGTTGTCGGTTATCATTACAATTTTCAAATTCAAAAAATTTTTATAAGCAATGAAGACAATTTAACTTTCGAAACATCTAAATCATTCATATCCTTGGATATTGGAAATAACTTTGTTTTGCCTGATGGTGATTTGCTCCTTCGTTTCGATTCAGATGGGTCAGTTGTTCAAGCAGGTTTTTCTCTTTACATCTTTCAGTTTGGTTTGTATTTTTCCAATAATGTAGAATTTTAACGGATAGGTTTTCATAATGCAAATGCCCTCCGTCTTTGATTGTATTAGCATGTGATGGAAAAGTTGTCCACCGGACATTTTTAGCAGACAATCATCCAACTCATTTTTGTTTCATCAGCTGTTCTTACAAAGTATATTATTTTTAATAACGTTTATACAAAACACTAGTAGCTGCTATTATAGATCATATTAGAAGAAGATTGTTATGAAAAGTTTCTAATGTTAACCAGAGAAGATGCTTATATTACTGGCGTTTTCAACGTCAGTTTATTTGTCAACGAAAGAGAGTACATTCCGTATGTATTAATTTTCCGAAATTTAATTTTAAAAATATTTCAAGTGCTGCTTATCTACTTTTGCCATTGGATTCGTCATCAAATTATTCAATTCATTATAGTGCAAATTCAGCAAATTATTTTGAAACCTATGCTTATTTCGTATTACTTTTTCAATTAGTTTCACCACCAAGAATGAAATCTTATTATTTGAGTGAAAATAATCATCATCAATACGTTCATGAACCGATATCAGAAGGCCATGTTATATTTGAGATGGCTTTGGATGATTCTGCCGTCAAAAAAGGATATCATTTCGAAATTTTTTTTCAAGATTATTTTGATGGAAAGGTTAATTTGGGAAACTGCCCAGCTTATTATGACAATTTAACAAATTATATTGGAAGGTAGTTAATCTTGGCATTTTATTCTGAGATTATGATTTCAGTTTTGCTGTTATTCCGGAACCTTTATCATTTTTCATCACGGTCAACTATAGTCGGATATATTTATATATCAAAGATGTATGTTCATTGTTACCTAAATTTTAATCCAAAACAAAAAACTAGAGCAAATATTACGAAAAACCGAAAGAAATAACTAAACTACTGAATTACGAAGAAGCAAAAATTGGAAACAGAAGTCGGTCCGCGAATTAACAATGGCGAGAGGAAGGAGGGGACGGGAATTAGGAGAAAGGTTCGGCTGTATGGCTGGCCGAATACAAGGTTTTTTTGTTCACGAAAGAACGTGAACAAATTTTTACTTTTGTTCATATTTTTGAACAAACACGAACAAAAATGCAAAATTGAAAAATATCAATTTTTGGCAATTTTGCAAACAAAAATCATAGGTTTTCAAGCCTATCCTATATCAGCGGCCATACACGAACAAGGAAAATAATTTTTCAGGTGTTTGTGAACACGAAAACGAACGAACGGTCGGCCAGCCCTGCTCGGCTGACCATCGTTCAAACCGAGCTTAAAACTGCCGACTGTTTTTCTGATTGATTTTTTTTTCCGATCAAGAGGCGGGTCTAAAATTGGAAATGGTTAAGCTAGGGCTAACATTCATAAAATAATATTTTGAATGAACGCGGAAACTGCGCTTGGTCCGGAAAAGTCGTTTTTCTCTGACCGTCTGGCGTGATCAGAATGTCGCACTTCAGCTTACTTTTTTAAAATTAAAATCACAAATCGAGCTGGGTTTCGGAAGCTGGAAACTGGCTTTCTCAGTGTAAGAAAAGCCGAATTTTTTACCAGTGTAGCGGAAAAATCTACATAACTTCTTCGATAAGGTCCAAAAAAATTCGTTTGGACAAACTGCCATTCTAAAAATGTAAACAAATATTCATTTTTTATTTTTAGCCAGATAATTTTCATCAATTCATATTTTATATGCGAATACCACAACTCGATACAGCGAATTGTTTATTCAAGGACAACGTTGTACACCTTTTGGGATTATCACTTGATTATTTAATGATAAGGCCAAATAAGACTATTACGTTGACGGCGATTAATAACGGGACCGGAGATTGTCAAATCACAATTCTGTCTTTTGTCGATAAAACAGTGAATTTCACCATGGTCAACATGTGGACAAATGCAGATCAAGTTTCTGGGACACTTGTGGATTTGAACAATTCAGTTGTTCTGGAATTCAATCAAAAAAATCAGGGAAGACTTGAGAATTTCACTTTGACCGAAAGGTTTTACAGGATAATATTACCATCTAAAAAATATTTACGTTTTAGTGCATTAATGCACTGCCCCTACAATTTGTGTTGAATAAATTATTTTTTACCAAAGTGTTTGTTAATTGAAAGTTCAATTCCATGAATGATGCAATTCAGAAAAATAAACGCAAGTTTCTTCAATGTCGTCAAACCATATTTGTTGTCCGTAATCGTTTTTCAAATGGCTTAGATTAGGTTTTCGTCGTTCAATTGTTGCAGAAGCACCAACTTGATGTTTTCTTTTCTTTTTGTACGTGGTAATCGACTTCCACCACAGTTTGAACTTTGCTCTCCATGGTCGAATTGTCCAGATGGATATGATGGGCAATGCATAAGCATAAAAAAGTATCACGTAATCGAAACATGCCTTTGCTAACTGCTTGGAGATTTCATCTTTCATGAAGTATGCTGTTGCAAACGCCTAAAGAGTTGGCAAGTTAGTCAGCTGATCCGCAATGTATTGAACGAAACTCTGGTAGTTCGAAGGATTTTACAGCTGAGAACCAACTTTAAACTCGAAGTGTAGGCCACGGATTGTTTTTACGCAAATAGGCAAGGCAAATTCAATCAAAAAGCTTGTGTGCACATTTTCAACTTTGTTCCGAAAAATAAAACTGGATTAATCTTTGATTTGATGCAAAATTGTTTGATTTTTTCCAAAAATTATCATTCCGACAGTTGAAATCACGACAAAAAAAGGTCTGCACGAAATTAATCGGTTTATGTCACCTTTAAAATTTGATAAAACAAATGAAAGAAAAATAGATGTTTCAGCATTTTGATTGTTTTAAAAATGTTGTTAGCGCTGGTTATTTTACTTTTAGCTTCAACAACTGGACAGAATCCTGTAAAGAGAAGCTTCTCTTGTGACGAGCCTGTGGAATATTTTGGTGATTATGCTTATTTATCTACGCCAAATTATCCTCAAAACATCGACAATGAAAATAGGAAAAACTGCGTTTTTAATTTTACCGTGAGTTTTGAACTAAACGATCAGGAATGTGCAAAATTTTGTTTCCGTTTACTTGGAAATCGATTTGGAAAAATGACTTCAGCAAAAGATGAACATTTGAAGAAATCCAAAAGAATACAATTTTTTGTGCGGAACAATCCGTGAAACTTTTCAATTGAGAATGTTCTTTTTTGCGGAATTCTGCGTTTTTTCGGCCTTTGTTTTTGTTCCCATTTTTGAAAATTTGAATTCTCCAGTTTTTTATTTCCTCAGAAACCGAAAAACTTCTTCATTGCACATTTTACACTTAATTTTTCTTTCACTTGCAATTTTGATTTTTATTTTAAATTTGACGACATGTATGGGTATTTTGAGTGGTTAAATGAAGAAGGAAGTATTGGTTTTAGATTATCACCTTTGTCCTGCGTGCCTCTGTGCGCGCAACTTGCATGAATCTCGAGCTGCAGGTTTCTTTTTTTCTGCAAAAAAAGAACAGGAGAAAAAGAAAATGAAAAACGCAGTTCGCTATTCGCGATTCGTGCAAGTAGCGCGCACATCTGTACACTCTCAAAGAAGATTGGGGTTTTTTCGTGGTGAATTTTAGGTTTGACCGTTTGGACAAATCTCTTCATGTGCAAAAACGTTTAAAAAATTTTATTTTTAATAATCATAAGTTTCAGCAACCAGGAAATTATGTTTTTGTTTTGACAAACGGTAACATTTGTGATGCTACACTTGTCTTGGATGGAGAAATCAAGTAATGCTTATTTATAACAGAAAAGAACCATCAGTTTTTCAGCCAGGTTTACATGTCAACAACCGACACGAATATATGTTTTTATCGAGCAAAAACGTTTGCCATGTTCTTAACTGAATCATATGGTTCTGCATCCTGTGACTGGCAAGCATTCCAAGCCGTTATTTACAACTTCACCGATGATTCCATTGTACCAAGAGTTCCTTTGTCAGAGCTGTTCAGAACTAATTTAGCAATTGCAATTACTCATTGTTCACCAAAAAAGTGGACATTTGTGAACGATATTCCAATAAAAATTCAATTGATGTTTTACAATAAGGGCATTGAAGGTCTATATGAATTCCAAACTAAGATTTGTAACGTAACGTAAGAGCATCGTTTCATTTATAGAAAATAATTTGGAATTTCAGGAAGGAAGGTTATCAAATATGCACTCCAGATATTTCATCAGATGTCACCCTGGAATATTATTTTATATATAGTGTACCTATCGCCAATGCTTACTTTGTTTCATATTTGTCGGTCCAAGACAAAATGAGCAATATGCCAACCAATTGTTTATTTGAAAAAATTGACAACACTACATGGATCTTTTCCAATTATGATCCCTTCAATGGTTATGAAAATAATCAAGTAAGTTATGGATATTCCTACCTTACAATTTTGGTTATTGGTGCGTCGTTAACTTTTTATTTTTCATTTGTTTTGAATAAGCTGCGCCTTGTCATGGATAGGGAAAAAAGTTGATAGATTTTGACTCGTGTGGGGAAAAGTTCAAAACTTTTCGAACCTCTGTACAAAGTTCGAGTTCGACCTTTTAAATCGTTTGAGTGGATTTTTGGAAAAAAAATTTTTTGAGACACCCAAACAATAACAAGAATGGTAGTAAACAAAAATCCAAAAAATTAAAAAAAACGGTAAAAAATGGCACCAAATCAAAAATTGTTTGCGATTTTCTTCAAGTAATTGACCGACATTTATTTCTGACGGTCCCACTGCCTACTTCTAATACGCAGCTGTCAGGTGTTTGCCTGCTCGTGTCAGAAAAACCTTGCATTGGCAATCCGCGCGGTTGAAAATTTCAAAGTCTGCATGTGTTCAAACTAAGCCAACAGCGGACATAAAGCACTGACGACCCAAAGATGCCGCTGCTATCGCCTGGTTGTAGAATTAGTTAGGGTCATTTTCAGCATTGTTATGCAAAATTGCCATCAATTGACGGCTATCATTACAATTTCCGGATCAAAAAATATTTTTTAAGCAGTGGAGACAATTTAACTTTCGAAACATCTAAATCACTCGAATCCTTGATATTTCAACATGACGGCGTTGCACTTGACGGCGTTGCCCCTCAAGGTGATTTATTGTTTCGTTTTGATTCAGATGGATCAGGTGTTCAAGCAGGCTTTGTTCTCTGCATCTACCAGTTTGGTTTGTGTTTTTCCAATGACGTGAAATTTTAACGGAAAGGTTTTCATAATGTATTTGCCCTCCACCATTAATTGTATTACCTTGCAACGGAACTGCCGTCTACCGGACATTTTTAGCAGATAATGATCACACTCATTTTTGTTTCAAGAATTGTTCTGCCAAAGTATGTTATTTTAACAATTCCAGGAACCATCGCAGATCAGTGTTTATCCGATTTCGGTTTCATCAACATGATTTCGGAGTTTTATTTGGGTTTGCGTTTTCAAGTTTTTGCGAACCCAAACCGGAACTTTCAAAAAATCCGCTTTGGAACTGGATAATCATTGTTACAGATCATATTAGAAGAGGATTGCTATGAAAAGTTTCTAATGTTTGCCAGAGAGGATATTCCTATCTTCCATGTTTTCAATGTGTTTTTGATGGTCAATGACAAAAAGTACGCTCCGTATGTATGAGTTTCCCAAATATTAATCTCTAAAATATTTCAAGTGTTGAGTACCTACTTTTACCATTGGATTCTTCATCAAATTATTCAATTCATTATAGTGCAAATTCAACAAATTATTTTCAAGCCTTTGGCGTGGATTTCTTTGTACTCAGTTTTCAATTAGTTCCGCCACCAAAAATGAAATCATATTTCCTAAGTGAGAGTAATTATCATCAGTACGTTCATGAACCAATATCAGAAGGTCATGTTATTTTCGAGATGGCGTTGGACGATTCTGTTGCCAAAAAAGGTTACCGTTTCGAAATTCATTTTCAAGATTCTCCTGATCCATCAACTGCAGTTTATTACGATAATCTAACAAATTATGCTGGAAGGTAGTTAATTTTGAAAACTTAATTTGGAATTACGATTTCAGTATCAGTGAAATTCCGGGACCTGATCCATTTTTCCATTGGGACAATCATAGCCGGATATATTTTTATATAAAAAATGTATGTTTATAAGATTTTGAACGCAACTTGCACAAATCTTGAGCTGCGGTTTTCTTTTTCCCTTGTTCTTTTTTGAAAAGGTTTTTTTTTGTTCTTTTTTTGAAGAGAAAGAGAAGAACGCAGCTCAAGATTCGAGCAAGTTGTGACCTGCGCAAGAAGAAAAAAAATCAGGATTTGCATTCGCCCTTGAAATCACGTTCATCGAACAGAGACAATGACACTTTCTAAAAGTTTTCTAACGTTTGCCAATTTTTTTTATTTTTCGTTGCGTTTGTCAAACAAGAGGATATGATTATCGAACATAATTTTCTTGATAAGATTAAAAAAACTGCGTTTTGGCAAAATGCGATTCTAAAAACTTTAGTCAAATACTCATTTTTCATTTTTAGTTGGGTTATCTGCCTCAAATCGCATTTTATATGCGAATACAACAACTGGATACAGCGAACTGTTTATTCAAGAACAATGTAGTGGACCTTTCTGGATTAGCCGGATATAATTATTTAATGAAAAATAGGACCATTAGATTAACAGCAATCAATAACGGAACCGGAGATTGTCAAATCACAATTCTTACTTTTCTCGACAGTGCAGCCAATTTCACAAGAATTAGCGTTTGGACAAATGCAGATCAAGTTTCTGGTAAACTACTTGATTCAAAAAATTCAGTTGTTTTAGAATTCAACAAAAAAAATCAAGGAAGATTTCAAAATTTTACTTTGACTGATACGCTTTACAGGATAATACTACCATCCAAAAAATATTTCCGTTTTAGTGCATTCATCCGTTGCCTTTATTGTTAAATAAATTTTTTATTCAACAATAAAGTTTTTGTCAATTAGACACCCTTTTTTCTGAGTGTCTAATTGACAGTAAGATGGAACGTTCCCCAGTTTAGTCATAAACATTGTTGAGTAAAAAAAAATTTTAAATAAGGGGACTGTCTCAACCCTCTGGCAACGTCTGAACATGGGAATTCATAAATAAATTCAGATTGATATCAAAAAAAGTCAAAAGGGGCTCATGTTTTTGATCCAATGCAAAACCGGTGATACTTGTTCCATTAGCAATGCCCTTTGATCGGATCTAATAACTAGCAAGCTGACAATGAATGAACCAGAATAGTCCTTCTCGACCAAATTTTGCCCCACATTATTGTTCACTTTTTAAAAAAACGGTTTCTAACAACCGCCAGGGCGAGTTTTTGCGTTTTCTTTGTGAGCAACTTACAGCAAATTAATCAGCAAACGTGAATCCAAAAAAATATCCCAGAAACTTGAATATTTTTTTGGAAATAGGCAAACAGCAGGGCCGGAACTACAATGTCTGGCGTCTCCATATACTTTTGCAAAGCGCTCTTCACTATTTTGGGGGGTGTCATGATTACAAGAGAAAGAAAGCCGTAGAAGTGGCGCAGAGTGATGGACAAATTTCCGTCACCGTCTGCGGTCTCTTTCTCTCGTAATCATGACACCCCCTGAAATAGTAAACAACGCTCTGTAAAAGTATATGGAGACGCCAGACACTGTAGTTCCGGCCCTGGCAAACAGTTTGCTTTTTATGAAATTTAAAATTGTTAATTTTTCCACCGTGATGTTTCTCAAGTCTTTTCATTTCAAGAATTTAGGACCCAAAAAAAGAATTTGTCCGAAATTAATCGGTTTATGTCGCCTTCAACAGCGGATTTGTTTGATAAAACAAGTAAAAAGAGAATAAATGTTTCAGCACTTTGATTGTTTTCCAAATGTTGTTACCGCTGATTATTTTGTTTCTAACTTCAACAAATGGACAAAATCCTGTTAAAAGAAGCTTCTCTTGTGATGAGCCTGTGGAATATTTTGGTGATTATGCTTATTTATCTTCACCAAATTATCCTCAGCACCTCGACGATGAAAACAGGAAAAATTGTGTCTTCAATTTTTCCGTGAGTCTAAACGAGGTGTGCGGAAATCCGTTCCTTTTCTGCAGAGAAACATACGGAAACGGATGCGGAAAAATGACTCTAGCAAAGGATAAACACTCTAATAATATTTTAGAAAATACGACTGTTTTTAAAAATCCGCAAAAATAAAAAAAATGCTGCATTTCCAATCTCCGTATTTTTGCAGAAACTGTAGAAAATCTCTTCCGCATATCTCTGATTTTGATTCTAATCCTGAATTTGGCAGCAGCTCTTTGTCGTTTTGGGTGGTTAACATCAAGAATTTCAGCAACCAGGAAATTACGTTTTTGTGTTCAGAGACGGTAACATTTGTGGTGTTACACTTGTCCTGGACGGGGAAATTGAGTAATATTCATTTATAACGAAGGAAATCATAAGTTCTTTCAGAAGCTTGGGTGCAATGTCAACATTGTTTTCAGAAAAGGATTCTTATCGAGGAACTACATTTGCCATGTTCCTAGTGCCACAAAACAATTCATATTGTATCTGGCAAGCATTTCAAGCTGTTATTTACAACTTCACTGATGATTCCATTGTGCCAAAAATTCCTTTGTCAGAGCTGTTCAGAACTAATTTGGCAATAGCAATTACTCAAGATTTACCAAAAAAGTGGATATTTGTAAACGATATTCCAACAAAAATTCAAATCATGTTTTACTTTGATAATGGTTATGGGAATTATGAAATGCAAACTAACATTCGTAACTTGACGTAAACAAACCGTTGCAAGTATAAAAAATAATTTGGATTTCCAGATACGGTTATCAAGTGTGTACGCCAGATATTTTATCTGATATCTCTGTAGAATATCGTTCCAGCACTGGTCAATTTGTTTTATATTTGTCAGTCCAAAGCAAAATGAGCAATGTGCCTTCCAATTGTTTATTTGAAAAAATTGACAACACTACTTTGGTCTT
>CABFKL010004082.1:2309-25230 GCA_901765185.1 Panagrolaimus sp. JU765 | reverse complement strand
AACTTGGCCATTTTTGCCGGAATCTTGATCCTCGTGAATGCCTCCGAAGCTTTTTATTATCCCGGATATTACCTTCCGTTGTCTTATCAAAGGTTGGTTTTGCCATTCCCAAGCCTGTCCCACATTTTGTTTTCCAGATACATGGACGAAAACCAATCAGTCCTCCGCAATTTGATGGCATCCGTGGCTGAGGATGCCCGCCAAAAGGAAATGAACGCAGCATCAAATGAAAAAGAAGTCACGGCAACTGCGGCCACAAAAGTCGTCGCTCCTCCGCCGGAAATCTTAATGCCGCGCCGAGATCAACGCCAATTTTTCTTTTCGCCGCAGTTCAAACGGATGCGACCGTGCTTCTACAGTCCAATCCAATGTTTGATGAAAAGATCACAGGAAGAAGCCTAGGAAAACGATGAAAATCGAATCCGCAACTAAAAACCATGTCGCTTGCTGTTTTGTCCGGTTTCATTTTACCCAATAAATTACTTTTGGAATTGAATTGCACAAAATCAAAACTTGTAGACAAAAATGAGGTTGTTCAACAATTTGCCAATCACTCCGAGTTTTGGAATTTCATATTTCAGCTTTTTCCATTTCATGGCAATCTTTTGTTTGATCTTCGCTTGGAATACCATTTTTCTATGATACTTTGTACAAAGGATGTTCACCATCAAGTCCCGTTTGGAAAAAACTGCTGCTTTTGTTAGCTAGCTAGAGTTATTCGTTGTGAAGAAGATTTGCTTTCATTTGTTTTCTGCTAGCAATTTGTTGTTTATATCTATTAGAAATTTTTAGTCCTCAGGTTCGTAAATGGAATTATTCATTGAGTTAGAGAATGGTGCCAATCGTGGCCAACTGTCGTTCGTTTTCAATAAGGAGGTAGAATATTGTCTGTGATTTTGATGAAATTCACTCTAGACAACTTTGCAAGATTTGAAGACCGAGATTCATGTTAAGTACGGAATTCAACCCGATGATCAAATTTTGTTCCTCAACGGCAAATTGTTGGAAGCAGTTGCTTTGAGTGATCATTTGATTGATCATAATTTTAAAAACAAAGATATAATTGTTGTGGTTGGTTGAAGATCAAGATCTATTATTTGTTTTTTTTTATTTCAGAGGTACAAGGAATACGCCAGATTTGAGGTTTTAAGAAAAACAGTAAATGAACTCTTCCACACAACTCACAGCGATGATCCCGAAGTAAAATATGATCGCTTTCAATGGTGTTCGGAAGAATGCCGTCGTTTATATGGCATTAAATTTGATTACACATTTCCAGCACTACTTGATGAATTATATGAAATAAAACAAAAGATCCTGTGTTGCACTGATCCAATGTATCCAGCTATCAAAGTGAGCTTCATTTGTTCTTCAATGTGAAATTTTCACAGAAATCGGCTGAAGATTATTTCAGGAAAGTGTTTCCTGAAAATGATGTCATTGTTGGTCGAAAAGAAAAAGGAACGAGAAGCGGCTGTGTTGTCAGAGTTTCGTTGAATTCAGCTGTGACTAAATTTTACGTGAAAACACAAGATAATATTGGTGCCATGGATTTTCTGTGCCCAAAAAATCATCCATCCGTTGACATTGTTGAGTTGTATTGTTACAAATTGCTGGAGAAGATCGGGCTATGTTCAGATGGGCACTTTATCCACAATTTGATGGAATCTTCTTTTCTTATTTATATCGGAACACGTCAAATCGATGGTTTCAAGACATTAAAAGAACAACCGAAGATTGATGAAGATGTTGATTCAAAGATTTGCCAAGGATTGATAAAAATTTTGCTTTTATTCAATGTTCTAATGTTAGCAGATTGTAGCTGCGGAAATGTTGGGTTTGATGCAAAACAGGACCCATTTATCGTCGACTTTTTCGTTAATGACCCGCGGATTAAAAATGTTCAATTCTTGGATATGGAGATTATTTGTAATTGTGTTGAGGCACACTGTTACAGGTAATTTTTGATCATATGAACCATTGATAATTTTTTAGGTCCAAATTTGCAAAGGTGTCACAAAATGAAAAAATCACCATAGCCAAGAATTTTTTGGTCCAAAGTCATTTGATAAATTTATTGGAAGAATGTGCAACAAGTTTCATGGTTGAAGAACAACCTGTTCTTGAAAAGTATGGCATGCTTGAAGAAAAAACACAGTGTTTGACCAAATACATTGAAAAAGTCAAAGAAAACATCAACAAAGTTCTCGATATGAAAATTTGACAAGATGAACTCAATCATCCATTTTTGGTTTTGTTTTTTTGTTGAATCGTGCAATAAAAATTGTTTTCGAGCCAGGAACAATTTAGTTCAGCATTTGTCGCACTTAAAATGGTAGTGTTCATATAAAATATTTCTTTGTTTAAATGGATAGATGATCAGCCATTTCAATTGCATTTGTGGAACAGAACAAAATCCTGAAATTTTTTGCATTGGCAAATTGTTTTGAAGATTTTTATTTATTTGTTTTTTTGTCGTGACAAAACAATTAATTTGACGATTTGATATTTTTTATTACAAGCTTATTCAGGAAACTAATGGAAAATCAAGTTAAACAAATTTTGAACTCTGAAAACAATGCAGCAAAAGATGAAAAGGTAAAAACAAATTTGGTTTTTTTATTGTTTTTTTTTCAGTTGCTCAAACTAGTGGAAGAAATCCAGAAAAACTTGGTTGATGGAATAGAAAAGCTGCAGAAGAATCAAAGAAATATATCACTGTCCTTGGATACCACTGTTTGCCAATTGATTGACAACGAAACTTTGATAAAGATTCAAGAAAACGAGCAACTTTTGCCGCAGGTAAACTTTATTTTTCATATTCTTGTTGTTCATATATGTTTTTTAGATTGTTCTTGATGAAGAAGAAGAATCAGACGTACAAAATCAAGAAAATGAAGTAAAAGTTATGCCATCTTTGGCGGAATATGTGTTTGATTCCGTTAAAAGTGGTTTATCTTGCATAAGTCGGAAGAAGATTCCAATTGAAATGCATTCAGATGTTGATAATAGTGTTTGCAGGATATTTGAAGATGTTGTAAGTTATCAGTAAGTAAATCTGTTTTCATATAATTTCAGAATCCATATTTGGTTCGAGATTTGCCACCATTAATTGGATCAGATGAATTTCACACTGGAGGTTATGGAAAATTAACCAAAACAAATCTTAATCAAGATCTGAAAGATGTTGTCATTGAGTTACCACGAATACCCATTATTGCTAAAGAAAATGAAGGGAAAAATGATTCTGCCATGATCACCAATGAAATGAAAAGTGTTGAAGACCAGATAGTTCCGGAAAATCCAAAGCGAGATGTTGCTCCACTTGAGCCGTCACCATCAGCAGTAAGTGATGACATTAGTGTTATCATTCCGGATGTTGAAACAAAAACAATTCAACAGCAATTGAATCAAGAAATTCAAAATGCCATGCATTCATTGAAGCTTAATTTGAGATCGCCTCGAGCGTCTCCGTCAATCAAGTCAACAACTTCCAGTGAGAGTACTGAAGATATTCTCAGAAAACCAACAGTTGTTGTTAAAACTATTCAGAATTCCAATTCGTCGATAGATGGATTTTTGCCCGATCAACCATCCCAAATATTGGAAAATTCATCGTTATCAAAGGGTGAAGAGGTGCTTGTTCCATCAATAATTCCAGAAAGACCGCCATCACCAATCAATATTATTCCTCCATTGCCAACAAAACCAAGAATTGTTGAAGCTCCAAAAGTTTTGCCAAGAACTGCCGAACCAATCAATGATGGTTCATTTTCTCCGAGCTTGCCAAATTTAATAGAAAAACCAAAAGCTCCCGAAAGGAAAGCCCCTCAAGTTGCAGTGATTAATGAGGATAAACCGTCAAACAATGTCATCCGACCAGTTGTGAAACCTCTGCCAGCAACTCGGTCAAAGCTGTCATCTCAAACTTCTGCTTTATTGTCGCCGAACAAGAATCCCAAGGCAAAATCTTTGTTTTCCTCTTCAGATGAAGGTGAAGATGACAACGATGAATCATCCAGAAACCAGAAGTTGGCCACCAAAAATGTCCAGATTTCAGTGAACAATGTCATCCCCAAAACAAGTCCAATGCCTTCACCTGTGTCAGCTGAAACAAACCGGATACAAAGTTTGTTTTTAGATGATGATTTGGAAAATCCTGAACCTATTCTAAAAGTGCCATCAAGGAACCCACCGTCACAAGTTCAAACAACAAAAAGTTCTTTGTTTGATGGCGAATCCATCGTTTCAAAAAGCAATGAAAGGAATTCACCAAATACAACTGCAAAAATTTCAAGGAAACTGTTTGATGATAGTGACAGCGATGGCGAAGATGAATTTTTTGTTTCATCAAAAGTGTCTCCAAGTCCAAAAAGACAAGGACCTCAAAAACCAGAAGATATAAAGTCAAATAATGCCAAAAACGTCCAAAAACCGGTCAATTCAAATGTTCGAAAAAGCATGTTTTCAAGTTCAGATTCTGATTAATTATTTGTTGAAAAATAGTTGAACTTAATAAAACGTATCTTGTTTGTTTTTTACAATTTGTTCAAAAAATCTGAAAACAAATCATTCCAAAGTGGCTGCCTTCCGCGTTTCACAACGATTTGTTTTTGATTGCAATCGTCATCACATTGCACAACCTGTTTCTTCATTTTTTTCCAACTTCGGAAAGATTTTCTAAATCTTTTTTCAATGGACCTTATTACGTAAGTAATTTTTAAAAATGCTGGGGGAAAATATTTTTTTATAGCCTTGTTCGTGAGTGTCCAGATGATGATGCAAAGATGTCAATTTTGTCGACAGCTTTCCGCAGTTTGGAATCATCTTTACAAGAAGATAAGAAAGATGATAAATTAAAAATGATTTCCACAAAACTTGTTGATGAATTTGGAAACGAAAAATGGTTTAACACTGACCTTAGAGGCTTAGAAATTGGTGTTCATTACGTGAGGTTTTGATATAAAATTCATGAAAAAATTACGCATTTTTAGGCCAAATATCAAAAAAAGCCGGTGAAATCAGTGTTGCGTGATTTTATGGATAATTTTTGGTTTTTAAATTTGACAGAATTCTGGCAGCTGTTAATCACTGAATTCGTTCAAGACAATGATTACATTGATTTGCCGTTTTTGACTGCTGGAGCAACTGAGCTTGCTCCACCTGCAACTGTTAGAAAATTGGAACAATTTTTCCAGTGAGTTGATGAAGCAACAATTGTGATAATTTTAATTTTGTAGACATATTGATGTTGAATATTTTCAACCACTGCGAAATCTTCCCATCTTGGAAAATGATCGGGAATTGGATCATGGCAAACATGTAACAATGTGAATAATCAGTGAAACAATTTGTTTTTATTTCATATTTTTTTCTAATAAAACAAAAAACATCTAATTTGGCTTATTTTTGGTTCTTCGGTGAAAAATGTCGTCAGCATAGGATTGAGTTGGCAGACGTTTCATTTTGCGTTGAGATACTCCAAGATCAGGTTGAGGAAACAGTTCCATGATTTTGTTGAATTGTGCAGTTGATAATGATGATGTTCCTTCACCAAGAATACCTTTCTTTGCAATTTGTTTAAATTCTTCGGCAACCTTCTCGGACGCTTCAACACATCTCATGTAATCTCCATGGAATTTTTCACAAGGTAAATCATCAAATTCCCATTTTTTCAAACATCCAAAAAGTGCTTGAAGCTCTTGGGTACATGAGCTACCTAAAAAATATGAATTTCATATAAATGCGGATCAAACTAAGCAACAAACAAACCTGGAACTCGTTGACGGCGAACTTCGATTTTGTTCTTTGAGCAAAGTGGTGCAATTTCAGAAAAGTAAAACTTTCTTGGACCTAATGGACGATTGGTTTTCAACGATTTAAACAATGGATGTGAGAGAAACATCTTCAAATCCAGATGAAAAACTAAATCCAAAAGCAGCGCAAAACAAAGTAAAAGTTGTCGACTTTGGAGGACACAATGCCAAAGCTCATTTGGCGCATCATTTTGGATTTTGGTAAAATTACTTCAAGTTTCTTACCAAAAATCATCAGCACTGCTTCAACATGTTTGAGTAATTAAGCTGTTCAATCAATACAAGGATGCTGTTATCACAACTAATTGTTTTAACCAAACAAAATTTGAGGGAAAAAGCTTGAAATTAATTTGTTTTGGATTATCTGACTTTGCCACCATGCTTTTTTGTTTTCACTGTTTGAAAATTTGTACAAGCCCATAAAGCTTGACCTATCAATGCCAGTTTTTAAAATTTTTCATTTTCAACTTGTTCGTTGGATTAATTTCTTTCCTTAGGGAATATCCGGGCGAATGATGTTCTTTTCGACCTAAAGACTTTCTATACTTTTTGTACTGCATTAAAATAAAATAAAAAATGAACAAAAAAAGTGTGAAAAAAGTAAATTTGTTTAAAAATTATGAATCACATTGTTCACAATTTGAAAAAAAAATGTCAACGTCAAGTGACACAACACCAACCAAACTGAACGTTGTCGCGTCAACTTTTTTGTTCAATTTTGGCTTCAGTTATTTCCTGATCGATCTACAAATCTCTGATTCATCTTTTCCTGTTTATTATTATTGATTTTATGTACATGATTGTTTGTGATTCATATAAAATTTTACGACATAGTTTTTAGCAGAAAAAAAATCAATGAACGTGAGTTGTGATATAAAAAAATTATTTGTTTATTTTATTCTTTAGGCATTGTTTGGTTGGGGACAACAAATTGATGTTTTTATACATTTAACAGATGAAGATACCCGTAAAAAAGTGCAAATAAGAGGAGAAGATGGTCATTTGGAAGAACATTTACTTTATTTTGATGGTGAATCAGTTAGTGGGGATGTTACAATCAAACTAAAGAAAAAAGGTCAAAAATATGAACACCAAGGTATCAGAGTTGATTTTATTGGTCAGATAGGTTTGTGTTTTGTTTTTTTTGAAATGTTTGCAACCATGTTTTGCAGAGGTGTATTATGATCGAGGGAACACTTATGATTTTGTTTCTTTATCCAAAGATCTTGCGCGTCCGGGAGAATTGTTTGAAGACACAACATATCCATTCTTTTTTGCAAATGTGACAAAATCATTTGAAAGTTATGTGGGTTGCAATGTAAAATTGAGATATTTTGTAAGAGCAACTGTATTTCGACGTTTAACAGATATTGTCAAAGAAAAAGACATCATTGTTCACAGTTTATCAAGTTATCCCGATACAGATGTTAATTTAAAGATGGAAGTTGGTATTGAGGATTGTTTACATATTGAATTTGAATACAATCGTTCAAGGTAAGTGTTTGTTTATTCGCTGTGATCAAATTCATTTTTATAGATACCATTTAAAAGACGTCATTGTTGGTAAAATCTACTTTTTGCTTGTACGTATCAAAATCAAATATATGGAAATTGCAATCATCCGTCGTGAATCTGTTGGATCTGGTCCAAATACATACAATGAAAGTGAAACAATTGCAAAATATGAAATTATGGATGGTGCACCAGTCAAAGGAGAAACAATTCCAATTCGTTTATTCCTTGCTGGTTATGAATTAGGACCAACAATGCGTGATATTGGTAAAAGATTTTCTGTGAGATATTTCTTAAATTTAGTACTTGTTGATGAAGAAGATCGACGTTATTTTAAACAACAAGAAATTACATTGTATCGCAAAGCTGATTTACCAAATCGTCGAACTTTTAATTCTGGTGGAACATCAATTGCTGATGTTGAGTCAAAACAACAAGAAGCAATAAAGAAAGCACTGGCAAATAATACAAAAGATGATGAATTAACAAATGGTAATATTGGTGAAAATGATAATACAACAACTCCAGAACCAGCTGTTAATTCAAATTCACCAATAAGTGAAGAAAATGTTGAAACAACATGAAAAATGTGTTGGTTTGTTTTAAAATCATGTCATTACATACGGCTCCAGTAATATTGTTCCTAATTTAAAAGTATCGAAAAATTATTAATTTTTTTTGTGGATTTGTGTTATTTAAAATTTAATGATAAATGATTATTATTTTTTGAAAATTCGCAAAAATAAAAAAATTTGAATTTTTTTTGTGATTTTTTTCAAAAATCCAAACTCAAAATGCCAAATAAAAAATTTTGCGCAATGGGACAACAATCGATCTCGGACGCACATTTTTCCCCCAAAAAAAGTTGAAAAAAGGGAATAAAAAACAAAAACTCGGAGCAAGGTAGCCTGGCAGACACCGTGACTGACCGATCTAATGGATTGTTATAACATTGACAAAAAAGATTGGACATTTTGTCCGTTATAATTTTTTATTTTGGAAAAATAGCCTTATTTTTTTGCGTTCATCCAAATATTTTTCAAAGAAAAAAAAATTAATGATTTTTGTTTTGATCATGGTTTTTTTTGGCGGGACAAAAATAATTTTTTAGTTTTTTTTCTTGGATTTTTTTTTGAATCATTTTTATTTGATTTAAATCTTTTTCCACACCTGTAAAAAAATTTTTTTTCACATTTTATGAGGACAAGTACCAATGCTTTTTTTGATTGATTTTGTACAAAAACTATTTTTTGAACAAAATGTTTTTTTTTGTGAAATTTTTGAGTGATTCTTCAACACTTTTTTTCAAGTAACTTTGACCATTACCGATTTCTTTTTTTGGTTATTTGCATAGTTTGAACCAAAAAAAAAGGTTTGGAAAAACCGATCAATCGGGAAAAATGGTTATTCGGATTGTTATCGGTCAAGCAGAAAATCTGTCCCTCCATTCAAAACTGTTCTATAAATCAATAATATGCTTTTGTCAACCAACATTCCTTCAAAGGAATGGTTTTTTTTATGATTGTCGAAGATTGATCAGTTTTTTTTTGGAGATTGGAAAAGATTGTGTTTTTTAGGTATGATTTATTAATTTTTTTTCTTTGTAAAAATGACGACCACTGATACGACTTCATTTTTTGCGATTCCAAAAAAATTCGACATTTCCGGGTTAAAACTTCCAGCTTTAGCAGTTGTTCAAGTTTATGAAAGAAAACTTTTACTTAAAAAAAATCTTCATGGAGATTTTGGTTTTCGGATTAGACGAACTAATCCAACAACGGATCCAAATTCGATGAGAATTTTTGCCGATCCGATTGTCATCAAAAGTGGTCCACCAAGGCCAAATGATATTTTGACCAATGTTTTACCTGGAGATGAATTGGTCGAAGTTAACAACGTCAAAGTTGCAAATTTAAGTCGGGAAGAATTACAAAAAATTATCGAAGCGAGTGGTGATGAACTTTTGATTAGAGTCAAAACTGTCCCGGAATTGGCACATTTGTGTGGCAAATCGAGAAAAGGTATCCGTGATGAAGGCGACACTATCCGACTCAGCACCGATGGCATTGTTCCAAGTGACTTTGACGTAAGTTCTGACGTAGTTTTTTTTGTAATTGTTTTTAGTCAATTCCTGAGGATTCACGTTATTGGTTGATTCATTCTGAAGGCTACACAGTTTGCCAGTTGATGGAACATTTGCCAAACAATAAAATGAAGATCAAAGTTGCCAATACGTTGATGACAGTTGATCGAAGTGACATTGAGCGGGCCAATCCAACAACACCAAACAATGACATTTCAAAATTAGTTTACGTCAATTTGACATCG
The DNA here is from genome assembly GCA_901765185.1 of Panagrolaimus sp. JU765. NCBI lineage: Eukaryota > Metazoa > Nematoda > Chromadorea > Rhabditida > Panagrolaimidae > Panagrolaimus > Panagrolaimus sp. JU765. Next base: position 15,574 of record CABFKL010004082.1, on the reverse strand, counting down.
GCCATTCATTTACTGAGACGATTATCCGGAAGTGGATTGACTTATTCGGATGCTGGGGCTTTGAATTTGGTCGCTTTGACTCCATCAGAAATCGAGTACACAAACGAAACATTGATTGACTTATTCAAAGGATCAAGACGAGATCAAATGCCATCTCATATTTTTTCAACAGCACAGTTATTGTACAGGAATTTGCAAAGTGGTGCTCGAAATCAGTCTGTTGTTTTCACTGGTTTGACTGGTTCAGGAAAATCTCAGCAATTGAGAACATTTGTTCAGTACTTGTGTGGGGCTGCTGGGTGGACAAAATCTTTAACATGTGAGTTTTGGCACTGGGTTTGGGTTGTTGGAAAGTTATGATCGGGAGCGAAAAGAGGATTGGCATATCCAATTGGGGCCAAAGTTGAAATTAAATCCTTCCCCGTTCGGAAAAAATTTCTGGCAATCAGAGTTGCATTTATGAAACAACTTATTTGAATGTTTTGTTTTAGTCAAAGCCTTTGATGCCGCGATTACCATTCTCGATGCTTTTTCAAATTGTCGAATGCCATTGAATGCCAACGCTTCAAGATGTATTCGAATGTATTCCCTTGGTTTCGACACTTCTGCCGCGTTATGTTCTGCTAACATTAAAACATTTTTACTGGATACATCAAGATTATTCCGAAGCGCTAAACAAGACACATATTTTCTCATTTTTGAGTATTTATGGAGTGATGGAGATGCGGAATTGAAGCAAAGATTATCCTTGGATTCAGTTGCCGAACAATTTGACAAGTATTTCACTCGACAAAGTGATTTTACCGGTGAAGGAACCGTGAAAAATAATTTGAAAGAATTGTTTTCCGCCGTTGAAAAGTTGGAACTCCCAAAATCCGTATTAGATTCAGTGTTTGATGTGCTTGGAGCCATTTTACACCTGAAACAAGCACAAGCGGTGGATGTTGTTGCTTCCAGATCATGTTTTATCCGAACATCCAACGCACAAATTGCCGCAAATCTACTTGGTGTCAGCGTTGAAGACTTGAGCAAGGCAGTGTTCCATGGACAACTAATATCAACAGTTCCAAACATCATGAAGTAAGTTTGTGCTCATTCTTGTGGGTAAACTTGTTTTTCAGTCGAAGTCGAATGGCAAATCGAAGTGAAACTGGTCCAGAAGCTTTGGATTCTTTTATTCAAGCAGTTTATCAAGAAGTATTCAACGTTATTGTTATTTTGGTCAACTCAAAACTAAACAAGAATTATTGCAACGTCATCAATTTGTTGGATATTCCTGGTGCCAACTTCAATTATCAATGGGCAGATTTTGAAAGAGAAAAAATATCAAATTTCCAAGACTTTATCATCAATTATCTCAATGAAAGACTTGCAGAATTATTCTACGATAAAAGTTTTCAAGAACCAATGGAAGTTTATTCACGCGAACAAGTCAAAGTGGATGTAGCTTTGCCGTTGTTGAAACCTCATGTTTTGACCAGAATTATTGATCGAAAACCACAACTGGTAAATACTTGACAATATTTGGGTCAAATTATTGTTATTTTTTCAGATCAACAGTGTTAATCTTGAAGAAAGGAGTGAAGAAGAACGTGGTTTGTTGCACTTGTTGCAAGAAGAAGCAATGTTTCCCGCTGGTTGCGACTCGTCATTCTTGAGCAGAATTTTCCTGCATTTTGAAGATAACAAATTAATCCGTCGTCATCCAGAAATTCCATCAAGTTTCATTCTTGGTCATTGTCATAATACTTCACCAACTGCTTATAATGTCGATGGATGGGTTCGTGAAGCTAGATCATCTCATGCTTGGTACACTGCTCCAGAATTTTTGAAAAATTCAAAAAAGTTTGTTCTAATTTTGAGAAAAGCAATAAAAGTTGTTATTTTTCAGGCAAAATATTCAGAATTTGTTCAACAATTCTAGTTCAACAACAGATGTTTACAAATTACGCCATCTTACACAAGCAGTTCAACAAGATTCTGGACCAAAAATTATTGGTGGATTTTTCAATAATATTGAAGCACAACTGGTGAGTTTTTTTCTAATCTTTCTCCCAGATCTGTTTTCCCACAATGAATTTTGACCCGTTTTTTATTACCAAATTAAAAAAAATTTAAAATTCTATTTCTTCCGCTTAATGAATTTTTTTCTGAGTGATTAAAAGTAAAAAAAAGTTTCATTAGGAACCACAAACTGATTGTCATTTTTCTTTTTGAATCAACATGATTTAATCTGGCCTCCCCTTGCGCAAAACTGGACTTTTATGTAAGATCATGTTCTTTTGTTTGATTTGAATGCTTGTCCTTTTACTAACAATACCATTGCAACAATTTTTTGTACATTATTTGATTTAAAAAAAATTATTTGAATAGTTTGGTTGTTTAGGAATATGTTCTTTCAATAATTAATAGAAGTTCCAAAGTTATTTTTATTCATTGTATTCAACCTTGTCCAATTGGAATTCATTCATTGTCTGATCAGACAAGTTTAATGAATTCTAAAAAAATGGATGGATTTGATGTTCCATATGTTCGTTCACAACTTCAATCTTTATTATTGATTGATTCCGTTAGAGCATGTAATCGAGGTTTGATTTTTTATGGTTAATTAACTTTAATTCAAGATTTTTTTATTTCAGGTTATCCTGAAAGACTACCATTTAAAGATTTTCGTAGACGTTTTCAATGTTTAATTCAAAATCATAGCAATCCAATTAATATTCAAGATGCATTAGATGATCGTGGAGCTGTTAAAAAGATTTTAGAAACAATGGATATTGATGAACATCGTTATAGACTTGGTATATCACAAATATTATTACGAAGTGATATATTAGTTGAATTGGAAGAAAAACGTGATTTACAATTATCAGGTTTAATTGAATCATTACAAAAACAATGTCGTTTACATTTATCATACAAATGGTTAGAAAAAAGAAGATTACAAGATATGGCAATAAAATGTATACAAAAAAATGGTTTACTTTATTTAAATGTAAAAGAATGGAATTGGTGGAAATTATATACAAAAGTTAAACCGCTACTTGGCGTTGCGCAACAAGATGAAGCAAATCGTGAATGGCGTGAACGTGTAAAAAAATTAGAATATGTCAACAACAATTTACGTGGTGATTGTACAAAGTTCGAGAACAAAATTGTTGAGTTGGAACAATTATTACGTGCTTCATCACAACAATCCCAAGCTTTATCATTAAGTTTACAACACGAATCTGATATGAGAAATCGTTTTGAAGAAGAATTATTAGCTGCAAGACAAAAACTTCAAAAAAGTAAGTTCATTTTTTTCTTTTAGCAATTTTTTTTTCAACCAGAATCATCTCCAAACTCATAAATTTTTTTTATATCATTTTTAAAACTGCTTTTTAAACCCGGATTTTGGATTTCCCACGATTTGAAAATGTTTGTTTTTTATTAGTTTTGTAGGCGTGTTCATTAACGCATCATTAAAAAACGAACAGACAATTTTTTAACGGATCGCACAAAATTTTTTAATCCTAGACACGCGACAAAAGATTACAAAGATGTTTTCTTTTCATATATTTTTTTCTTACTTTTGTTTTTATTATTTCTGAATTTGTTAAATCAGATTAGTTCAAATTCAGAAAAAAGTGTTCAAAAACATGGATCCATTTGTCTTTCTTTTTGGTGTTCGCACTTTATCTTTTTGTTTCTATTTGGCATTAAAAAAATCTTTTTTGAAGTTTCCCTACCGAGAGAATTTTGATGAGTTTCATTATTTGACCCAAATTTTTCAAAATTCATGTTTTGTCTTTATTAAATTTTGAGAAAAAAATTTTTTATTAGAAGATGGCAAAAGCCATACGAGAATATTATTATTATTATCGTCATAATGGAGGTGGTTCTGGTACACATTTTGATACTTTTTCTGAAATTTGTAAGATTAATAATGAATTTATGATTTTGTGTATTAATTTTGTTGTTTTTTTAGCAGATACAAATGATAGAAGACGTTCAATTACTGGTTCAACAACATCTTTAACAGCTACCAAAGTTTTAACAAATGAAGAATGGTTAAATCATCCAAAAACAATAGAATTAAAAACTGAATTAGAAAAATTAAAAGAAAATGAATTATCAGAACAACATAAAGCTAAAATGGCAACTGAACAACTTGAAGATGTTATGACAGAAATCACTAATCTTCGACAAAAAAATGAAACATTACAAAAAAATGCACAGAAGTAAGCTTTTTTTCTTTGTTAGTTTTTTAGTTTTTCATTGTTTATTTTTTAGCTTTCAAACTGTTGTTGATAGTAAAGAAGAAGTTATTCGTAATTTGGAAGAACAAACACGACAACTTGAACAACAATTATCAACGTTAAAAATTCATGAATCAACAAAAAATAATGAAATTAAAACATTACAATCAGAAAATACAGATTTAAAATCATCATTAACAAAAACAAAACGTTATTTAAAAGAACTTGAAGATGATAAACAACGTGGTGGAACAACAGAAATTGATCAAGAATTTTTACGTAAAGCTAAAAGAGAATTAGAAGAAAAAATGAAAAAATTAGAAGAAGAATTAGAAGAAATTAGTAATGAAAATCAATTATTGGTACAAAATAATACAAGATTAGAAATGGAATCATTAAAATTGAAGAATGAAAAGAAACGTGAAGTTGAAACACGTGAAACAGAAATTGCTGATATACGTTCATCACATCAAAGACAATATAGAGCATTAGAAGAAGAAATTGAATCATTAACAAAAGTTAATCAAACTTTAACAGCTAAATGTCGACAATTGGAATCACAAGGACGTCAATTGAATACACATCATCAAAGGTAAGAGAAATTGAACAATACTGATCTACTAAGCTTTTAACTTAATTTTTTAGTGCAATTGATATATCATCAAATCGTTATAAGCGTGATTATAAGAAAGTATTAGCATTATTACGTGATTCTCAAGCAATGTTAGCAGCTGAAAGATCTGCTGTACCAGTTCATTCACATTTACATCAATTAAAACTTCAACTTGAAGATATTGAAGCCGCTAAGACAAATGCTATTAAAGAAAAAATTAATGTTGAAAATGAATTGAATGATTTAAAATGCCAGGTAAACTTCTCAATTGTTTTTGTTATTAATTGATTGATTTTTTTTAGTTTGATGTTTTAATGTCATCGAAAAAATTGATTGAAGATAAGAATATGACATTATTAAAAGAACGAAACAATATTCGTTTATTGTTGGAAGAACAAGATGAACAATTCAGAGAATTAGTTAAAAAATTTAAAGCACATGTACAACAAAGTCAAGTTGATTCAATTACATTGACAGCACAAGCTGATACTGTGAGTTTTTTTTTATTTGAAACAAGTTTGAATTTTATGTTTTAGATTGCACAATTAGAAGAAACAGTTAAAAAATTAAATAATGAATTAGCAACTCTGAGTGATGATTATCAAAAACATTGTGCAGCATCAATTGAAATTCGTGAATACAACAAACTTCTCTTGAAATTAAGAGATATGGAATCTAAATTTTCTATTGAAACAGCACAAAAACAACGAGCAGAATCACAATGTGAAACAATGAAAGATGAAATTGAAACAATTCAAGAAGAATTATTAGCTGCTAAAATGGAAAAAGATAAAGAAATTGAATTTTCTAGAAAAAATCAAAAAGAACGACAAGAATTGGAAGCATTAATTAAAGATTTGAGAAGAAAATTGGAAAATACAACTGAACAATTGGAAAAAGAACGACTTTTAACTGATCAACGTGATGCAGAATTCCGTAAGATCAACACTGATTTGAAGAATGCTACTAGGAGAATTGAGGAACTTCAAGCAGCTTTGCAAGCTGATATTACAAATGAAGATGATTATTCTGAATCAGATGATGAAGCAATGGGTGGAGACTCAATTGGTGATGAAGAAGATCATGACGAATCCATTGGTGAATTCCGTCCTTTGAGAAATTCAACTCCAAAAGAGTCGTGAGTTTTGAAATTGATTTAACTTGGTAAATATAAATGTTTTTCAGGACAAAAAGTATTGTTACGTAATGTATGGGTACTTCCTCCTTCACCCATTCTATTCCTTCTTCCCACATCAAAGCCCGACTTGCCAAGCCAGTGAAAATTTTAAACCACTTTTTTTTCAATGTTATTTGTATTAAAATTTTTTGCTCAAATAAAAAGGCAAGTGATATAACTAATTATACTGTTTTGTTTTGTGCCAACGTAGGTTTTCTATCAGTGAATTTCCTTGAGAATATGAACTTTTTTTGCCGCCAAATTAGGAAGAGTTTCTAATCTGGCAACATATTATGTGGGGCCCGTCATGCCGGTTTGTCAGTACAATACGCCCATTTGTTAGTAGAGCAATTAATTTTGCCATTTTTTTTCCTAGATCGTTCACTGACGTTGTGTTTTTCATTTGCTCATGACTGTATTATTATGGATATCAATATTTTTTTTGACTTGTTACAGTTTTTCTGCAGGTTTGTTTTTTTAGATGTACAAACCATCAATTTATATTTTTTAGTGCTTAGTAAATCGGTTGTTGGAGAACAGAATGCTAGTAAACCATACATTGAGATCACGGAAAGATCTAAAAACGGAACTCATAATTCTGGACAAACTTTTGATGTAAAATTCATATCATTTTTCAACAAAAATGTTGACAATGTTACAATATTCGGAAAATTGTATAACGAGATTATTGAACAACTTGAATCCATGAGTGCTCGAAGTGATTACTACCAAAAAAGAATAATGTTTCAACGGTTAACATCCGATTATTCTGAAGTTGTGATAACGGATGATTGTTTTGACTTGTTGTTTTTCAGGAAGTGACCTTTAATATTCGATACTTGAATGAGTTATTCGAAGAGTTTACAGACACTGATAAACAACTGAAAAATGTTATTCAAACAAAATGTTGGGATTTGCAACAAATTCTTGAGGTTGTTTATACATTTTTAAAAATTCATCTTTGAATTATAGTTTATTGATCTTTATTTTTACGAAAGTTGCCCTTTTTACACTAAGAACATGACAATATACGAAGCAGAAATGGTCTATCGTCCTTCATTTAGACCACTCAATGGTGATTTTGATGTTTCGTTGGTTTTTAAAAAATCTAACATCAAATTTCTTGTGCTTTTTAGATGCTTCCTGACAATTGCAAACTCGGCTTATGCTTTTATTCGGGAATATTTAAACAACAGGATTACGACTGTTTTAAATGATTTAAACAAAATTGTACGTTATCAATAAGTTAATTTTATCATTGAAAATTTTTAGCAAGTATTACTTGAAAAATGCATGGCCTTTGACACTGATAAACCTCAATTTTGGCACTCTGTAATCGATAAAACTGCTGAAAAAACGAAAAAAATTGGTTACCACATGTTAAAATGGGCAGCAACAGTACAGGTAGCGTGTTGCGAGGTAATATTTGTGATAATCCATCATTTAAGGAGCTATCATGGCCAGAAATCTCAACAGCTTATATGAAGCTTCATTTAGGACCTTTACCAATTCCAAGTGACCGTTACGAAGAAATTGCAGTTAAGGTTCAGAAAGAATTTGAAATAAGAGGAGTCGAAAGGTTTGGGATTTGTTCCATTGGCATTAACTGAACATGATTTAGTTATGCTTATCAAGTGCTTGTAACCGAATCACAAAACATGATGAAGTTTTGGATTCGAACTATCAAAGAAGAAGATTACACCAGCGTTCTGAATCACCTGAATTTGAATGTCCATGTGTTCCGTTTTTCCAAAAACGATGAAGAACGAGCAGAAAATGCATCAAGATGGTTGGCTGAAAAACGTGAAGCAATACTTCAGGCAATTGAGTGAGTTTAACAGCAAAATCAAGCAATTTTTGTATTTATTTTACAGGGTTGTCAAGAATTACGAATTTCCATTGCATGTACTCCGATATTTGGAAGAAAAGACTGGCCCATTGTTGTCAGATGACAGTTACCATTCACTCATCATCATGAAAAACATGAAGACAAGCTATGACAAAGTCTTGGAAAGTAACCAAACCAATTGCATTATTTTTCATTATTCTCCTTTTAATTTGTTATTCGGCAAATGGAAAATTATTTTTTTCCTTTGATTTTTGTTGTCCATAATCCATGTATTCAGTTTTGTAATGTAATATTGTTTCCATTGATTTATTTATAACTAATTAATATCTGTATTATCACAACAATATGAGGCAATTTTACGGCACAAAAAAAACAAATAATTAAACCGAAATACTACCCTTACGGAAATCAGTCTTTCCAATCACAACATTAATAACAGCAGATTTGCCTTCACGTGATTCTTTGATAGCTTTGTCAAAATTATCAACAATATCAGATTCATTTTTGGTATCCATCAATAATCCATTGACGCCAATTGCTTCACCAATCTTGTCGTAACGAGTATATGCTAAATCACATGCAACAGATGAATTAAACCATGGAACTTGATCTCGAGCAATTTGTGACCAACATGCATCATTGCCAATAACCGCAATAACAGATTTGTTATGACGTAAATATGTGTCAAATTCCATGATTGAATAACCAGATGAACCATCACCATAGATAATAATAACAGGACGATCAGGATGAACACATTTTGCACCTAATGCAAAACCTCCGCCAACTCCAAGAGTGCCAAATGCTCCTGGATCCAACCATTGTAATGGTCCACGAGGTCGTACAATATAAGCAGCACTACCAACAAAATCTCCACCATCAGCGACAAGAATGGCGTCATCTGGTAAAACATTGTCCAACTTTTGGAGAACACTGAGTGGATTCAAATTTCCATCTGCAGTTTTTTCGTTGATTTTCTTCAAATTCGATTCTTCTTTTTCATTTTCGCGTTTTCTTAATTCATCAATCCATGTATTTGGTGCACCTTTCCAATTGCGTAATTCCAATGATTTTGACAATTGAACCAAACTTGTTGCAACATCTGCTTGAATCAATTGTGTTGCATTCCAGAAGATTCCTTTGTTTTTAGTCAATTGAGTGTAATCACGGTTAATACTGATAACTTTGGATTTTCTTGATAAAACTTTACCATATCCAAGTCTGAAATCACAAACAGTACCGGCAAGAATAACGACATCAGCATCACGTAAAGCTTCACGACGATTTTGACGCATTTGCAAATTTGAACTTTTACCAAGTAATCCGCGGCACATTCCACCCAAATAAGCTGGTATTCCCAATTTATTAATTGTTTTTTGGAGTTCCATTGGTTGAACTGGTGGCAAAGTTGCTTGACTTCCAAGTAAAATCAATGGACGTTCGGACTTGGAAATGATATCAGCAAGTTTTTCAATATCATCATGTTTTGGCAATGGAGCTTTAACTGGAATTGGTAACATATCAGTTGGCAAATGTGCCGAACCAAATTGACGTGAAATATGATAAAATAAATACAAGTTCAGGATTTTCTAAAAAAAATCAGTGAAACTTGCAAAAAATAGAAATTTTACCTGAAATCCTTGAGGATTTTTAACTAATCCAGCTTCAGCAACAACTGTTTGGTAAGGAAAGAGGACATCAATTGGGAATTCAATGAATACAGGACCTGGTGTTCCAGATTGAGCAATATTGATGGCTTTCCTTACTGTTGGGATGATATCACGTAATTTTGTAACACGTGCAACAAATTTGCACAATGGTCGGAATAAAACTATTTGATCAATATCCTGCAAAGCTCCACGATCTTTCAACAACGTTGGTGCGGCACCACCAATCAACAATAATGGTGATTCTGCCATTTGTGCATTCTTTACAGCTGTTATTGTGTTTGTCAAACCTGGTCCAGCAGTGACAGCAGCAACACCAATACTTTGACGTAAACGTGCAACAGCATCAGCAGCAAATACAGCAGTAACTTCATGACGAGTATCAATCACTTTAATTCCCAATCTTTCTGCGGCAACTAAAATTGGTGAAATATGTCCACCAACCAATGTGAAGATTTCCTTGACATTGTGAGCATGAAGAACATCTGCTACAATATCACCACCATTCCGTTTTGTTGTCTCATCAACTTGAAAAATTGCTGTGAAAGGATGTCGATCATTTTGAAGCAAAGATTTTATGATATTCAACAGCTTACCAAAGCTGTCAATATCAAAAAAAGCTGCAACAAACACAGAAATGAACGTCGTAGCAAGTATGAGATAAATCATTCCTAAAAAATATATAAAATTATTATAAAAAGCAAAAATAACAATGAAAAAATACAATTTTTGTAGCACGGTGCAAAAGTATTGAATATCAACTTCAAGGAAAGCTCAGAATGTCAATAATCCATAAGCAAAAGTTATTGAACGATAAAAATATGACAAAGGCTTGGAATTAAAAGCAGTACTATGGTCAAATATTCAAAGGAAAAGATAATCATCTTTGACAAAAGATGAAAGTATAAACTACATATACTTGAAACCATTTTCAACAAGAAGAGCCAAGATAGCACAAGACTAGAAATGCAAAGCTAAAAGAATTTAATGAACAAAAGAATTAGTTCATTTAAAAAAAACAGCAACAATAAAAATCCAAATGTTGATTACTGATATCAGCCCGTTTAGCTGAAGAGTGGTAATTATACGGTTGAACAAAATTGAAAAAAATGTGAAGCGCGAATATCGGACTATCAGTACTAAATCAAACTTGAAATCTCAGGCAGATAAATCTTAAATCCTAGGTTATTGAACTGGAACTCTAAAATGAGTAGTCCAAGTCCAAATATCCGAAGGCCCTGGATTCGTATGTCCGAAACCAAACGGACAATCAATATCAATGATGTCCTAAGAAAATGAAAAATCATCATATTTCAACAACAAAATCAGCTAAAAAACTTTGAGAAAGCACAAAAAATGCGGACAAAAATCAACGGTTAATGTGAAAACCCCCCGTCCTCATTGCTATCCATGTGCAAGGCTTTTTTATGAATTTGGTATCAATCAACGCAGAATTTTATCTTGATTAATTAACAAAAAATAAAATTAGGAAAAAAATAATTTTAAAAACTGAAACTCGACTTTGATTATGCAAAAAACATCATTCTCATAGACACTTGTTTTTTGCCTGAAAAAATTTTCGTCGGTTTTTTTTTCGAAAAAGTTGACGTTGAAAACTGTCACATTTTGCCAAACGTTCAAAAATTTTTTTTGGCTGAAAATCATGGGTTTTGCCAGATTTTCTCCTCATCTCATCCGGCAAAGTAAGATCATTTGTTGAAAAAATTTGACAAAAAACTAAAAACACTAGGAAACCCCTTTAGAAGACAATCATCTTAAAAAATTAATTTTTAGCATTAATCAGCTAAACAATCTCACGAAACAAGTCGATTCTGAACAAAAAATACTTCTGATCGAAAATCATCGGTTTTTTTGCAAGAAAAACCCATCGATTGCTAGCGGACTATTGTTTTCTTTGTTTTTTTTTTGAACCTGGATGCCTCAAACGTCCAAATTTGCCAGGGCGCGACGAAGTTCGCGTCGATTTTGTCGACTCGCAAATTTGTGAGTTTCCTTTTCAATCACTTTTGTTTATCATCTTGTCTGTTTTGTGTTTTTTTGCTGAAGTGTTTCATATATTTTTTTGGTTCTATTTGAATTTTTAGATGTTGACAATCTTAATATGGTTGATTGTATTAATTGGAATTCTCATTTTTATTGCGATAATGGTTTCCATATTTATTGAATTTGCCCGTGTTATTGCTGAAGAAACTCAACCTGAAGAACCTGAAGGCATGGTCCTGCGGGCAGATCCGGTCCCAGCAGAAGTCATGACACCGATTCCAGCTAATCAACGCTATGACAGTGTTGTTCCAACCCCAACACGACGATTGAGGGCGAGAACGTGAGTTTTTTATAAGGAAGTTTTGTGAAACATGAACCATTTTCAGGGGCGCTGAACAATGATAGAATTTGCGGACTATGCTGTGTATGATTTCGACCATAAAATTTTGGAATGAAAACATCGACAAGAAGTTTAATTTAATATAAAGAGTAATGTTTAAACATGATGAATAAAGCATAATTATTTTGAATGATGAAGGAAAAATATGACAACGGGGTTTTGTGGGTTTTGATTGGATTGAGAAAAAACTTGGTTTCCATTTTGTGTTGCCTTGCCGGCGGTTAAAGGATGTTGTATTAGAGTTGATAGGAATAATCTTGTAGAACATCGGAAAACTCGTTTTTTGGACAGATGGAAGCTATGAAACTATGCATGCAGCTGAACGAAAGAGTGGACAAGGTTTTTGATGCGACAATCTTGCATGCAACAATCTCGCATTCAAAAAACGAATTTTTGTTTTTGTCAACTAGAGCTGATGATGGTGAAATAGACGATTATTTTGCTGAATTCACGTCGAATTTTCACAAGCTCAAAATTTGAAATTTTGATTCAAAATTGAAGAAACAGTTTTTGAAAACCTATTGACTTTCTGACAAAAGTCTAAGTCCAAAAAATGCTTTTATTTTACGCCCATTCTACATATGTTCAACAAAAAATCAATGATTGTTTCCGGGATTTTGCAAATCCTGAAAGGATGACCTTTTTCTGTTTAATTAACACTAGCCCGGAGATATGTTGGGAACTTCTGTCCGGGTATTACTCTTTTTTGGTGTTAATTGTTCTTGGAAAGAAATTGTCTTTGCTCAAAGTAATCAACAAAAATCGACAAAATTTGCTCTAGAATAATTATTATCTGAGGTATTATTCTAGAACAGATTGCTTTTTTTAATTCTTGGTTTATTTGCGCCTTATGTGAATACAGCCACCAAATTATTTTTTCGAAACAAAACATTTTTGGGTCCCAGGGTTTTCCTTCAGTGGTTTTTTGGCAAATTTTTATGTAAAGCAAAGCACTTTTGGCCTTTAGAATACAACTTTTTCGGGAAGGAAAAAATCTTAAATTTTCAGGTATATATATATTCAATCCACAATGCCCAAAGACAAGCTTTTGGAATTACGAGACCGGATACTTCAAGTTGGTTTTGCTTTACCACATTTATTAACTTTTTTGAAGGACAGAGAGTACTGCTTTCACAGACGCAAAATCGTTTTTTCGGTTTGTTGTGCTTTTCCTGTAATCTTTGCAGCAAGTGTTTTTTGTTGGTCAGAAAAAAAAGAAGAAGATTCATGGACTTTTATTTTGTTATCTATCATTGCCTCTTTATTTTTACTTATTTTTGCTTATTATAAATCTGTTAAATTGAGCCGGTAAGT
>CABFKL010004037.1:0-39255 GCA_901765185.1 Panagrolaimus sp. JU765 | reverse complement strand
AGCACGCTTTAATTCAATTTTGGATCGAAAATTGTTGTCCTCAAATCAAAGGAGCATTTGCTCAAATGACGTCAATTTGACGACAAACTTGTCATCATTTTATTCTATCCACAAAAAATCATCTGAATCCTACGGAAATATCCTAAACACAAGCGGCTCCGGAAATGATTTCAATAAGTTCACGAGTAATGACTGCTTGACGAGTACGATTGAATTGCAAGGTCAATTTGTCAATCATTTCACCGGCGTTCTTGCTGGCACCATCCATGGCAGTCATTCGGGATGATTGTTCACTTGTGGCACTTTCCTTCATAGCGTAATAAATCAATTGAGCCAAAGAATATTCGGTGTAGCTTTGCAAAACGTCGTCGTCGACCGAATCATAGAAAGCAAGCTTTTCATTGGCTTTGATCGTGTCCAACGGAATCAATGGCAATTTCGAGGTTTGATATGACACAACGGTCTTGAAACGGTTAAAAATGATTTCTCCTTCATCATATTTGAAATCAGAGTTGAGAATTTCATTGGCAGCAATAGAAGCATCTTCAAAAGTTGGTGGCTGACGTCCAATGTCATTTGCGGTAAACAAAATATTGCCAGCAAAAATACGTTGAAGCGCTGCTTTTGATTTGTCTCCAATACAGACAATCTTGTATTCAACATCATCTGATTTGTTGTTCAAAATGTTCTTTGCTTCCTAAACATCAATTATCAAATAAATATGTTAAAAATCAACCGCAAACCTTGGCAATTGATGAATGAACAGCACCACAAAGTCCACGATCACTGGTCATCAAAATCAACAAACGTTTCTTGGCTTCTTTGGCAGCAACTTCAGCTTGGGCATCGCTTCCAATGTTCTTATAAAATGATTGAGCTCCTTGACCATATGAACGAGCACCTTTCAATTCACGTTCAGCCTTAGCATACTTAGCTGCAGCAACCATCTTCATGGACTTGGTGATCTTTTGAATATTCTTGACGGACTTTAAACGGATGGAAATATCCTTCAAAGTGGCCATACCTCTTTGTTGTTCAACCACGGCATTGTTTGCCACCAATGACAATGAGCTCAATCCTTGACGCAACATCACTCCAAGCTGAAAAAATCATTGATATATAAATTGTTCAAAAGCACGTTAACAATTAAAGGTACACGTTCGATTACAAAAACAGTGCTTAATATGACCTAGTTAAGCAAAGAATATCCAAAAAAACTGTCAGAAATCAGACAAATAGTCACTAGTAAAAAAAGAAAAATTAATTTTAATGGTGATTGGAATCCAAAACGACAAAAGATGATCCTAACAAGAAAACGCTTGCTTGAATTCTGATCAAAAATTTTTCGATTTTGAAAAACGAGCATGCCACACATAATTTTTTTGATTTTTTCATATGGTAGCAATGCGGAATTACTGAGACAAACATAGCACAAACTGATTTCCGTAAATTTGAGTTCATGCTGGATAGTTACTGTTATACTAGAACCACCATTAGAAATGAAGTAAATGATTAGTTTTTAGCTTTGATCTCAAAAGCAAGATAAGGGTGAATTAAAATTACATATAAATCAAGAAAACATGATGGACATCTAAAATCAACGACAAGTAATTTATTCGCAAAAAACTGTGTGAATTCTTCCACTTGAGAGATTCTTACCGCGTTTGGTTTTTTTCAAAATTTTGTTGAACCAACTGCAATTTTTCAGCAATTCAATGGATTCATCAGTTTATGTGAGTGGCGTTGTTGCCAGATTAGGATTTTATGATGAAGGCGAATATAAACCCGATCCTGATTGCTTTTGTAAGTGAAAACTTTTTATTTTGAAAGCTCATTGTTTTTGCAGACGGAATCCGTGAACTTATTCAACTTTTGAGATCTGATGACAGATTATTCAGCACTAGAAGAGAGATCTTACGACACAACATTATCAAGAATGATTTGGTAAAAATCATGGTGAAACGCAATGTTGAAACTCAATTGTTTGATGCGGCTTTGAGGTTGATTGTAAATTTGTTGACACCTGCTTATATGGTTGGAGACATACGTGACATTGAAGACCGACAGCAGTATGCCACTATTTTACGAGAAGTTGACGATGCATTACACCAATCTTTGCCTGCATTTACCAATGATGAATTTTTTGCTGTTATGAAACGAAAAATCGAATGCTATATTTTAAAGGTAAAATTTTCATTTTGATTATGACATTTTTGTTGTTTAGGATGACGATGATATATCCGAAGAGGATAAGATCAATGTTGAGAGGATTCTTGCATTGTTGCGACACATTTTCATGATTGGTGCCACTGCTGTTCCATGTTATACAATCAACAAGATTGATAGATCCGTTCAAAGCAAGGTTGCGCATCATTATTTAAAATCTGGAATTGATGATATAATCACTGGTTTTGCATTGAAACAAAAATCGTCCGAGTTCATCTTACCAGTATTTTCAATTTATGCTTTGATAATCAATCGATTTGTAAGTGTTTATTCTGTTTATATTCACATTTGTTTTGTTTAGGAGGCAGTTGATGTGGCAAAATCAGTGGACTCTTTATCAACAACAGCATCACAACCAAAGAAAAATGTTTTAACACCTGATGAACAGAAGAAATTAGCAAGATTGGCAACAAATCCTGCATTGCAACACAGACCAAGCGGAAGAAGTTTCCTTGGTGGTACTTACGCTGTTCAAGGCTTAAAAGCTTTAAACAGTAAAAGAGATTTTGTGGTTACGAAACCAATTGCTAACAATGATGTGATGAAAAGTTTCAACGAAAGAAAAGGAGTTAAACCAATTGCAAGAAACAGAAGAATCGCCGAAAAAGTGGTTGAAACAGTGAATGCGTCGTGTGCCTCAAATGTTGTGTTATTTGAAGTGAAAAAGTTTATTGAAAAAATACTGGCTGGTGGTTTTAAGAAGCTAATGCGGTATGCAATGGATTTTGTTTTTGATTCAACACGTCCACCATCATATGCTTATGCTGATCGTTTCTTTTTCATTTTGAATACTTTTATGTTCCAATTTTGTCGTGCAGTTAACAAAGAAGATTTTCAAGTAAGTTTATCGCTTAATTGACTGATGTTTAACATAATTTTAGAAGTCTTTGTTATTGAATAAGGAGTTTGTTCACATGTTGATGACAAGAATTGATTATTACTTTGATATGATGAAAACGGATAAGGAAAAAGTAAAAAAATTCATAACCGATGCAGAGTATGCTGTTACTTGTTTCGAATCAATGGTGGTTTATTTAAAATTTCTGGGAGATGAGCTCAAATCAGATAATGACGACGTTTATCAAGACATTTGTTCATACATGTTTGAAATGCAAGAATGCCGTGAAATGACTGTTAACATAATGAATGCCTTGTCTGTTAGTACTTTTTTTTACAACCAGTGCTCTAAATTTTTTTAGGTAACAACAGTTTCATTCCCCATGTTACACAGTTTGATCATCATGAATGAGTACTACATGTTTTTAATGGACCGTGAAAATAAACGCGGAAAATTGAAACAAGTTAAAGTTAGAAAGAAGGTTCGTGCCAGAAAATCTAAAAGAAAATCTACTGATTTAACTGGAGAAGAAGTTGATACGACTCCTGATTTGGTCAAAGATGTGCAAGCTTATTCAAAGATGTACATGGATGAAGAATTGGAAGAAATATGGAAAGAAATTTCAGTTGATTTGGAAGATATGATCAATGGTGTCGTCGAGATTCCTGATTGCGATGTTAATGTCATTGATTACTCGGTGCCTGCAAAAGATGAAGTTGAAAGACAAATGTTTGCCATCTTGAAAATCAGGAGAGCATTACGAGAAAAACGTCCTAATGAAGCTGTAACGTTGTTCAAGGCTGCTAAAGCGTTTTGGTCTAGTGAAGGCGATGCATTTGTCGGTGAAATGAAACTTACATCATTCAAAGAGTTCATGTTTTTGAATAATTTGAATGAAGCTTTAGATTCATTCAAAACTGCAGTTGATTCTATTTATGCAGTACCAGAAAACAATGAAATAATTGATGAGGATGTTGAAGAAACTGAAGAAAAATCCGAATATTTGGACACAGTTGATTTCAATTTGCCAGAATTTATTTTAAGACTTGCTAGCAATAATGTGCTGCATTGGTATATTGTTGTTTTGGAACATTACAAAACAAATCCTGATAATGTCAATATGGCAATTTTGAAATTTTTCAAAAGAATTTGGAAAGATTTGAATTCTGCTGCAAGACTTTTTGATGTTTGTTTTAGTTTTTTAGATTTTTAATTTTTGGATTATTTTAGGTGAGATTATTTTACATTTTCGATGAAGTTGGAAAGCTTTCAAAAACAATGACACGTGATGACATGAAAGTTCAAAAAATTGAAGCATTGTTTTTGTTTGCAGAAAAATTTTCAGCCGAATTTTTCAAGCAATTTGCAACTGGTGGATCTATTCTAATTAATGAATTATGGACAACCAAAACAGCACGTGAAGCTTTTGAAGTTCAAGAAGGTTATAATGCTTATGAGTGAGTTTTTTACCCAAAAACGGATGAATAAATTCAATTTTTAGTCCATCAACTGGTAAAGGTGATCAATGGCCAGAAGGACTTGAAAAAGAATTGATCAGTTTATACAAAGAATTTATGGATATGGAAGATAAACCAGATAGTATTACAGTTCTTGATTTCATTGGAAGTAACTTGACACAACAAAGAGAAGAAAAACAGATTGCAAAAAAATTACGTCAACTTGGCTATAACGTTAAAAGAAGTAAGAAACCAAAAGCAGTGGATATTTCACCAGAGGATTCACAAAAATTGTCAGCATTAGCGCAAGCTTATGATGAATTAGTGGAAAAAGAAGGTGATCTTGTTTCTTTCATCCAAGCAAGGTTGTCAAAGAAGTATTCGCGTCCACGACTCATCAAAGTTCTTCATTACCGTGGATTTAAAGTTGAGAATACATCATCAAAGGCTAAAATCATGAAATCTGTTGAATGGCTTCGTGACAGTGATATTGAAGACAATGAAAATGACAAAGAATTATCAGATCTGAGCGATGATGATTCCGATAATGGAAATAGTAGCGGAAAATCTTCTCAAACAAAAAAGAACAATGACTACGATTCTGAAGATGAGATTGTCATCAAAAAATCTAATACATCGAAAAAGCAGACAGAAGACGATTCTGATGTTGATGCCAATGCTGCCGAATCTGGCAATGGTGAACAAAATGTAAACAGTGAAACAGAGAATACAGAAAACGTGACAAAAAGTCCTGAGCCAATTATTATTGAAAAACATCAAAATGAAAAAGAAAACTTGAATGACTCTGATGAAGATGAATTGATTGTCAGAAAAAAGAAAAAAATTCTTGAAATTGATTCAGATGAAGAACCAGTGGATGAAACAATATCAGCTGATTTTGAAGGATAAAATTGTAAATGATTAATCTTGTTTTTATTTTTGTAATTTTGAAATTTTTTGATGATTCATTCAAAGTGACAAACAAAACTCTAATTCAATTGATTGACAACTTGGCGGGAAGATTTTTGCAAAAATGCGTTAGATTTCCTACGCTTGAATATTTTTTGATTGATAAAACAAAAAAAAGATAACTATCCTGTGATAAAAACTACGAATACAACGTCAAAAAATTGTTCGCAAAATGTTCAACCCCGTACTTTTTCCTTTGAATTTAAAAAATTTTTTGTCTACTCTAATATTATTTTCAAAACACGTTTTCCCCGAATTTTTTGTCATAGTCATGTTATAATCCTTAAAAAAATCAGTTTTGTAAAATCGAAATAGTTCAAAAATAACTCAACAAACGTTATCGATTAAAACCACTAATGTTTTACGCGTTAAAAAATCAGCTCATTGTCTTTCCACGAATATGATTAAATAATTTCCTTGTTGTGAATGAATCATCTGAAAAACTTTGTTTTGGTTGATTTTTTTTCATTGATTTTTTATTTTTTCAGGTGGAAAGATGGCCACTGGTGCTGAAGCACATCGGGGCCGTACTCGAACTGAGTCATCTACGATTGTCAAGAAGAACCTTTATGAAATTCTTGGCATAGAAAAGACGGCTACCGATGATGATATTAAAAGAGCTTATCGTAAGCTTGCTCTACGTTATCATCCTGATAAAAATCTTGACGGTGATGCGGAAAAGACTGAAAAGGTTTTTTTTCTTCTGAATATTCTTTAATATATGAATTTTTAGTTTAAAGAAATTAATTATGCCCATTCCATTTTGTCAAATGCACAAAAGAGAAAGATATATGATGTTTATGGAGAAATGGGTCTGAAAATGATGGAGCAAGTTGGCGAGAATACCATGCTTTTTGCTTTGAAACCTTGGTTTAAGGTATGTTTTGTTTGTTTGGAACGATTTTTCATGATTTTTTTTTCAGTGGGTATTTGGTCTTGCAGCTGTGCTTACCTGCGGATGTTTCGGTTGCTGCTGTTGTTGTCTGTTTTGTTGTAACTGTTTCTGCAACGGTTGCTGTGGTAGATGCCAGATGACGCCAAATGATGACTTTTATTACATGGATGCTGAACAAGGTAATGCTGAAACAATTACCGTTCAACCAGGAGCAGAAACCAATGGAACAACTACGTCTTCACCAATCGTGCTTGGTCCTCCACCACCTCAAACTTCTTATGGATCAACTTCCTCTCAGGTGTAATTTTCTTTATTAAAAGAACTTCATTCAAATATCATTCAACCAAATATGGGAGGAACAGTACGGGTCGCCTTATTATCAAAATATTTTGTTATTATCAACGTATGCCTTGATATTAAGTAAATCCAAAATAATGAACATTTATTCAAATCGAGAATAAGGAATGTGATAATTTTGAGTAATCAAAAATTTTATACTTGTATGGGTCATGATAATTTTGGGTATCAAACCATATCGGATGGATCGTTGTAACGTCTGATGTTTACTTCGCTTAATGTTGTCCCAGGAAAATTTAGATTTAGAACGGATAATTCTGCTACTGGTGGTGATGACGTTAGTTGCTAAAATTTTGAACTTCTTCGAGCCTTTTTTGAATTTCGGCTTCATTAATAGGGCAAACCTGTGGTGGTTCATCAGATTCTCGAATCATTTCTAATTCTCTTTCAATTCGACTATTGATAATCTCTGTTGCACAATTTTTGAATGCTTCAACAATTTCATCACGTGATTCAGCATTTGTGGTAGATGTTCTCCATGCTGTAATAACTTCTTTCCATTCATGTGGTTTTAATTTTGAACATAAGGTTTCAATTTCTGATGATTCCTTTAAAATGACATCATTGGAATTTTTAAATTATTTTTTGACTCACCTTAAAACTAAGAGTTTTCTTAGCTTTAAGCTTCCAATCCATCAGCCATGAATAATCTGGTTGTTTCAATTCTTTCAACGCTTTTTGCCGTTCATCTTCCTAAAAAACTTCCAGATTTCACAAAAAATAAACAAAAAAACAAACCTTTTTCTTTTCAAAATCGTTGATAGCTTTTTGAATATCAGACAAAACCAGATCAGTCATCATATTACTGGCATCACTGCCATTGGCATCACTTGGGACATACGATCTTGCCGATCGAAGAGGTCCAGAAGCAACAAGATTTGATCGAAACCAAGACATTTTTTTGAGTTGTTAAAATTTTTCGCTCAGGCTTTTTAAATAAAAAAATGAAGCTATAAAATATCGTTGCCAAGGTGACAAAAATCTGATAATCTTCTCATGAACTATTGTGGGGTGGGAATTTTCTAGGCTGTTAATATTTATCGTCCTTTTCAAAAATAGTTGGTAAGCTTATTAAAGCAAAAAGAACAAGTAACACAACTTGTTTTTGAAAATATTCTGAAGATTTTTTTTTCGAAATAATTGACGTGTTAAGCCTGCGTTTTTACGTCATTCAAAAAATACTCTGGAAGTTTACAAGTAAATAACTATTTCAACACATGTTTGATGTTGATGAAAGATTGGAAAAATAAAAAATTTAATGAAAAAAAATTGAAAAATGGACTGGCAAAAAAATGTGGCAATGTGGTCAAGTTTTTTGATCATTTTTTGCTTTGAACATGCACTCGGTTCGACCAGACAAAGAAAAAAACAAAAGTGCAGCTGAGCAGTGGCCGGCGGCCAGTCAGTCATTGTCAAAAATTGCTGCGGTTAAATCATCTTTCATTCATGAACTTTCAACTTTTGTTAGAATTTTTGTGAAGATCTAGCCAGATTTTTTGATTAACAGACTGTTTTTTTTAGGTAAAAAAGAAGAATCATTTGTTTCATCTGCTTGGATTCCAGAATACTTGATTTTATTTGGCAACAATCATTAACTCACGTTTTGAATTGAGTCAAAACAGGAGCGGATGGTCTAGACAAACTCATTTTTCCAATTGTTGACAAGCATTACAAGTTTTTTTTGTTTTGTTGTTTGTGATTATCCAAAAAACCAAGATGATGTTGCAGTAGGTTAATTTTTAAAATCCTTTTATTAAATCTTTTCATTTAGATTGTCAAAAAAGCTTCCAAAAGAACAACAATTTGGTTTTTTAGTTTCAACTTTGGATATTTGGCAATCAAATCCAGAACTTGTCGAAGAAACCAAGGAGTTGGTCCATGAAATTGTTCAAGAATTCCAAGATAAAGTTGAGTTCAAAAACGATGGTGTTTTCCTAAAAATCGTTCTTCTTGATGTAAGTTTTGTGTTTACTTTTGAATTGTTAAGTTTTGATTTTACAGATTGACATGAACATCCCAGATAAGCCAACGAAATTCCGAAACTTGTTTGAATCTGGTTTCTTCCTTAGAAAATGTCTTTTCTATCGGCATTGGTTCAGTTGTCTTTCGAACAGTTCCTTGTTTGATAAGTTGATGCTCAGAAACGCAGCTTATGCGAATTGTTCAGGATTTGACTTCCCATTTCTGCGTAAAGTTTTCGAGTGGGCTATCATTATTTTTTTCCATTCTTTCATATTTATTTTGTAGAGACATTTTTCCACGAAAAAATGATGTTAGCGTTGTTACCACTCCAACGCGATCGGTCAAAGACATGGTTAAAACCATCGAATCTTCAACTGAATCAGCTAGAAATGAATCCACAGATAGATCAACATCATCACCTTCTTGTAAGTCAATTAGTTGTTGTTATTTTTTAATGTACATTTTCAGCAAGTCAACAAACTGAAGGGAGCTATACAACGGCTGAAACATCCACGTCCTCCGCATCTGAAGTTTCCTTGCAAACTTGCAAATCATCATGATTTGTTCTAAATTTGTTCGTTCTGTTAAAAATAAATCCAAAAACGTAAATTCATTGTTGTTGTTTTTTATAGTTTGGAAAAGGGTTGGACAGTTTGCAGTTGTTTACAAGTAATTTGGACATGAGGGTAGAGAGGTTAGACAAAGAAGGATGGTTGTCTGCTGTCTCCTTGACGAATAAACTTTTCTCAAAGGGAAAAGTCCTGCAAGCATTGGTTTGACAAAGTGTTCTCTTACGAGGCGTTTGTGGCAGTCGTTTTGACTGGTTGTTCATTTTTTTAACTCTTTCTTAACTCTTTTTTCTAATTTTTTAATTTGTTTCAGAATGGCTGTATTTAATCAAATTTGGGATAAATTGTGTAAACTAGTTGAGGATGATATTGAAAGCAGTACTTTGACAACTTCAATTGAACAAGTCCTACGACCTTTATCACTTCAACAAGTTTTGACCATGTCCAGTAGGTGTTAAATTTTTTATCTGTTTATTTATATTTTTCTCAGGATTCGAAGGGAATATTCTGCTTTCAACAGAATTGTTCCGTCACATCTTTCAGCGTTTCAGCCGTGTTGATGAGCCAATCGCTTCAAACGTTTTCCCTGACTTCATGCAGCATGTTTTTTCACATCCAAATGATACTGTTTTCCGAAGTGCTTGCCATTTTGTGGCCATGGTTGCGGCAACTCATTCCAACGAAATTATTTTTGCAGAAAATGGTGGATTAAAGCCTGAATTTTTGGCAACAATTCAGCCATATTTCACCGGAACAAATCTTCGAAAGATTTTGAGATTTTTGAATGAGTTGTTGTTGGACATTACAGATGGTGTGAGTCATCGTTGTTCATTTTCTTCTGCTGCAAAAACGGAAGTATTAACCAAGTCACGAGATTTTCTACTTCCTGAAATTTATGAAGTCTTTCATCGTACTGCTCCAACAATTGGCAATATGCGACCTCCTTTGGATTCTACTCTTCTCAGTGATTACATTGAATTATACAGAAACTTCATCAAATTTGATCGTTTGAGTGGCATCAGAGACTATCAATTGCCTCGTTGTCTTGAGAACAATGTTCGTCTTGCTGTTGATGTTCTTTATGGTTATTACTTCAAAGTTCAAACCGATGGTCTTTTGGCTTGGCAAGCTTATTTGGCAATGAAATCTCTTGCTGGTCATCGAATTTTTCAAGTTAATGATTATCCATTAAGTCCAGCAAATATTGAACTTTTTAATTATCATTTATCTCGTTTTCCGGAAATAATTGAGCCGTGAGTTTTCCTTTTTTTTGCAGAAGATGTAAACAAATTTTAGTTTACGTGTTCAAAGTCCAGGTCTTATTTTGAACCTTTTGAACAAGTTTATGCCGATGTTACCAAGTGGAATTGATCTCAACTTTGTTACCAATTTAGTCCTTCATGTTTCGGAGATTATGTTTACCGAAGGTTTCAATATGTATAACGAAGATTTAGATTGCATGAAAAGCATGAGAGGTTCATTCAATGTTTTGCGTGCTCGTTTTGGTGATGTTGGATTGCCAAATCGTTTCAATGAATTTTATCTTCGAATGTGTTCTCAAATTGAAGATGTTGTTTGTCCAGCTCCCAATTATTTTTATGATTCTGAAGCTTGTAAAGGTGTTTGTGAAACAATTTCAACAAGCATCATGAATTTTCCTCCTATTGTTGAATACTTTGTTGGGTAAGTTGATTTTATTTTATTTTTTTATATGGTATTTTTTCTAGAAAAATTAATGGATATGCTGATGCTGGAAATTTTTCACAAATTGAAAACAAAATTTGTTGGAATCTTTGCCTTTTTGCTGCAGCACTTGATTTTACTCGCAAACTTGTTCGTGGTCCCGTTTATTTATTGTTAGGTGAAGATTTTCCTGACATTGATTCCACATTGGCTAACTTGCTCAACGACGATCCAACAAATATTTTATCCAAGTTTGTTTTTTTTAAAAGAAAATCATTAAAATATAAAAATATTGCAGAATTTGTCGTGCTGTATTCCATATGATTGAATCATTGATGGATCATCGTCTTGATAATCCACAAATTGTTACTCCTCCAATCATTGCTAGCACAATTCTTTTGTTGCATCGTGTGTTTAATATTATTGAAAATTGTCGCAATTACGCTGGACGATTGAATATTACTGAAACTACACGTGCATTTTTTGATTTTGGATTCCGTCATGTTGTTGTTTTGAGTTTCCAGTTCAATTTGGCTGATGGAATTCAAAATCGTTTATTGGAATTGACGAATTATGGAGCGCGTGTTAACTTGGCTCGTGGTTCAGAAAATGCCTTTGAAGAAATCATTCAAAATTGCTTGAACAGTTTGGATACACCACCAGAAATTACTGCAGAATTTATTCGTTGTTACATCAATTGTGGACAAGTTGACGGTAATCGTATCAATGCCATGTTAACACCGCTTTCAAATGCATTGAATGCTGTACTTACCGGACAAGTTGATTCTGTTGCTGCCAAAAAAGTTATTGGTTTGCTCATTGCAGTAGCTGAAGCAACTAAGACTACATTATATGGACGTAAGTTTTAGATTTGTCTCAATTTTACATCTTTTGTTGTAGGTCAGCTTACGACTGTTTTACTTCCAATTTTGAAACAAGTTATCATGATGTCTCAAGAAGATGTTATCATGTACAATTCATCCGTCGAATTATTCAGCAAATTGATGGTTCCATTTTTTGAACATGTCAGAGGAAATCCTGCTGATGGTCCCAATCAGTTGACTATTTTTTTGGATGTCTTTGACACTGCTATGACTGTTGGTAACCGTTTTTGGGAATTGGCCGATGGTGGTGCTGGAGATTATACTTCCTTGATAAGTATTATGGAAGGAACAATCAACATTATGGATCGACAGATCTTAAATGCAAATGTTGGTGAGTTTGCTGATTGGTTTGAAGTTATTGTCGATCGTTGTAAGTGAAATTCAAAAAATTTGAAGATTTTACCTGTATTTTTCAGTTGTGATTACGATTTTGGGTCGGTTAACTGAACCAAGAATGTTATCATTGGAATTTGCAAGAGTTGCTTTTAGTTTTTTACAAAGTGTATCACAATATGGCAACGTTATGACTCATTTAGATTACTTGTACGCTGAAATTTTCAGAAAATTATTGATTTTTGGCATGGATGGTGGTCGGGATTTTGAATGCGCTGAAACAGTTTATGCAACTATTGAACTTCTTGCTCCAAAATTGGTTCTCGCCTGGGAGGGATTCTTCATTTATCTTATTGATCCAGTGTTTAAAACAATCTTATTTGCGACTTCAAATGATACTGCCAGAGTCGAAGCAGCTGCCAACATTTTGTATTATCTTCGGCAAAAGAATACTAATGCATATCTTGACTATTTTACCAGCGCTTTGGTAACTGATGATGGTGCTTACTTTGAAAGTCTCGAATCTTTCATGGAACCATTACATGGAGAAACCGAAAGGTCTCGCCGACGGGACCACTTTGTCCGTCTCTTGGCATTCAAAGAAGAAAATAAGCCTGCAATGATCAAAAAAGACAAGTGATGACAATTCTGATCTGGACTTTAGGCTAGTGATATGGTCTTATTATTTATTGATTATTAGAGAAAAATACAATAGGAAACTAAAATTTGGTTTTCAAGATTCATGGGAAAATCAAAAAAAGGTGGTATCAAAAGAAAATATGACTCGAAGCTGTTGTACCTCGATTTTGCGAGGCATTATTATTCACTGATTTCCATTCAGAAAAGAAAGACGGGTTTTTTGACTGCGCTTTTTTTGCCTGTTTTGCCATTTTTTTTGAGCTTGATCGACGGTCACAGCAAATATTTTTTGACCAAAAATGAAGATTCTTTGTTGTATTGACTGCCAAGAATCGGATGTCATATCCATTGGCAGTTTTGTTGATTCTGAATTTGAATGGATCGACACGAGCCGTGAAAATTTCAAAATTGCGGGAATTCGAGCACTTTTGGAAAAAAACGAAAAATTTACCGATTTATTTTGTTTAACTTCTGATCAGATTTTGATTCGATGGATCAACTATCACTTGACAAATGTAAGTTTAAAAAAATTCCAAAATAAAAAAAATCCTTGAGCATCATCTAATCGCCTTTTTTGAAGCCCTTGCAGCTTGCGATGGACTCGTTCACAAGCCAAAATTTTTTATTGTGCAATAACAGTGTCACTTAAACCTGGCTTGTTTTTTTCCACTAAAAAAGCCTTAAAAAAATTGTTTGGGGAAAATGTTTGTTTGGTTTTTTTGGGTTACCAAACAATTCCAACTGTAAAATCGCTAATTTGATAATTTTAATCTGATTGATAATTTAAAATTTCCGATCACATGAAGCTTTGCGAAGTCACCCTTTTGTCCGTCCCTCTTCTCTCAGATTATTGGAAAGTTCAACCAACCTTTCAGGCAAAATGCTGGCGTCGTGTTACAGATCTTACCATGGATCTTCAAGATGGTGTGATTTACACTTACCTTTTGAACCAGATCGCTCCTCGTGGTTCAAACATTTGTAATTCTCCATTATTGGAAAAAAATAAGGAAAAACGTGCCATTGCATTTTTGAAAGAGGCCGACAAGATTGGATGTCGTTTCCATTTGACTCCAGAAGATCTTCTTGGAAATTCATTCACCGTCCATTTGGTTTATGTTTTCAGATTATTTCTGAAATATCCAGGCCTTCCAATGACAGCTCCATTAGCTGAATCTGAAAATTTTGATCTTTAAAAATCATTGGCACTTTTGCTGGTTCAACTTTTATTTTAAAAACAACAACATTATAATCCGTCAATAATTTTTTTAACTTCACGAATAGTATCCGTATAATGGTTAACAGAATGTCCAATTGTTCGAGGATCTTCAAAAATTTCATAATCATTTCCACCTACTAGGGTTTTATCACCAAAAAAGTGAATTTTATCATATTTGTTTGTTAAAAATTGGAGACAATAAGTTTTATCCCAACCAATTGGGAAAATATCAATGCTAATTTGTCCACCTTTAATAAAAAATCTTGTTGATCAATTCAATTCAAACGAAAACTCACCAATAGAAAATTTTAAACCATAATCTTTGAAACGTTCTTCTAATGCTTCAACAAATTGTTTACGGATTGGATGATGAAGTTCATAATCAACAAATTCATCTCGTTCAGATTGAGTACAACTACGTCCAATTGGTGAAACATTGAGCATACCACGACGAAATTCAATAAAATTTCCACGTTTACGAGGTAATTTGATTTTTGACATATAATCAAGACAAAAATTGATAACTTCTTGCAATTTTTCTTCTCCAATAACATCAACTATGCTTGCCATTGGTAATGGAGTTGCTCGATTGAATCCAACTAAACCATTCTCGGAAAAAACATATTCAAATTCTTTTTGCACTGAAAAAATAATTGATATAAAAAAAATTCAGTTCAAAACTCACATGTTTGAAGATCTCCAAGTTGCTCAACAATTTTTGCAAGATCAGATCCACCAACTACAGCCAAATCAATCTTTTTACCCGCTTCATGAAGAAACAATCTCATATCTTCAGTCATGCTTTGTCGTGGCAACGTTAATGTTCCATCAACGTCAAACAATAAAAGTGAACGTTCCTTTGCCATCTAAAACATGAAAACTGATAATGATTGTTCAAAAACTTGGCAAAACAATAGACTAATCGTTAGGTTAACGCGAATTGTAATGGAAAGGTGAAGATAATAAATTTTATTTCCAAAAAAAAGCACGGACAAGAACAATCGAGATCCTTTTGATAAAAAAATCTGTCATTTTTTTTATATACAACGTAGCTCTTGTGCGCGTTCCATCAAATGTTTTAAACCGGCAGCATCTGATACTGAACCAGAAATTTGGATTAAACCATTCATATATGCTGAAAATGGTGATAATTCGCCATTGACGAGCGAGAACAGAGACTGCTTTGACAGAGAAAATGTAACGTCCACGTCATTTAGCAAATCTGTTGCATGGGCTGTCCACGTTGCCCAACCATCTTTTGCTTTTAAATCAACCAAGAAATCACCACGTGGCGCATTGTCTTCGCCGAAACAAATGATTCGATAACATTTGCCGACTTTGTTAACAAGATTTGAATCACAGCATTGACGAATTTTTAGCAATAATTCTTCAATATCTTTGTCGACAATTACTTCAGCATTAATTTTTTCTCTCGTTGGTTGAGCAGGAACTGTTTGAGTTGGAAAATTACTTTTTGGCACCACATTTTCCAAAAGTTGTGACTGTAACGATTGAAAAACTGATGTTCCAACTTCACTTTTCATGAAGGTGTTAAACAAAGCAACAGCTTGATTCTCAGCTTCTTTATGAACAATTATTTTCGTCACTGTTACTTCAGCAACTTCAACTCCAAGATCCAGTGTGAATTTATTAAGTTCTGCCTGAAAATAGACAATTAGGTGGTTGTGAAAAGAAATAAGAAACAAACTTGAACATTGTAAAGAATTTTGCTCAAATCATGAGGATTGGTTATGTCATGTAACGTTCGTCTAGCCATATGCTTGTATATAGCTGTATATCCAAGATTTTTGATTGTCTAAAAACGACTTGCCAAAAATAATTCAATCCGGAAAAACAAACCGTATCTTTATCCTGAAAGTTGCAGTAACTCATCACAGGATCAATAATTTTGATGAAAATTGCAGAAGCGAACTCCACAATTCCTTTGTCACATGTAATAATACTGATGTTGGGTAATTCCAATGGATTAATACGCATATCAATTTTAACGGATTTGTCGATAAATGGAAGAACCAAAAATGTTCCTGGACCACGCACATTCTGAGCTCTTCCCAATCTCAGCACCACCAATCGTTCAAAATCACTGACAAACTGAAAAATAATGACATTTTAAGCAACATTCATAAATTCACTCACTTTCAAACTAAAAAATAATGAAAATGGGAAAGTACAAAGCAAGGCAAGAAAGGACAATCCAATAAAAATCAACTCAACAACCGAGTTGGGTTTTATTTCTGCTAATTTTGCTTCATCATCAGCGGCAGTTCTGGTATAAACATTCTTTTTATCTAAAAATTGATTAAAAATGTGCTAAAATATAACAAACTTACTCCAATTGACGTAAGTGTTGCCGTAACTGAAATCGGTGTCGTAAGTAAAAGCGGACTTGTACATCTCCTGCCGTTCCTTATCTTCTGGACTAGCAGAAATGCCAGAGTCTGCCCAGCAAAACCATACCATTTTGGCTTTTTATGTCATTCAAAATTTATAGAAAAAAAAACAAAATGCTTTTACAACAAAGGCTTGTGAAGTTTGTCAATAAATTTTTGAACAGCTTGGAGACCAATCAACCCAAGCAAAAAGTTCCTTTGCAACAGCTGTTGCTGAACTGATGCAATGAAAATGAAAATGCTTTTTGTTTCACTCTTTTAAAGTTCATAATTTTTTATTGAGCGTAAATTTTGCTTATCAATTTTACGTCATGGTTCATGAGTCATGGAATCAGTAAACGTATTCATTTCTTTTGTTATTTCTTGGAGCGACTTTTGCGGTCATTCGTGCTCGTGGAATTATTTGTCTGGAACTTTGAGTACTCGAAGTTTCAGTTGTTGAAAGATTTCCATTAGTTTGGATAATTTTTGTAGTTTCCATTGATGTGATGATTGGCGCAACAAAATGTTCTTCTTTGATGAAAAGTTTTGGTAATCTTGCATAAAATTGTCGCATTTCCCAAGCAAATGTTAGCACAACAGTTTCAAATGCTAAAGCTAATCCCCATTCTGCACATGTTGTCACCAAATGATTGGTGTAAAACTAAAATAAAAATTGATTTTTTGGTGGTTTTAAATTAAAATCACCGGTGAATCTTTGTCGTAACGTTGAATTCCGTCGTCTTTTGGTGGTTCAGTTGGTTTAATGCCGTTGACAGTTTTGACAAATGGTTGAGCTTGTTCGCAAATCATGTCTGAAAATTTATTCATTGGTCATTGATTCATTTTGGTTGAATATTACGCAAAACTAATGCACCAGTTCCAATTGCAGTGAGCACCGTTCTAAAATGGTTCAACCAAAGTGGAGTCATATAGGGTGTTAGCGCATAAGACAGAAATATTTGTCCCCAACAAAAAATTGCTGCCCCAAAAAACGCCATCATTGCTCCAATAAAATGTACCAAAGCTACAGAAGTTTCCTGAAATGTTTTTTTGTAAAATTGTTGAAATTTTGTAATTCAAACTTGAAAATTGGCGACAAGTGACATTCCAAAAGCGGAAACGAATCCAACCAACATTAAAAGGAAGCTAATGGTACGCCATCGACCATGCCTGTCGAGATGGTAGTCTCCATAAAAAACAACATATTGACGATGCCGTAAATAAGACGAGATCACAACTATCAAAGGATGATTATCATTTTTAAATTTCAATATTGTAAACTCACGAAATAAAGCGCTCAAATTCAATAACTGTCCAAAAACACAACTTTCCGGGGGATGAGCACCACCGTCACTGAAAAACGCTGTTCTTTTAAAGTCAGGAGATTAATGGTTACCTAATGTACATGAACCATGCACTGGCATCATTATTGCCAACAGCAATGGAATATCCGGCAATAAAAGCAGCAATTGCAAAACCCGTTGATAAAATTGGAAAAATCCAAAGATAATGGAATGCCATTTTGAGGTAGGACAAAAAAAGTAAAAATAATGAAAATAAAACTCTGAAAAAAGAAAATAGAAACGTTGAACACTGATAAGAATTTTATTCAATCAAAAAAAAATGACATAAATTCCAGAGTTGAAAAAAAGTACGTGTGATTTAGATTTTTCTCGATGAAAGGGATTAAAAAGAAAGTGTCACTTACGTTCACAAATTCTAATTGTCTTTTGAGGGTGTACAAAACAAATAAAAAAAATGAATCACAGATTGGTTTTTTTTCCGGTATTTAATTTTGGATTTTGTAAAAAATAAAAAGTTGAAAATATTGAAATTCATGTTTTTTAAAAATTATTTATGTCGCTAAGGCTTCAATGATGTTTACTACAACAAAAAACCAAAACCGAGAACATTTGACTGGAAAAGTTTTTGAGCTTTGATGTTTCGTTTGTTTGGAACATGAAAGATTGTCTAGTTTTTTGGATGCGTTAATACTTTTTTTGTTGAAAATATTTTATTGGTTAAATAAAAAAATGGTTAAATGAATAATTTGGGACAATTTTTAGTGATTAGAAAAAATTAAATATGTACAATCTTATTTTGTTAGAATTTATAAAATAATGCATTTTTTGTTGTTGATTTGAACGGCATTGTAACGAGCTGTTCGAACAGCACGAACTGCAGTTTCGAAGACTTTGTACAGATTGTATCTGGTTTTGGCAGAACATTCCACGTAAGCAAATGCACCGATGTCGTCGCCGAACCATTTAGCTTCAACGTAACCAACTGCTCGCTGATTTTTGGCAGCCAATTGATCAAAAACTTTGGCGCTTTGTTTCAAATCTTGCTTCAATCCTTGAAAAAATAAAATTAATTTTTTGAAATCTGTCTCACTTTTGACCGGGATTGACTGGCCTGAAATCGGACTGGGACCAAATTCGGGCAGTCAGACTTCAAAGGACCTCAGAGCGAGACTTCCAAAACCAGACAGATATCCAAAACAACGCGGGCTTGGAAAACTGTGTCTGGCACCAGTCGGATCCAAAAGTGAAGGTAACTTCAGTTTTAACGGAGTTCCGTTCGGAGGTCTGATTGACCACCATTGTGATCAGATTCCCAATTTATTAAAAAACTTACCAACTAAAATTATTGGAAGTTTTGGTGCATGCAAGCGAATTCGATCCATCCATTTGCCTTTTGCATTTTCAAAGGATTGCTGATCGATGAGTGAAAAACACAGGAGGATGAGATCAGCTCCTTTAAAAACTTGTGCAAAATTGGCATCGAAGGAAGTATGACCACAAATATCAGAGAATCTCAAATAAACAGGTCTGTTGTCAATGGTTGTTTGTAAATCACAAGGAAAAGATGTGATAAAATTACCAGGAAAATAATCAAATCGGTATGAAAGCAATAAAGATGTTTTCCCAATTTCACTGTCTCCAAAGAGAATTATCTTCATTGTTTCAGTGTTGTAAACTGCTCCTGCCATTTCAAGTTCAGACGCCTGTAAATACTCCCTTTAGAAATGTGCAAAAAATTTTAAAAATTTTCAATTTTTCAAAGTGGCAAAGGAGGACCGGGGTAATGGACACTGAATCGGTGTAGATCATACTTCTTCCCTTTTCGTAACGGCATTGAATTCCAGTTGGAAGTTCAGAAAATATTCTTGGTTTGTTTGGAATCCAAAAAAAATGATACTTTGCCTTAATCAAAATGCTTGCCCAACAAAAACGGTTTTCACAAAATGAGAGTCAAAAGAAGGCTATCGGCAATTTCATGATTGGAGAAAATGAAAAAAATTCACCCTTATCTTAACCCTCCCTCCCTTCCCCCCTTTCTTCCCCATCAAAAGCCGTGTGTTTTCAAGGTAACGCGTTAAAAAAAAGATAAAAATCATTGTCAGGGATAAGGACAAAAAAAATCCAGAACAATTTTTTCAGATTTCTGAATATTTTGACTTCAAACTGAAGAAAAATCTGAATCAGGAAAACGCATGTTATTTGAACTGAGGCAATTCGGAAAAATTCTGATCATGTCGGCAAGAAAACTAAAATTTGTCCCTCCTTTTTTGAATCAAAATGCGTGCCAGACGGCAACAGTTCTCATAGAATAATAATGAAGAAAAATTTCGCTGATCAGTTCACTTTTCACCGTCTCGATAACTGATCACCTCAAAAATTTTGGAGATCAGAGCAAAAATTCTTTTCCAACGCCTCTCAAACAATGGCGGTTCTCATGGAACTCTCTCTCTTTGCTCAAAAAATTCTTCCACCCAAAGGCGTTTCATAATTTTTATTGCCCAAGAAGCTGATTTTTTACTCGGTCAAAATTGTTTTTGCTTGATGGGAAGCAGCAATGCCAGGTTGCTTTGGTGCTCTCGAGTGTCAACCGCGAAAAAGACTGTTCCTTAAAAATTCTTACCTTTTTTGCAATCAAAGTGCATGCCCGACAAAGATGGTTCCCATAGAATAATAATCAGAAAAAGACTGTTTTGTCGACGAGTATTTCATAATTCTCGACCGCCCCAAAAACCGATTCTGACTTGAACGAAAACGGTTGTATTTTTGCCATTTGCTAACCTTAAAAATTTTGAGTTGTTTTTTGATCCAAAACTTTTTTTGTCCTTTATTTTGAGTGATGAAAACTAAAATTGAATGTTTCAGATAAACTTGATTGTTTTGAATTCCATTGAAAATGCCAAATGCAACTGATTCCGGAGGTGCTCCTAAAAATCGACGTCAGATTACTTCATTTTTTGCCTCACGTACTGTTGTGGATCAACCAGTGACAAATTTTCGGATTTGCAACTTTTTGAAAAGTTTGCTTTGTTTGTCAGACGACGATGAAGTTGATGACATGGAACCGCCTCATGAAGAATCAGAAATGTTGTTGAAGGGAAGTGAAAAAAAAGAATTGGAACCGGCAGTTAAAAACGAAGAAAAAGAAGCTGTGATTCTAAAACCTGACGAATCGGAAAAAAACATCATTCAATTCACATCACTGCCAGCAGCTTATCAAAACCGCTGTCTCAAGTTTTTCCAACAAGATTCTGCCAGAAAAATGGCCAAGACGTGCAAAAATTTGCAGCAACAATGTTATCGGCGAGATGACGTGCAAAACACAGTCATTGTCAAAACTTGGCAAAGAAAAAATAGCATCGATGTGGTTTTTGAGAGCAAAAGATATGCCGATCAATTTGAGTATCATTTTGCAGATACTTTGAAAGAAGACTTTTTGAATGAACGCGATGACTTTTATTACAACCATGAAAGAATGGTCGTGATGAACTTGTGTGGCAATCCCGATTATGGTGAAAAATTGGAAGATTTTGTTGCTAATTTTTTGAATCCCAACAAAATTGAATGGGTTTACATTCTTTGCCACATCAAGATGAGCTTCAGATTCATGGAAAAATTGTACCAAAGATGTCCAAAAGCTCGAATGATCAAATTTTTGCTCTTGAAAAACCGAGACGATGGTCTTGGTGAATCTGCCGACGTGGTCAACGCTGTCCAAAAGTGGATTGATGACAACCATTTGAGAATGACTTTTATCATTTCAGCAAATAACAAAAAAACATGTATCAGTCCAACAAAATAATTTGAATTTTTTTGTATTGTTCATTTATCCATTTTTTTTGAAGCATTTTTTATGATAAATAATAAACAATTTTAAATTTTGGAATACTTTTTTACGTCATTCGCAGTTTTTTGGCCAAAATAGCAAAGTCGTAGTGATGTGAGTGGAAAAACATTTCATCAGCTGGCCAAACGTCTGGAAGTCGTGCAAAAACAGCATCTTTTGTTCAACTTTTGTTAACTTTTTCATTATTTTATAGTTAACAATACATTACTTGAATGGGACAGCATATTTCCAGAAGTACAACAGCACAAGCGTTAACAATTGAATTGGATGAACTTTTGGCTTTGATCCAAGAAGTAAACAAAAAGTTTGTCATTGTTTAAACTTGGACTTTTTTATATGGAATACAATTTAGATGCTTTGAAACTGCTTTATCAAATGAAAATCCAAAGTTTATATGTTTTGCCATCAAAAACGGGTCCACAGAATCGATTTTATGGAAAGCAACTGTTAGAATCTGCTGTTTTAGCAAGGTAATCTTTTTGAATGAAATTCAGAGCATTTTTCCTTCATTTTATACTAATAATGCTGACAGAATCTTTTTCCAGATTCAAGGAGAAGAAGCAGCAGATATAAAACCAGGTAGAACGTTTACTCTGCGGCAATTTCTGAGACTTTATCAAGCAATCGGTCCACTCCTTGAAGCAGCTCAGTTCAATCCCAATAAAATTCTAGAACATCCAGATATAATGACGTCGTCCATATTTCAAGACAGGTAAGATTTTCACCATCATCTGATTGTTCAACATGAGGATTTTTATAGTACAAGCTCAGAAGGTGAATGTGTGATCTGTCTCGAACGTGAACCGGACACAATCCTACCCTGTGCTCATGCATATTGTTCAAAATGTATTGCGGATTGTCAGAGGTATCATCAAAAATGTCCTCTTTGTCGTATTGGATCGACAGATGATGAAGATCAATGGGTTGTGCCGGAAGTTCCAGAAACAGACAAAATAAAAAATTATGTTGATCAGCTAGCCAAACCATCGTGACTGGAAATATTACGGGTATACTCAACTTTTTTTTATGCCTTCATAAAATAAATATTTTAAGAATTGATCATTTGTTTTAAAAAAATCCATAAAAAAGTACGTGAGAAAATTTCCAAAACTTTTGCAAAAAAATTTTTCTTGGCGAAACGTGGTTGAAAAGTTGCTTCAACTGCTGGCATTGCAAAGCTTGAGTTGACACGTTTTTCGTGATTTGTTACTGGTTAAACTTTGATTTTTTATTTAATTATTCCAAAGAATGTATTATTAAAAAATCTATCGTTTGATCGATTTATCTTGGTAAGTATTTTTAATGTAAATAGTTTTTGAAAATCTTGTTCAAGCATTTTTTACAATGATTTTTTGTTTTATTTCAATTTTATCAGAAAAACGATTGTCTATTGTAATAGAAGAATCAAAGACAATAATTAATTGATTTTGTGTCTTTATACTAGTCATTAGTTTTTATTTGTTTTGTTTCATGTCTATGATGCGCGCTTCCGAGTAACAGAAGAGGAGATTTTTTTGTGTTTATATAAGAAATCAAATACAAAGGTTCTTTAATATTTTATTATAAGAGGGTTTAAATCAATAAAATGTTTTTTTAGAGTTGCCTTCCCAAGTCAAGATAGGTCATAACGTTATCATATGGACAATAATTTCGTTGCACATCAATCGGTTGACAATCCTCAATACGCGGCCATTTCGCACAAGTGAGTCATTTTTTCAATACTTGACGTATTGTTTGTCTTCCTTGCGTTTTTTGACGGAGACCGATCTGATGTTTTGTGGGCGGTTTTTGAAGCGCATTCCAAAAATTTTGATTTTTTTACTGTTTTAAATTTTTTCTGGCCTTTAATCTGGATCTGGCAACATTCAATGTCTGTTATCTTTGACTGATTATGCTTGGCTCGATCGCACTTTATCAGCATTTAAATTGTATTCCGTAGTCTTTTTGAATCAATTTTGCTCGCTGATTTTTTTAAAATTAAATCTCTTCATGGTTTGTTCCTGTTATGGTTTGTTTTTTTGTCAGAATCACGAGTTCCTTTTTTGGGAATATTTTTTTATTGATTTGAAAAGCGAAAAATTTTTTTGTGGAGAATTTCCCGCGATCGCACTATTGATTCAAAGGTTGCTTGTTGCCATGTGAATAGGTGGTCTATAAAATGCTTTACATTAGCAGTTTTTACTCGTCACACGTGCTTTTGATATTTTTTCTCTCAGGTGGCTATAACAGACTAGACTCGTTACAAATATAAATTGTCCTTTGGGGAAGATTACGTTATTTTTTTTAGCGCAGCGGAAGCAATAATGGGAATTGGCGACCCAGTAACGACAATGGCTACAATTGATACTACGGTGACGGCACAAAGAGCGCAACACCTTGTGGATTTCTACATTGGTTTGGGTTTAGCTGTCAGCTCATCCTTATTTATTGGATCATCTTTCATCATAAAGAAAAAGGCACTTATCAAATTGGCAAATACGACAGATTTATCGAAACGAGCATCAGAAGGCGGCTATGGTTATTTAAAAGAATGGCTATGGTGGATGGGTGTCATTACAAGTAAGGATTATTCATAAGTAACAAAATTATCAATTAGCGCTTTTCAGTGGGAATTGGTGAAGCTTGTAATTTTGCAGCTTACGCATTTGCACCCGCAAGTTTGGTCACACCATTAGGTGCTCTTAGTGTTTTGGTTACGTTAGTTTCTTTTTCAAATTCATTAAAACAGTTAATAATTTTCAGTGCCATATTATCATCGCGTCTATTAAAAGAACGATTGAATTTGTTAGGAAAAATTGGTTGTGCCGTTTGTTTGCTTGGCTCAACTTCGATTGTTATTCATTCACCAAAAGAAGAAGAAGTGTCATCTATGGCTGATTTAGCTCTAAAAATGAAAGATGCAGTATTCATTTTGTATGTGATTGTGATAATTGTGGTGACATTAGCAATAATCATCTACATTGCACCAAGATATGGTAGATCAAATATTTTGGTTTACATTTCTGTTTGCTCTCTAATTGGTTCATTATCCGTCATTTCTGTCAAAGGCCTTGGTCTTGCCATCAAAGAAACAATTACGGGTTCACAGCAATTTACAAATATGCTTACTTGGTTTTGGTTAATTTCCGTTGTTGCGTGTGTCTCTGTTCAATTGGTAAGTCTTAACCCTGATGTCAAGTTGTGAGTTGAAAAATCAACAGACAATTTGATCTTGGTCTTTTTTTGACTCATAGTGTAAATATTGTGTTTTTCAATGTTTTAAGATTGGTTTTTGTAGATTTATTTGAACAAATCATTGGATATTTACAATACTTCGATGGTCACTCCAATTTATTATGTATTCTTCACTACATTTGTTATTATTGCAAGTTCAATACTTTACAAAGAATGGTCTTGCTTGGTTGCAAGTGATGTTATTGGTAACGTCATTGGATTTTTGACTACAATCATTGGAATCTTCCAAATGCAATTATTCCGTGATGTTGACATTTCATTGAAACGTTTCCGAGTTTTGATGCATTCTCAATCAATTGGACACGTTGAACTTGTCAATAGCAGTACAAATCTGGTTGATTCCGGAAATTCTAACAATAGACGATCTCCAAATGGATACAACAGTGAAGGATGGCAAATTGGTAGTGGTTCATCCTCTGATAATGAGCGACCAAGCAATAATCGTTCTGGGAACGTTGTTTATGCTTGATTATGTCATTTTCTGATTAACTGACTGACTGGTTTTATGAACGGGTAGCGTCATATTACAACTTAATGTTGTTGAGACTTCTCATATTTTTTTGTTTGAAAGCTACTTACTATTGCCATGAGAAATGCTTGATAAAAAAGACAAGAATAAATGACATAAACAATTTGGTGGTTTTTGGTTGAAGTGCTTCTTATTTATAAAGCTTGATTGAAAGATGAATGTCAAACGGCATTTTAACGGTAATTGGAACACATGTCACTCAAAACGCAAAATGACACGACAGACACGGAAAGACGAGAAAAAAAAGTTTTGCGGGTTTCTTTTAGTGGCATTGAATTCAATGGCATTTTTTCAAACAAAAATGTAGCTTTCTGCGCATACCAAAAAAGCTTTCATCTTGTACATCACAACATGGAGTTTGTCTGTCTTAACCAACAGAGTTTTTACGGACAAGCTTTTTTCAAGTAAAAAAAGACAAGCAGACCATTTTAGTTTTAGTTTGCTTATTTTTTTTGCAAAAAAAACTGCCTTTTTTGCCTTTGGCAATGCCATTTTGGCATGAATCTTTTTTCAAAAATGAAAAAAAGAGTCAAATTTGAAGTTGTTTGCCATCCATCCAATTTTTTTCAGCAGTTTTTAAAACATGAAAATTATAGTTTTCACTTTTTTGACCATATTTGTTTGAAAAAAAACATGACGTTGCCAGATGTTTGAATTGTTTGTGAAACAAAACAGATGATTTGAATTTTTGTAAAAAAAAGCTTCGATTGTTATGAAAGTTTTCTTTTGTTTGATGTTGATTGACAATTTTTTTCAAGTATTTCTTATTTGTCGTCCTCTAAAGAAATTGTGTTGATTTTTGAGAATCTTGTTAAAATCTCAAAGAAAGAAAAAAATTTTTCAACTTGTAGGTTCTCATGCAATGTCTTATCTTTTTCGATCCACTCATCCACAACGACGCATTTTGCGGTTTGAATTTATTTTAAATTATTATTTTTAATGCCATAAGCTGGATCA
Organism: Panagrolaimus sp. JU765; assembly: GCA_901765185.1. Classification (NCBI taxonomy): domain Eukaryota; kingdom Metazoa; phylum Nematoda; class Chromadorea; order Rhabditida; family Panagrolaimidae; genus Panagrolaimus; species Panagrolaimus sp. JU765. The sequence goes on along the minus strand of CABFKL010004037.1, from coordinate 12,966 downwards.
AGAAAGATCTGCATGATCCAAAATTGTATATGGGCGCTCGATGCTCTAGACGAACATCAAGTCCGTCACAAACTCAACTTTCTGATTTTTCACTTGTCAGAAGTATTGGTAGAGGAGCATTTGGTAAAGTTTGTATTGTACTTCATCGTGGAATGAAGAAACATTATGCTTTAAAATATATGGCTAAAAGAAGACTTGTACAAAAATCTGTGGCACACAATGTTTTGAGAGAATTGGAGATGTTGAAAGAATTATCTCATCCATTCATTGTTAATCTTTGGTTTACTTTCCAGGTAAGTTAATAATTTTATAGTTTTATATATAATTTGATGAATTATGTGTTCTTTTTAAGGATGACAGATATATTTACATGGTTAGTGACTTATTACTTGGTGGAGACTTGAGGTTTCATCTCAATGATCAAGGTAGATTCTCTGAAACAATGACAAAACTTTATCTTTGTGAAATTGCATTAGCATTGGAATATTTACACAGCAAAAATATTATTCATCGTGATGTTAAACCAGAAAATATTCTCTTAGACGACCAAGGACATGCTCATTTGACAGATTTTAATTTAGCAACAAAATTGGAAGAGAATTCCTTGGCAACGTCATTTACCGGGACAAGAGCATATATGGCACCAGAAATATTACAAACATCTTTGGGATTATCATCTGGTTATGATCATCGTATTGATTGGTATTCACTTGGGATTTGTTTATACGAATTTTTGAGGGGTAGAAGACCATTTGAATATCCTTCAAGTTATTCTACGCCACAGGTAAGTTGAAATGTTTTACTTTTGTTTGTCCGTCATATTTCTAACTTCCCCAACTCTGTTTTAGGTTCTTCATTTATTATCAGAAAATACATTATCATTACCAGCTCATTGGTCATCAGATTTGATAGCTTTTACGGGATTTTTGTTAAATGCTGATCCAAATAGACGAGTAAAAAATTTGGATGAATTTCGTCATCATATTTATATGAAAAGAATAAATTTTGAAGATGTTCTTGCAAGGTAATCAAAATTCTTTCATTGTATCATTAAAATTCAAATGAGTTTTTTAGAAAAACAGCGCCATTATTTATTCCAAAAGCGGATAAATTGAATTGTGATCCAACATATGAATTAGAAGAAAGAATAGTAGAATCTAGTCCATTACATCGTCATCATCAACGTCGACATATTCAACGTCCTGGTGATGAACAAATTGAAGAAATAATAAATGAATTGACAAATTCTTTTAAAAATTATAATCGTTTTAGATGTGAAAGTCTCAATGAAAATCATGTTGTTCCAAAAGTAAGTTGTTCAATCTTGGATTTGAACCAGTAAATCTTATCTTTTAGATCCAAAGCAATAATATTGTTGTTGAATCAATAACCAATCAATCAACTTCCTCAGAATATGCATTATAATCAACTTTTCATGCCAATTTCGACGCCTTTCAATCATATCTTTGAGATTTCAATACTGCCTCGAAAACGTGTTTTAAAAAAAACTCTGAAGCAACATTATCAAATATTAAAATAAAGTGGACTATTTTTATTTGTCCATGCCATTTTTTCCAGAATTCGTGATTAGTATTTTATTTCAAATCAAATTGACATTTTTAACCGAGTTCGCGAGGCACAAAATAACTATGGTTAAATAAGGTGATTTGTCATGTTTATCTGGTTGAGTCATCAGGACGCTCATTTTTTCTTTCATTGGAAAATTGGAAACCAGCCATTTCCATAATTGATTTATCAGGATTTTCATCCCAATTACCTGGCAATGGAACTTTACCCTTCATTTCAGCGGCATATTTGATGCGTTGTTTTTGTTTCGTTTGTTCAAGCAAAACTGAATCATCAGCACAACCCCATACTTCAACCGCTGCAATGTCACTCATTTCACCATCTACTGTAAAATGACGTCCATAAAATATTCCAAATACTGATGATTTCAACTTGTAATTACAATACAATTGTTCACGTCCAGTAAAATATTTGAAAACGGGTAAAAGCTGGATCAAAGAACAATTGTCACCACCATACTTTTTGGTGGAATGTTTCCATTCTTCATCATTTGCAACAACAAAAACTGATCCATCTAATTTCTTAAAACAAACAATTGTAGCTCCTTTGTAATGGAATGTCTTGGTTTCAAAACGATTTATGCTCAGTCCTTCATGTGCACTACTGTAAAGGCATGTCCATGCATTTCCTTTCAAATCACGATTTTCCTAAAAAAACAAAATCAATTGCAAAAATGATGAAAGAAATCCTACATTCTTTGGTGAAAAATAAACTGTTTTTGGCAACATTCCTTGTACAATGTACATTTGTGCTTTTGAAATGACGTCTGAGTTATATGCCTTTGGAAACTAAAAAACAATTTTAAAATTTTGAAAACAATTTAAAAATAACATACACGTTTCCGATCAAAAAAAGAATCAAAGATCTTATCTTGGATGGAACCACAAAGACCAGGACAAACGGAATTCTTCCATCGGACAATGTCTTCAACGGAACTGCCATCAGAAGTCATGTCCCCCAAAATAGCTTGGAAAAAAACGTCATCTGTTGAAATTTGAATTCCAGCTGATTTGAAACATGATTCAAGCAAAAATTCTGGAGGTTGAAGGATTTTGATGTAAATATCAGTGGAATTTCCGACCAAAGAAGAAGCATGCTTTGAAAATTGTTCGAGTGTCATGGGTTCATCAGAAGTCGAACCATCGTTCAAATATGAAAAAACTGGTCCAGCAAGATCACCAATTTTGTACTTTAAAAAATGATGACAAATATCAAAATTTCAACAAAAAAAAACTCACGGTAAGTTGTGGTAAACTCAAAGTTTCACCTCCATCGCTGATGCTGTCAAAGACTTTTCTGATTCGTTCATCAACATGTGAAGATGAACGTCGATGATGGCTACGATGAGGATTTTCACTGTGATGTTGTGTTGATTTGTTGTTTCCCATCCTAAAAAATTTAAAACTCAAAAAATAAAAATGCAATAAACCATTCCTCGAACGCCAAATATAACTCAAAATAATTACAAACAAAATCCCGTGCCAATCTATAGTCTTTTGCACTCTTAAACAACGGAAAAAAAGTTGGAAAAAAATGAAAATTGTATTCCACATGGACAAAAAAACCGATAAAGATAACAAACAATGACTAAAACAAAAAAATCCTAAAATACGACACAATTATTCAGGCATTTAATAGGAAAATAACTAATTATCATGGAAATTTTCTTTTTCAATCAGAAAAACAACCAAACGGTAACTCTTAAAAACAGTTTGTGGAAAAATCAAAAAACAAGCCGATCCTGCAAACATGCAGGGGAACACTTTGCACTTTTAAAGTGGTCCCGTTTGCATGGAATAAGTTTTCATGGAAAAGTTTTTATTCACCCATAAATCAACCACTGAATTGTCTTTTTGAAGTTGTTAAAATAGTTAATAATAGCTTTGACAGCGTGAATAGCAGTTTATTCACACTTTAGATTGACCAAAGGTTTACTGATAAAGGGATTTCTTCATTTTTAACCATAGATGCAGGCCAAACCAAATTTTTTATCCATTGTTATTGAATCAATTGATTCAGAATATGCGCATTTGTCATTAAAACCTAGTTATTACTTGTAAAAAGTGAAGCAAATTAATTTTTTCAAAAATTAAGATTTGATGCAAAAATTAAGCGTCTCGCAAAGAAAAAAGTTCCATATTTTTTTGCGGTTGATGAAAGCACGTAAATCATGTTTCTGATTGTGTTAATTGTATTGTTTTTAGGTGTCAATCATGATGAATCATGCTTTAAGTTCTGCTCAAAATGCTGCTATTCAAAAACAAATCAAAGCTGATATGAAGCAATTTCTTATTTTTATAGCTGGCGTTGAACTCGGTAAGTTAGGATTTATATTTTCTTTGATTTTGGCTTAATTTAACATTTTTCAGTGTCCAATATTTGCAAGTATTACAAATGGGGAAACTTTTTATGAATCACATCATGATTTCTTTGTTTTGTTATTAGTTTGGAAATATAGTTGGCATTCCTAAAAAAGCTTTTGTTTATGATTGGTTTTGCAACCAATTTGATATTTTAGCATTTTCTTTATCATTCATTTTGAAGCAATCTTTGTTTTCAGATGGTTTTGGACTCGACTGATCCCAATCTTAATCGTTTTATTCATCAGCTTCAAGCGGAAACTCAACGTCAAAAATTTGCGGAACAAGTTGGTGGTTGATGAACGAGTTTGTGTCAAAATTTTTATTATAGGTTCATACATTGACAAATCGTTGTTGGGATGTCTGCTTCACCGACTATCGTCCTCCAAGCAAACTTGACAGCAAAACTCAGACATGCCTTTCGAATTGTGTTAATCGTATGGTTGATGCGTCAAATTTTATGGTTGAACATTTACAAAAGATGGACAAAAATTTTTCTTGAGTTGTTAGATGTTTTAGTGTCGTTAATTTGACTGATGAACGTTTTATTTTTTCAAGTCGTGTTTAAATCTACCGTTAAGTCGGTTTCATACATTGATGATTTTTTTCAGTTTGTAATTTAAACTTGAAGATGTTTGCAACAACCGGTTCTCCTTTGGGAATTGGATTGGTTTTTTCCGGTGGACATCGTTTGCCACGTTACAGAACCTCAAACACCTCTGAAATTGCTGCCAGTGTGGCTTTTCAAACATGTATGCATTATCATACAGCATTTTCTAAATTATCTGATGTGGAACTTCGCCAAATGTTCAAAAGTGAGAACTTTCTAATTATATGCGAATAATATTGGATTTAGATGCTTTCGGAACTAAGTATTCAAAATCTTCTAAAATTTGTGTTTTTCTTGATTCAACAACTAATCTTGTGATGAGTAATGCCGGTAATTTGTATATTCAACGTCGTGGTTTCCGTTCAAGAACAGGAACTCAAGGATTTGGACAACGTTCAACAAGTGTTGAATCAGACGAACCAAAATTACCATTTCAAAAAGTTATGGATGCATGGATGGGCAAAACAACAAAATCCGAACCTGAAAAGGTTGATACGGAGCAATACACGTCATTCCAAAAAGAATTGAAAAAATTACCAGAAACTGAACAGAAACCGTTTTATAACGGATTCATCAAAGGTTTATTGATTAAACAAGGAAATCCTGAGCCATCTGTTTCCAAGAAAAAGCCTTCATTGCTCACCAGATTCTACATTCTTGCTTTGGTTGCCATCTTTATTGCCTTCTATTCTGGTGGTGGGCTAAAAAAATTAGGTTTTAATTTTTTCAATCAAACATTTTAGCCGTTCGTGTACGTTTAGGCGATAGACAACTTGGTTCATTCATTTTTTTATCACCACAAGAAGTCAAACCTGAAGATATTACTGTGACCTTTGATGATGTCCGAGGTGTAAGTTTTGTTACTTGTAATGTAAATAGTCACAGTTTTTAGATGGATGAGGCCAAGCAAGAAGTTGAAGAAATTGTCAATTATTTGCGTGATCCAGAGCGTTATAGCCGTTTAGGTGGTCGACTTCCAAAAGGTGTTTTACTTGTTGGACCACCAGGTACAGGAAAAACACTTTTGGCGCGTGCCATCGCCGGGGAAGCTCAAGTGCCATTTTTCCATACATCAGGATCCGAATTTGATGAAGTATTAGTTGGACAAGGTGCACGAAGAGTTCGAGATTTGTTTGAACGTGCCAAAAGTAAAGCACCATGTATCATTTTCATTGACGAAATTGATTCTGTTGGTTCAAAGCGTGTTTCAAATAGTATTCATCCTTATGCAAATCAAACTATCAATCAATTATTATCAGAAATGGATGGATTTACTCGAAATGAAGGAGTCATTGTTATTGGTGCTACAAATCGTCTTGAAGATTTGGACAAAGCTTTGCTCCGTCCGGGTCGTTTTGATGTTCGTGTAACTGTGACAAAACCTGATTTACTTGGACGGAAAGATATCTTCAGACATTATTTATCGCGCGTTGTTCATGAAACTTTGAATTTGGATATTTTGGCCAAAGGAACTACTGGATTTACTGGAGCCGACATTGAGAACATGGTTAATCAAGCTGCTTTAAAAGCTGCAACAGAAGGTTGTAATCGGGTTTACATGCGTCATCTTGATGAATCTAAAGATAGAATTTTGATGGGACCAGCACGTGTCAAAGGACGTTTTCCTGATGAAGAAGCTAATAAGAACACTGCTTTCCATGAAGCAGGTCATACTTTGGTTGCTTTCTTTACAAAAGATGCTACTCCAATCCACAAAGTGACAATCATTCCTCGCGGAGCATCTCTTGGACATACAGCATTGTTACCAGAAAAGGATTCATATCAAGTTACTCGTTCACAATTATTAGCTCAATTGGATGTTATGATGGGTGGACGTGTTGCAGAAGAACTAGTTCACGGATATGACAAAGTCACAACTGGTGCCGGTGATGATTTGAAACGCGCAACAGAATTGGCAATTAATATGGTTAAACAATTTGGAATGAGTGATAAGCTGGGTCTCAGAAACTATACTGTAGAAGATGAAAATACAGCACCAATTATTCATGTGAATAATCTTAGCCCACAAACAACTGAAACAATTGATCAAGAAGTCAACAAACTTTTGAATGAGTCTTATTTACGCGCCAAAGAACTTTTGACAAAGCATAAGGTAAAAATCTTAACATGATAATGATTCAAACTAAACTAAAATTTTTTAGAAAGAACATTATGCTTTAGCTGAAGCACTTTTGGAACATGAAACATTGTCAGCAGAAGAAGTTCGGACAATCGTTAATGGAGGTCAAATTATGAAACCGCTTACAATGAAAAAAGAGGATGTTGCTAGTTTGAAGAAAAGGCCAGAAAAACGTACTGGACTCGTGAAAATCCATGTGACAGAGTAGATTTATAAATATGTAGTTAGTTTTGAGCTGATTGTTATGGAAAAAAAAGTTAACCAATGAACTTGAAAATTGTTTGTTGCTGAAAATTGTGGGAAAGTTCTTTTGGGAACATTTTGAGGAGGATGTTGGCAAATGAACAAAGTGACAAAAAACAATTTGATGAATGATTGTGCTTCATGTTTAATCAACTGATCCCAATTGAATTCAGTATTTATTAAATTGTGACTAAAATCCTTGTATTTCAACAGGTAATTTGCTAATACTACTTCATCCAATACAAATTCAAATATAAAAAAAAAACTAGAGATTCAGACAGGAACCGTCCAATTATCACCGACAAGTATCCTTAGATCATTTAAAATTTACCTAATGCTAACTTTTCAAGCTTTTTCTTCAGCAAGAGAAACACCATCCATTTCTTTTGGAATGGGAAGACCAAGAATATGGAGAACTGTTGGGGCAACATCACGGAGTGCTGGTTGACGATCCGGAAGTTTTTCTTTAAGAATAAACTTATCGGACGAACAGGTAAATGGTACAGGATAACATGTATGGGCCGTATGTTTTCCGCCATCAGGTGCAATCATTTTTTCAGCATTACCATGATCAGCAGTGACCATCAAAATGTAACCATGTTTCTTGCATGCTTCTTCCATACGTCCAATTGCAAAATCTGTTGCTTCGCATGCTTTGATTGCAGCTTCATAAACACCGGTATGACCAACCATATCAGGTGGTGCAAAATTGCACATGATGAATGGATGGGTACCTTTTTCAATTTGTTCAACCATCTTGTCAGCAACGCCAGCAGAACTCATTTCTGGAAGCAAATCATATGTCGCCACTTTTGGAGAAGGTACTAAACATCTTTCTTCATTCTCAAAATGAGTTTCACGTCCACCATTGAAGAAGAATGTGACATGAGCATATTTTTCAGTTTCTGAAAAAAAAAATGTTAAAAACAGAAATTTGCAGAAATTAAGTACCAGCACAATGGAACTGACTAAATTTGTTCACAGCCAGCCATTCAGCCAAAACATTCACATGTGTAACAGGTGGGAATAATGCATCAAAACCAAATTCAGCTTTATATTGCGTCATCCCAACAACGGTTAAACCTTGAGGTTGTTTCAATTCACTGTGAAGATCTTTGTAACGTTCTAAACCGAAACATTCAGTAATTTCACGCATACGATCGGCACGGTAGTTGAAAAATAGCATTGAATCGCCATCACGAACACGTCCTTCCTTGCATAAAATCATTGGTTTTAAGAATTCATCGGTTTCGCCAGCTGCATAACGTGCTCTGACAGCTTCAACAGCTTTTTCTGGATCAACTTCTTCACCAATGCCACCAACCAAAGCATCATAAGCGACGCGGATGCGTTCCCAACGTTTATCACGATCCATAGCATAATAACGTCCAACAATTGTTGACAACTTAGCATAACCATGACGAGTTGTGAAGTTCAAAGCTTCTTCGACAAAACCTTCTCCCGATGTTGGACTTGTGTCACGTCCGTCACCAAAATAATGGAAATAAACTTCAGGTACTCCCATTTTTTCTAAAGCCAATGTTAAAGCATGGGCGTGCTTGATGTGGGAATGAACACCGCCGTCACTGACTAAACCACAAAGATGAAGTCGTCCATTACCACTTTTGACTTTCGCAACCAACTTTTGAAGCATTACATTTTGATCGAAAATATTATCTTGCACATTTTTGACAGTCATGTTGATTCGAACAATGTCTTGATAAACAACACGTCCAGCACCAATATTCAAATGTCCCACTTCCGAATTTCCCATTAACCCTTCCGGTAAACCAACATGCAATCCATGAGCTTCAATTTTTGTCCAGTTTCCTGAACAAATTTTGTCCATTACAGGCGTTTTTCCATTTATGATTGCATTACCTAGAAAAAATCAATATTTTCGTGAAATATTGCAACAGCTCACCATAAGTTTCATCGGTAACTCCCCAACCATCAATAACAATGAGACAAACTTTGTTTTTAGCTTGATTGTTGTTGGCCATCTTGAATTAATCCAAGTTGAATAGTACTGAAGTGTGGACACTAAAAAATCATTAATTAATTAATTAATGATCATGGTGAATAATTGCGTAATGTCAAATTTTAACACCCCCAAAAAACAAAAATAAAAAACGAATAATAAATGAATAAAAAACAATGGATGTTTGTAACCAAGATACTATCCTAGAAACCAAATTTTTGAATCCCGGCTGGCAAAAAAATGAACATTCTTGAAATCTTTTTACGTAACGTAAAAAAATAGTGTCAATGTCTACAAGAAGAAATGGTAATCGTGACACTGCTAAAGATATAATTTTAGGTTTAGAGTAAGTTTAAATTTCTTTTCAGTAAAAAATATTGAAACTAAAAAATTTTTAGACCATCAGGAAGAGGACCAAGAAAACCAAAGGAAGGTATTGCTCAAACTCCAATACGTAAGGTTCGTTCTGTAACACCTAATCAAACACCAACAAAAAGATCAGCAACTGTAACATCTGATTCAAGACATGATTATTATCGTCAGCCAAGTAATCAAAAAACAAGGGTTAGACGAGTGGTGTGAAAATTTTGAGTAATTTGCAGTGAAATTAACCAAAAATCAAAAAAACCTATCCTAAAAAATGTGTGAAAAACCGTTACGTGAAAATTCCCAAGTTTTTTTCAAAACAATTTTCCGGGCCACTTGATTTTGTCACTTTCAGAGTCCAGCACAAACAATTGTTGTACAAAAACCTGACACATCGGCCTTGCAAAACTTACAAAATCAAATTAACCAATTGCGATTACAACATAACAGTTTATTAAATAATGAAGCGGCTGCAAGACGAAAACTAGAAGCAAGTCAAGATGCGTTACACAGAAAAATAGCAACAGCACCTGATCCTAACAGCCAGTATGTTGCTTTTTTAAAAACAAAAACTACCACTCTACTTTCAGAAATCGATTACTCGAAGAGCTAAGAAGACAGCTGAATAATATTGATGGAAAAATAGCATTAATGGGCCAAGATTTTGGTGCAATCAAAGGCACTGTTGATCGTCATACCCAAGATTTGATGACAATCAATAACGATGTCAAAAGTCGACCTGTTGTAGATCCAAATGTAAGTTTTATCATTAGCAACTTATAATTTGAACTGTCAAATTTCAGAAAATTGCAAATTCAGCACAACAGATGGATTTAAGGTTGCGAGACATTCATGGACAACTTATGCAAATAAAACAAGCGGTAGATTCAGAAATCAACGACAGAATTCGGATCAATCAACAACAAAATGATACTATTGCAAGATTACAAGACTATATCAAGCAGCAAGAAGCAAGTAAAAATGATATCTTGGCCAATTTAACGCGAAAAGGTGACATGGATAAGGAAAAGCTATCCGAAGAAGCTCGGAGACTCAATGATAAAATCCAAATAATCACTACTGAAGTTTCAAAGGATATGAATGCTAGAGAGCAAAGGCTAAGAGACGATTTAATGCAAAAAATAGCTGCAATACAAAATGTAAGCGTTAATTCTCGCCAACATTCTGATGTTCTTATTTTAAGGGTCTAAAACAACAACAAGATGGATTTGCTGAAAATGAAAACATGAATAGAAAAAAAATAGATGAAATCTTACGAGAACAAGCACAAATAATTGATGAACTTAAAAATTCAAATGTAAATGATAGGATGAAAAACAAAGAAAAATTTCAAAAAGTCAATGAAGCATTAGCAGCACTTGAATTGCATTTGGAACAAGGTAACAAAAAAATGGACAAAATTTTAAATGCGGAAATTCAATCAAGGTAAGTAAAAAGCATCTAGCGTGATTCATGAACGATTAACTTTAGAAAATTACACGAAAAAGGACTTTTATCAAAAGTGAATGACGTTGAAGAAAGACTGTCAAATTATCTTGCCGGTTTGGCTAAATCAGTTGAAGACGCAAAAGCCGGGAAAGAAAATGTCAAAGTCCCATCTTTGGATACAGATGCTTTGAGACGTGAAATGGAAGCTATTTCGGCAGATAAAAACAAAATGAGCATGGAAGGTTTGTTGAAGTTAGAAGAAAAAATTTCACGTATACAACACGGATTAAATCGTGACAGACGACAAATGGTTGACACGTTGAACGACATGAATGACAAAGAGACAATCAATAAAATTCGAGCACAAGTTAATAAACTTGATGAAGTCATCGATGATGTTGAAAAAACCCAAGATCGTGTTCGTGATAAAGTAGAAAGACAAATTCCACAAGACGTGAGTTTCCTAGTTGTGAATTTTTTCTCAAAAATTTCCAGTTGAATGAATTATCGGCCAAAGTCGATAATTTAAAACAACAATTAACTCACCGAATCGATCAAGAGGAAGAAGAACGGTAAAACTAAAGATAAAAAACAATTCAAAAAAGTGTTTTTTAGATATTTGGCAATTAAAGAATTACAAGACGCCTACAATAAACTAACATCTGGAAAATTGATTGCTGCTGGTGCCGATAGTCCATCTCCTGGAAACAATCAACTCAAACGTGATATCGATGAGTGCAAAGTTGCTGTTAAAAAACTCGCTGAATCAATTACCACAGTGAAAAATGTTTTAGATCGAAAAATATTGGATGAAGTTCGAAGAGTAAGTTGAAAATCAGAAGCTTAACTCGACGGAAAATTTTTTAGCGTGAACAAGATGTCGAAAGAATTGAGGCACGAATTGGTGGTACACGACCAAAATAAGTAATCAGCGAATTTCAACGCTTAATTCTCAACACAAAACAAAAAACTTAAACTCCATTTAATCATCTAAAACACTATCTTTAATCAACAATACTAATATTTTTTGGATTATAAACAGTATCTTCATAAACATCTTTGTAATCGCGATAACGTTGCTGTAATTTTCTTGATAATTGACTGGAAGTGAATTGTTTTGATGTGTCGATGTACTTGAGCGCGTCTTCTTGGGCAATGTTTATTGTTTTGTCAACAATGCACTGTCCATCTGGCAAAATTCTCACATGTCCTATATCTGCTTCTGTAGGTTCACCATTAGGGAATGTCATTGGCTTCAATTCAATCAAATGTTTGATTTTCCAAAGATGGTCATTTACATCAGAAGTGTTTTTGAAAACATGCATCTCACCAACAACAGGATTTTTGCCAAATAATAGTTCAACACTCTTACGAGTCCATTTGGGGTCAACTGGTTCTTTGTACAGCCACGCCAACCATAACTTGGAAGTTGGTCCCGGCATTGGGTCGAGAAAAGTAGACGGAGTGGCGTCATTTTCTTCATAAACGTATTCTTTGACACCTTCGTTCCTGCGCGGCAAATAGCGATGCCAACGATTATGAGGTCGAAAAACGTAACGATTACGAATGACTTTGGCCATCTAAAAAATGTGAGAATTTATAATAGAAAAACACGCCGGGTAAAAGTATAAAAAAATTATACGTGAGTTTTGCATTTTTTCAACGAAAAATTGTTTCTATTTTCGCTTTGAGAGAAACAAAACTTTTCCTACACTTTGATCTTGTTTGTAGTTAGGTTTTGTTGATTTATTAAATTTCGAGAACTTATTATAACTTTTTTTTAGCTTGGAGTGATGTTGCGTCAAGGATTGAGCTCATTGTCATTGGTGGCAAACAATGCCGTGGTTGAACAACAAAGAGGTATGGCCACTTTGAAGGATATTTCCATCCGTTTAAAGTCCGTCAAGAATATTCAAAAGATCACCAAGTCCATGAAGATGGTTGCTGCAGCTAAGTATGCTAAGGCTGAACGTGAATTGAAAGGTGCTCGTTCATATGGTCAAGGAGCTCAATCATTTTATAAGAACATTGGAAGCGATGCCCAAGCTGAAGTTGCTGCCAAAGAAGCCAAGAAACGTTTGTTGATTTTGATGACCAGTGATCGTGGACTTTGTGGTGCTGTTCATTCATCAATTGCCAAGGTTTGCTTATGATTTCTAATAAATTCACTTGATAAATCTTGTTTAGGAAGCAAAGAACATTTTGAACAACAAATCAGATGATGTTGAAT
>CABFKL010003867.1:0-11463 GCA_901765185.1 Panagrolaimus sp. JU765 | reverse complement strand
GAAGAATCAACTTTGAGCGCAAATGTCTTATGGAACGTCTCACAGATCGGTAAAATGGCACAGCATCTGGAAAAATTTGAAGATGATGGATTTGAAACAGTTCTATTCTCCTGATTGCAGAATGTGTTTAAAATTTTGAATTGTGCCAAATGTTTTTGCTTGCTACAACATGATCAAATTAAAAATGAAGCTATATTCTTATGAATAATAATAAAAGAAAAGCTCGCTTCAGAATAGTAAAAAACAGGGTATAAACAGAACACGTACTAAAAATATACTTAATCAGTCTTCTTGTCCCCTCCAGCTCCAATGGATTTGTTGAGTTCATCACTGACACGATTATATTCTTTCTGCAAATTCTCAGCTTGGGCTTTCATTGTATCACGGTCTTTTTCGGCCTTCATAAGACGTTCTTTGGTTTCTTCAAGTTCTTTCTTGAGTTCGCCAACTGCGCCTTCAGTTCCTTCAGATTCCATGAGACGTTTAGCGGTCTTGTTAGCACTTTCAGCTTGACGAAGTGCTGCTTCATGTGAAGCTGACAAATATGCACTGCGAAGTAAGAGACTAACAATACGACTGATGACCAAGAAAAGAAGCAATGCAAAACCACTGATGTAGAGATTACGTTGAGCACGGAAAAGACGCATGTGAAGTGTGGCATCGGTTTCGGCAATACGACGAGTTTCAAGACTTGTGTCGACATCAGTATATTTTCGGACTTCACGAACGGCATCAATGAACAAAAGGAGAAGGACGACAATTGTTGAATATTGTGCTGCAGTTGTAAAATGTGCAACAGATTGAACGAGACGACTGTTGAAGATGGTTCGCCACCTAAAAATTTTTATCATTGTCAAATAATTTATATTAAAACTTACATTCCAGGACGAATCCATGGCAATAACAACAATAATGTGAGGATAATCTCACCGTAGAGAATACCGGCAACAACAGTCCACTGGAGAGTCATTGATTCAGTCTTAAACGGTAACATTTTTGAATATTAAAATAAATAAAACAACGTCGAAACAATAAGACTTGAACCACGTAAGTTGTAGCAAACAAAACAAGAAAAAAAATAAACAACTGATAAACAAGGAGAGAAAAAAGCCAGAAAAAGTCATTGCGAAAGTAGTATGAGGCGTGGTTAAGCTGTGGTAGAATTCGAATACTATGACAACAAAAATCATGTTTGTTGATCATCTAGGTGATCTTGGAATCATGGAATAGATTCATGTTTTTATGATTCAAAGCTAAATAAATTGCGCAAAGTTAATCAAAAAAACAAGACAGGGCAAAAAGAATATTATTTGGAGAAAAAAACGCAATTTGATAGTAAAAAAAGGTGAAATCTATAAACCTAGAAACTTCCTTTGTTAATTCAAAAAATAAAAAATATGGTGTATTGATCATTCTAAAAACAAAAAAATGGGGAAAAAACAACGTTAGTTCGAGGGACGAATGAGACAAGTAGTAAACAGCCGCGTCGTTTTTATTTTTGCACTGTGAGCAAGGCTGACGTTGCAAACGCGACCTTGGCATTACGAAATTTCAAAGATATATTTTTGGAGGATATCATCCAACCAAATGACAAGTTCAACTACTATTGGCAAATCTTTTTTTTTATCAAAGAAAACAACAAAAAACCTAATCTATTTATCAACTTTGCAATGATTTCCTACTTGCATCGTCAAAGAAATTAATATGCGAAATTTTCCATGGACCAAGTGGATTTATTCGACGACATACTCTGAAAAATGATAAAATGTGGAAAAAAATCATGTAATGAGAATACTCACGTGATATTACAAAATAATGTTTGTGAATTGACATCTTTTAATGCTTCGGATATTGGAACAGGCTTTGTTGAATTGGGATCAATGATGGCAACAACGGTACCAAAAAATGCCATTTCTGATATGTCCACTGAAATAAGAATAAGCATCAAATCATCAATAATTTGTGTCATATAGCAAACCATTCAAATATATAATGGAAAAAGACTTACAGCTAAATGATCGATCGTTGGACATGATGCACGAATGGAAAAAGCCATGGATAATATTGTTTTCATCAAATGAAAACCTGGTTTGCAGAAACTCTGGTGGAAAATCTTTCAAGCGATCAAACAAAGCATATGACAACCTCTTCAATGATAAAGATGATATTAACTCATTATTCTGTTCCCGGATTGCTTTTGCAATCAAAGAAATAGCCTAAAAATATTTTAATCAGAATATATTGGAAGAAATCGTAAACAAACCTGTTTTGAACCATTGATGAATCCTTTATCCGTATATTGTGGTTCATATCTTGAATAAGCAACTTTTGCAACTGTATTACCAATAGATCTCCATAATTCAAACGATGGTGTTGTAACCATTGGTGCAGGAAAAAGATAAAACTGTTTGACGCTGTTTTGTAGTGGTACTTCATTTTTACCCTGAAAAATTCAATAAAAATTGATTTTGATATAATAAATACTTACTGCAACATGCACAGTTGATAAATTTGAACAAGTTTGCTTCAAAAAACATCTGGGAGAAAGAATTCTAATCATTTTGGACAACAATCAAAGAAAACTAGGAACGTCTAACCTTGGAGAACAGTTGAGGAACACTCTGCATGTTATTCAAAAATACTTGTCCAGCTGAACGATTAGCATTTTTTTTTCTAATGTGATGCGAAAACGACGGATACAGAAAGTATTTTATTTATTTATTTGTTTTATCTTAATTTATGGATTAATTAGAAGATATGCAACGTCAAAATTTAAACCAGTAGAACGAGTACGTTTCAAAGCCCGACCGTTTTCGCTTTATCAATGTCCAACTGATGAAAATCATATTTTGGCGGGTACAAATCAAAGTTTTGCGTATAATTCGACGATTTTCAATGCAACAATATCACGGGTACTGTTAATAGCTCAACAAGACACAACATACAGCAAAACCTTGGCAGATTTCATCCGTTTTTTGAAAGTTCCTGTCCGGATCGAAGTTTTGGATGGAACAGATTTTTTACTGGAATTGATTTCTGGGAGGTTTTCATTGATTGTTTTCGAAAGCTACCACAGTTATTCGACGTTGTCTGATGGAAACAGGCGGATTTTGGACAGTTATTGTCAAAAGAACAAAGTTGGAATCATTTCTTTTGTTTTACGACCGGAAGATGCAACAAGTTTTCACAAAGATACGGGAATGAATGTCCTAGTTCAGCAACAAGTAACTGACGTTCATTTTGACAACAAGTCAGTCATCCCATACATTGGTAAAAAGGGTGTAAAATTGGCAGTGGAAGACACCTCCGAACAATGGACAGTTTTTTATAACGACAATTCAAAGTGGAAATCATTTATTGGATGTTCCGATGGCAACGGAGATGATTGTTCTTTGGCCATTCATAACTCTGAAACAGTAGAACATGTAGTTTTTGGCCAAGATTTACAGCATTTCCTGTTAAAAATTGGGTTTTTGGATTCACTTTTGTACATGACTCATGGATCAACAAACTGGTCTTTGGAATCATTCATTGAAATCGACATTGATGATATTTTTGTTGGACAAGCAGGAACAAGATTACTTCCGGAAGATATCCAAGCTCTGATTGATTCACAGAATTTTTTACGGGAACACATTGAGGATTTTAATTATACGCTTGGTTTTTCTGGTCATTTCTTCAAAAAAGGTGATCCAGTTGAAAATCTTGCAGATGAATTGTTGATGTGTAAGTGATTTTCATATAAAACTCTCCCATGATTATTGGTTTTCTAGCTCAAGCAGACAATTTTCTATGGTTTCCACACATGTGGCATCATAACCATGCTCATGAATATGAGCTTACTTATCTGTTGGCTTTGATGACTCAAAATGCAATGTTTGCAAAGGTAAGATCCATCATCAATTTGATTTTTCAGTGGACGATCTTTCAGAACTTTAATCTTCGAACAGCTTTAAATTATGCAGTTTCTCCTCAACATTCTGGAGTTTATCCCATTCATGAACCGCTTTATGAATCATGGAAAACTATTTGGAATGTTTCTTTTACATCAACAGAAGAATATCCACATTTAAAGCCAGCTTGGAATAGAAGAGGATTCATTTACAAAAACATATCAGTTTTACCACGTCAAACATGTGGTTTATTCACTCATACACATTTTTTTCATGCTTATCCTGATGGTTTTGATCAATTAAAGAAGAACATTTTTGGTGGCGATTTATTTTCAACGGTTTTATTAAATCAAGTTTGTTTTTTTAGGAAAAGCTTGTGATTGATGTGTTTTTCAGTTTTTAATTTTCATGACACATCAACAAAATTATGGGAATGATCGTCTTGCTCATTACACCTTTCATAATTTGATGAAATTTACAAAATGTTGGACAAATTTAAAATTTAAATGGATTCCACCAAAAATTATGGCAGAAAAATATTTTCAAAAATATCCTGAACAAAAAACAATGGTTTACACTGATCCATGCACAGATTTTCGTCATAAAAAAATGTTATCCGTCAATATCACTTGTGATTATCGTTTACCAAATGTTGTCATTGTTGGACCACAAAAAACTGGCACATCAGCATTGTTGTCGTTTTTGAAATTGCATCCAAATGTCACATCAAATGTTAATGTTGAAAAATCCTTTGAAGAATTGCAATTTTTTGGTGGTTTTCATTATGAAAAAGGTTTTGACTGGTACAAAAGCAAATTTATCCCAACCAAAGAACATTCAATTATTATTGAAAAAACTGCAAATTATTTTGATAATCCTGTTGTACCAGATTTGTTATCTTCAATGTTACCAGATGCAAAAGTGATTATTTTATTGATGGATCCAGTTGATCGAGCATATTCTTGGTTCCAACACATGAAATCCCATAATGATACTTTTGCAACAATGTATACTCCAGAAGAATTGTTTTCAATGACACCTGATCATTCAAATTATGAAAAAACAAATAGATTACGTCAAAGATGTTTGAGACCAGGTTATTACGCTGAAAATATTGATCGATGGTTGGATTATTTTCCTCCATCACAGTTGATTTTCATTGATGCAAACTCATTCCGTCTAAATCCAGCGCCTATTTTAGAAGAACTTGCAATTAGCTTGGAATTATCGCCTTCTTATTTAAATTATGCAGAACATTTGAAATACAACAAAGACAAAGGTTTTTATTGTGCTTTAATCAACGGAAAAACCAAATGCTTGGGTGCTAGCAAAGGTCGAAAATATATGCCAATTTCAGAATCACTTAGAGCTATTTTAAATTCACATTTTGCGCCTTATAATCGAAGCTTATACAAATTACTTAAACGTTACAAGTACTCTATTCCTGAATGGCTTACAAATTTTGTTTCTTGAATTTTTTTTCTATTATTTTGATATATGAAATTGATCGGGTTATGCAAAAACTATGAATAAAAGCTTTAGTGAATTTTTCTTGGGTCTTCGAGGAAATTTTTGCACGTTCTGTCTGATTCTAAAGGCGGCAAAAAATATGCACTAGGTCTTGAATCCTAATTTGCTTTTTGGTTCGCTTGTCAACTGATTGTTGAAAAGTTTTTATTCTCTCAAATAACTAATAATTTCAAAATAATCAATTTTTAACTGTAAATATGAAAATCTGACAAAATATTTAACAATTATGACTTTGCAAAGATATCAACGCTTCAAAATTTTGTACAAAAGCTGTCTTTTTAAAAATAATTCAATTCTTTTTGTTTTTTACGTGCTAATTTTTCGGCACAACGACGGCAATACCATTCACTTTCAAGTGGTTCAGCCGTTAAACCAACACAATGCCAATGATACCAATAATGGCAACGTTCACAAAGAACCATGTCAACGCCATCAGCGTACATAACACTACATTCCGGACAAATCCAATACTTTTCCTCATCTTTATCGACATTTGACCTAGATGTTGTCGAGGTACCCGCTACTGGTTCAACAATGGCAACAGGATTACTAACTACAGGGGAATGTAATTTTTCTTTTTTTTCTTTCAAAATTTCATCGGTCTTCTTCTTCTTCCTCACAGGTGATTTTAATTCAGATGACGGTCGGGTTGATTTGTTCACAGATGATGTTGCATTTGCCGTCATCATAGATTCTTTTAATGCTTTTGATAATTGTACACGCTCACTTAGGATGATGCCTTCATGTTTGTCACGCAACTTTTCAGACGAATACTTTGAATGGAAACCTCGAGAACTTGATGGACGTGATGAACTTTCAGGCAAGGGAGCAACGGGTTTTGGTGGCGGTGGAGGCTTCTTCTCTGGAATATCCACTCTTGGAGGTGGTATTGGTGTAGACGTCGCAATTGGTTTAGGAGGAAGTGATATTCTTAATTTCAATGGCATGAATATTAAAGGTGGTGTTTCAGGAACTGGAGTTTCTTCCACTTTTATTTTTTTCACTGCAGGTTCAGAAGGTGCATCCTTTACTTCCGCCAACTTTCTTTTACGCTCCTCCTTTTCTTTTTTCTTTTCCTTTTTCAGCCTACGACGTTCTTCACGTTCTTCTGCAGTTTCATTTTTATGACGCTCTTCTTTATCCCGCTTCTTCTCTTTTTTATCCTTCTCTTTCTTATCTTTATGCTTCTCCTTCTTTTTCTTTTCAGCATCAACATCAGGATTTTCCTTTGGCGGCTCAGTAGTTGTGGGGCGCGAAGGGTCTCGAGACTCTGATTTTTTGGTTTTCTCTTTTGATTTAGACTCTTTCGAATGCTTCTGTGATTTTCCATGTTCGGTTTTGATCTTGACATCCTCCATTTTCGGTGGAACCATTGAAACATTAGATGACGAACTTACCGCAACTTTGGATGGCGTTGAAAGAGACATTCCAGCTGATGTTGCCGAAGTACGTGACCAATCAGGCTGCTCAGTTTTTATCTCTTTTTTGATTTTCTTTTCTTTTTTCTCTTTCGATTTTTCCTTTTTGTGACGTTCTTTTTCATGTTTGACAGGCTCTGGTGGCATTGGAGGATTAGCTGTAACTGTCGGTGCAACAGGTGGCAAAACTCGATCAGAGCTTGGAATTGATTCTTTCGTTGACAACAACACTGAATCTTTTGCATCTGATTCACCTGAATATCAAAAAACTTTAACAAAATTACCCAAAAAAACTCTTACGGTGTTTTTTCTTCTTTTTATCTTTTTTGTGTTTTTCTTTGTCTTCGCGATGCTTTTTCTTCTCATCATCATCATGATGTTTTTCCTTGTGATGCTTTTTCTCTTTGTGTTTGTGCTTTTTCCTTATTTCTTGATTTTGAGAAGTATCAACTGCCGCAACTTCTTCTTTGACATTTTGAACAATAGGTGCAACAACACTTGATGAAGGGCCGGCAACTTCGGCAACCTGAGATGTACAAGCCTCAGAAACAGCCTCTTTTTCCTGAAATTAGATTCTTCATTCCTACCTTGAAGCGCAAGAATTTGCTTGATAATGTAGTATTCAATGATTGAATAATTAGTTTGTTATGAGGAAGGAAGAACTAGCCTAACTCAAAATAAAAAGAGCTGATGATCGGGTAATAAACGGACTTGTTTTGAGTCGTCTTTGTTGGGGTCAGTGTTAGTCAAATAAAGCTCGAGTTCGGTTCAAAAGGCTGCATCGAACTAAACGTTTGATACTTTCAAACTCGAACATTTGCGAGATTCGAACTCGAACCAAACGTTTGATGGTTTCGAACTCAAACTTTTTGAAAGTGCAAAAACTTGCATTGTTAGAAAATTCAGATTTCTTTCTTTACTATTTCTCATTGTTTTGCCGCAGTCCCAAAAGAATTTTTTTCTGACATCGAACCAAACGTTCAAAAAGCGCGAACTCGAACTGTTCCCAACACTAGTAGGGGTTCTTCTTTGCGGGCCAAAGACAAATAGTTTTTTGAAAAAAGTTCAGTGGAATAAAAACTTCCGAGAAATCCAAAGCTTTTGCATCAATCCCCCATATTCAAAGTCTGATAACAGAAAACTGCGCTAAAAATTCAATAAAAACTAATTTACTTCTTTTTCATCAAGTTGCTTTTGTCGTTCAGCAGTTTCTGCAGCAAGCCTGTTATCAACAACCAAAACATCACTGGCAATATTTCTTTTAAAATTTGTAGCACGAGGATGACTAGATAATACTTTTACAATATCTTCAAATGTTCCGGCATTTTTATATACACTGGTTATTGGTTTCCTGTAAATTTTTATTGCAAATGTATTGATAACGATAAAAAAAACTCACAAAAGTTGTTTTGATGCATTATTCTTCTTTTGATTCTGTAATTCCAACTGCTTAGCAAGTCTTTCAGCGTTTTTATCTCTGAATTTTAATGAAGGCAAATAATTTGGTATTCCTTTTTCTTTTCTTTCATTCAATTCTTCTTGGGTGAGATCAGGTCTAACAATATCATTGCAGTCAACCGGATATTTGGGCAACTAAAACATATTTAGAATTCTTATGTCAATGACAAAACTTACGATTTGTGGTGGTGGAATGGGTTTTGTCCATAACATGAATTCATTCATTGCATCACCGTCAACATTTGATTTTGCTGACGCAAATACCAAATCTCGTGAATTGAATGTTTTCCGACCAGCTTGAATTTGGATAAAATGAAACCGGTTATTATCGGAACAAACCTATTTCAGCAATCTTTTTTGAATCTGTAACAACCTTGTCTAAAAAGTGATGAAGTAAATTTGTGAGATCATCTACGGCGTTGGGATCTGCATGAGTAAAGCCATAGTCCATGGACAGCTCTTTCACCGAATTCTTTAATACTTCATATGTAAAAGCATCATATTGAATCATAATTTGGTAAATAATAAATCACAAGAATTTTGGAAGCTCAAATTTATTCAATATCAAAACCTGAGAAGTAGCTATTTTCGTGCAAGGATGATAAAAACCAAAAATGTATAGCCGCCGCTGGTTGCGCGCATTTTTGTGAAGCTTTTTGTTGTTCCATTTCTTTCTCAAAGCCCTGTTTGTTCTGTTTTTCTCTTTTCCACAAAATAGAGAACCATTTGAATTGAATGCTAGCCGTGTTTTTGACAGTTGAGAATTTTGCGATAAATATTGTTAATTTTGTCACGGTGAACCCCATTGTTATTAGATGCGTTTTTTTAAATGTTATCTGAATTGTTAATTTTTTCAGAGATCGATGTAATATATAACCCTTCTATTAACCAGTCGATCCGTAAACGTTATAACAAAAAATGACGCCAAGTAGGGCCAACTCAAGTTCTAATTTACAAAAAGGTGAAGTTGGTCCTATCATGATTTTAACACCTTGTCACAATTCTCATGATTTTTCCGAAAGACGAATTGTGGTATCAAAATCCGAAGAACATGCTGTCAAAATTGGTAGAGCAGTTGGACGCGTTCTCGCAGCATCAAATAATGCAATATTTGATTGCAAAGTTTTGTCACGGAATCATGCAATTGTTTGGGCAGAAGATGATATGTTTTTAATCAAAGATACAAAGAGTAGCAATGGAACTTTTATTAATAATACTAGGTTATCAAATAGTGGTGAAGAATCTGCTGCAACAACTTTATCTACGGGTGATATTCTGCAATTGGGGGTTGAAATTGTTGACAACACAAAGAAAGGTTTGTTTTAGTCGTTTTTTTGTGAATCATAATTTTTTTAGTGGCTAGTGGATGTATCGTTGCAATGGTTCGTTTTTTGAATGAAAATGGAGAAGAAATTCCACCTTTACAATCAATGATGAATGGTTTAAATATGCATTCTAATCCATTAATTGAAAGAGTTCCAAAACATTGTTTGGTTGTGCCAGAAGAACAAATGTATCAAATGCAACAATATATACAAGAAGCAAAGCATCGGGAATCGGTAAGCATTGTTTTGCAGCTTTTAATGACTCATTTTTTTGCAGACATTGAAACAAAAACTTTTACTTTTAAATGATGCTTTACGCACTGCTCAAGTTGCAACAGAATCTAATTGGGAAGCAATGATTAATGAAGATAGGTTATTGGCAAGAATTGAAGTATTAGAAGATCAACTTACACTTTGTGCAAACAAAAATTTGACACCGGAAGAATTGAAACAACAGATCAATGATTACTTTGAACAAAGAAAAAAGGTTGAAACAATGACGAAGGATTTATTGCGACAAACTAATCAAGATGCATCTGAAGCAAGACAACGTTTACATGAAGCAGAACTTGCTATTTTGAATGTTGAAGAACAAAATTCAGTGTTGAAGAAAGAGGTTAATGATTTGCACAAAGTTATCAATGATCTGAAATATGAATTAGCAAAATTGACGGCAGATTATGATGTTGTGTGCCATGAATTGGAACTTTCAAAAGCAACAAATGTTTTATTGGTTGCTAAAAACCAAAGACAACAACAAGAAAATGGCAGTAAAAGAGGATCTATCACAGCAGATGTGGAAGAAAATACTGTTGCCGAAGATTTGCACAGAAAACATTCACAGAAGGAAGAAAATGTTGACAAAGTTCAGAACAATGAAGTTGCAAATGAAAATAAAAGTCAGGATGAAATCAAAGATGAGAAAGTTGATGTTGCAGTCAACACTAGTGACCTTAAGGTTAGTTTTTATCGGATTGTTGTTATTTTCATTGAATTTTTAGATTGAAAACAATGTTTCTGTAGTTGAAAAGGATCTTTCAAACATTTCTCTTTTCAATGGCAATATTCAGAATGATGAATCACTACCGATCGAACGTATCAAACAACCAAGTGTTGATGATAAAGTATGCCAAAAATATTGGATAAACCTTATCAAATATTTTCAGGAAGGGTTGTTTTCTATTTTTCCATTGTTTACGTTACTTATTCTACTAATTAACATGATAAAAGAACAGGTGTATCTTCCGGCGAAGAAATATATTATGCCATCAGGAAAGTCACCGCCGGAAGATGAAGCGGGTTCATGTATTAAAAATGATTAAGTTTATTCCTGTTTTTTTTTTTGGTAAGGCTTGTATTAAAAATAAAGCTAAACTAAATGATTTATCGAATATATTCGTTTTTATCAAGACTGAATTTTCTTCAAAAAAATTTTGTTTTCAAATTTACTCATTCAGCATAATTATGTGCAAAATTCTCCACTCAAAAACCCATGAACATCGTCATCGAAATGCAGATCCTGGAAACTTTAAAACAAAAAGCGATTGAAAACAATGGGCATTTTCTTGACCAGCTCAAAATGCTGATTTTCAGGCAATAGTGAAATGTTATTGAAAAGCGCGCATAAGCAGTTGAACATAATCAAAAAAAATTGCTCATCGGCGGAAACATGAGCTGATGAGCAACAAAACAAGCTGAATTCTGGACAAAAGGGATCAAAGTAAGAAAATGTTTTTTTTTCAGTTTTTTTACCATTAACAATTTGATTCTTTTAGCTTTTTCCCAAACCTGTCTCAAACCGCTTTGTTTTAATATCATTTTTCAGGATGGCATGGACTG
>CABFKL010003778.1:0-19669 GCA_901765185.1 Panagrolaimus sp. JU765 | reverse complement strand
CCCCCCCCGACCAAAAGTTGAAGTTGCGGCCCTGGCAGTATTTCGTGTTCAATCCAAAAGCATTTAAATAATGATGAAAAAACCTTACTTTCAAATGTGAAAAAAGAAGGGGAACAAGGGGGAGGGGAAAATTTTACTGCAAACAATACTAACAAGTACATGATGACCATACAACAACGTGTACCTCAAAAAATCACCGATAAAAGTCCTAGACTATTGATAAAATGATTCCATTATTCCTGAGCTCGAGTATGTCGTAGTATTAGGCTTTCATCGAAGAAAAAACAGATCAAGCATAAGAAGAAGCGCAAAAAATCCGATATAGTTTGTTTTTTCACTCAAACTTTCAACGAGTTCAGCCACATAAAAAAATCAATTCTGAATCTAAACAACAGATTCTGCTAAAACAACTGATTGCAATGCAGATTATGACATGAATACCAAAAACTTCAACTTAAAACTACAACTACTAAAATGAAAAAACCTTGTTTGCAAAAAAATTCATGTCCAGCATTACGCGGCAAAAGTTTGTTGTCAAACAGTTCAAAAGTCTCCTCGTCTGCATTTGCACGACTTTTTTTTCTTTTTTTGGAAGATTTTCAGTATTTTTTTGAAAAAACATTTTGATGTTAAAACATGTGTTCATATTGACAGAAATCTACTTTGACCATGTGCTCATAAAATTCATTATTTTGATAATGAGAAATGAGTGAAAAATTCAAAAACTACGGACTTTGAACCCTGTAGTGTTGGCTTGTGTCTGATACACTTTGATCCTTTTTTACGTGATTGTCGTGTTTTTTCATATATGAATTTTCAATACTTATTGAATTTGAATTGTTTTCAGGCAGGCTCAACTAAATTTTTTAATCATGTCCAACACAAATGTCATCGAGAACTTCATTGCCGGTGGTGTTGGTGGAGCCTTCACTGTAGCCGTTGGTCATCCATTTGATACCGTTAAAGTACGAATTCAAACTATGCCACATCCAAAACCTGGAGAAACTCCATTATTTACTGGTGCTTTGGATTGTGTTAAACAAACCATCAAAAAAGAAGGTTTCTTCGTAAGTTTCAACGATTAATGGATTTTTTCATATTATTTTTTTATTCTAGGCTCTTTACAAAGGCATGGCAGCACCTTTGGTGGGTGTTACACCTTTGTTTGCTGTTTTCTTTGGTGGTTGTGCCGTAGGACGTTGGATACAACAAAAGGAACCAGGACAAGAGATGACGTTCGTTCAAAATTTCAATGCTGGTGCATTAGCAGGAATCTTTACAACTGTTGTTATGGTACCTGGTGAAAGAATCAAATGCATTTTGCAAGTTCAATCAATGGGCCATTCTACAGTCAAATATGATGGACCATTGGATGTTGTGAAGAAATTGTACAAAGAAGGAGGAATTCGTAGCATTTATCGTGGAACAGCTGCAACATTATGCCGAGGTGAGTGTTTCAAATCATTTTCATATCAAGACTGTCTTTTAATTTAGATATTCCTGCTAGTGGAGCATATTTATCAGTATATGAATATTTAAAGAAGAAATTTGCTGGTGAAAATGCTGGAAATCAGTTATCTCCTGGTGCAACACTTGCTGCTGGTGGTTTTGCTGGTATTGCAAATTGGGCAGTTTGTATTCCAGCTGATGTTGTTAAATCACGTTTACAAACTGCACCAGAAGGTAAATATCCTGGTGGAATGCGTCAAGTTATTCGTGAAATTTTACAACATGAAGGACCAAAAGCATTGTTCAAAGGATTTGTACCAGTTATGCTTCGTGCATTCCCAGCAAATGCTGCATGCTTCTTTGGTGTTGAACTTACTCTTAGTTTGATCAGAAAACTTGGTGGTTAATCAAATTTGGGTATCTCAAATTGGGTGATTAATGTGGATTTTTTTTGCCTGCCTCAAACAAAATACTTTTTTAATTTATTTTTTGTAGGACAAGAAAATGTTCATTCATGTTAAAGGAACAAAAAAGTAAAAAATTCTTGTGAAAAAAATAAATATTTTTATCAACGAATTTTTTGGGACAAAAATTTACGAGTTTAGTTGGTTTTTACTTGTTGACATCATAACCGTTGACAACTTTGTCATAAACTGTCAACAATGCTTCCAATTGTGTATTCAATTTAATTGCAGATAATTTGTATGGATTAATATTACAAATTGTCACTGATGGAAATGTCATTTCTTCCAAATCCATCTAAAAAAATTCAAAATGATTGATTTTTAGAAGAAAAAAAAATTACTTCTAATTGAACAAGTTTTTCAAATGCAAGATATTGTTTCAAAGTATCAGCAAACAAATATAAAAAAATAACTGAACATGTTCCAAGTATAATAATCCATACAATAACAGCCAATAATGAATGAGCTTGTGCCATATGTGGTACACCATGACATGATGACAAAATTCCCCATTCAACCATTGTTTCTTTGATCCTTCTCCAACGACTTTTGTTTTTTATTTCTTCTTCTCTTTGTTTAGCACGATCAGCATCTTCAATAGCTTGTTGAATATCTCGATCATGAAGCAATCCTGAATCATCAGGATTTGGAATTTTTTCTGCAACTTCCTAAAACAAACAATTTTAAAAAATTCCAAATACATTTTCATTTTGCACTTTTTGACCCAATTAATGCTGACGTGTAATAAGAAATTGACCAGAAAAATACTGAGCAAAACATGATAATGTTTTTTTTGTGCGACAAACTGAAACCGGTTTAGTTGGCGTGCGAATTTTGTCTTTAGTCGCACTGCAACGTCAAATTGGTGGATCTGCACGCAAAAGACGCTTCTAGAAGCACATTCCGACACGTCTTCCCCCGTTATAAATTCCAGCTTTGAATCCGGAATGGAATCTACTTTTTTTAATAATTACCGCAAAGAAAATTGAACCTACCTCAGCCATAGTCTTTGATATTTTTTTAAAATGAATGAAACTAACGGTTTAAAATTTTTCCAAACTTTTTTTTGTTGCGAATCTTAGCAACAAACATTTTTCATTCTACTTTTTTTTGTTAAGAAATTTTTTTGTTTTGCATAGTTAATTTTTTTTACAGTAAAAAAAATATGACAGAAAATGATTAATAATTTTTCAAATTTTTTTGCGAAAAAGATCGAAAAAAAAATTTGAAAAACAGTTGTCTTTTTTTGCGTTCAAAAAAAAGTTGCAAATTCAAAAAAATTCAAATCTTTTTCAAACAATTCAAATAAATTTTTTCCAATTCCCATTTTAGAATCATTTTTATTCATTTATTGTATTAAAAAACCCCTTAGAAAACAAATCAAGACGGATATCCTCGTACAAAAAAAAAATTAATGACCTAGATCGGTTTCGATGATGTCCGCCTTTCAGGCACGACTGCTCAAAAATCTCACGTTTATTTTATTTTTTCTTGTTCTTTTTTTTGTAATTTTATGTTTAGTCATTGAATTTTCAAATATCAATGATTTTTTTTATAAACAATTTTTTTTGCAATTTGAAAAAAAAAGAAGAAACTTTTTTGCCGCCTGAAAAAACAACTTTTTTTTCTTCTTTTTTTTTCTCAAAGATTCTTGAACCACTTGCATCTTATTTTGTTTGAACTAAATTTTTTTTAAATTTGTCGTCCTTGGATTTTGAATTTAAAAATTCGCCGATTTTTGCAAGAAACGTGCAAAAATGTTATTTTCGCGCAAATGTTTAAAAGAGGATGACCAGTCCAGTGCCTCCTCCAACTTTTTTGTTTAAAACCGCTGCCATTGACCAGTCGCATTTGTTTTTGTGTTTTTAATTTCTCAAAAAAAAATTAATCATTGGTCTAAAAACAATTTTGAACTTGAATTTTTTGTTTCAAAGTTGGTTTGATTTCCTGATTGACTGGCCTAAAAAAAGTGGTTTCATTGAACAATGAGCCAATTTTTCCTGACCGCTGTTGATCCGATAACGCGATCAATGTCGTTTATTGCTCATTTTTTGAAACAAAATCAATGGCAAAAATTGAACATTTTTTAATTTTAGGCAAAAAAAATGAGACTTGTTGGAAAATTGCTACTATTTGTAGCATTTTTAACAATTGCTCATGCCGATGTTTTCACTGCCATGGTAGATTTAGAAAATTTACTTACAAGCGAATCTGATCTCACTCAAGGTGTTATCCAAGATTACATTAATGCTGAAAAAAGTAGATTAGACAGATTACAAAAGTAAGTCTTTGAAAATTGTCCTTGTTTGTCCGTCACAAACCTGTGCATGGACACACATTTTTAAATTGGCGGGAATAAAAAATAAATTATAGATTTGCTGAAGAATACAGTAATAAAAATGCCAAATCATCTGGAAAAGATACGGATATTGTTATGAATCCTGTCAATGCATATCTTTTGATTAAACGATTGACATCAGATTGGAAATACATTACACATTTGATGAAATCAAACACTGCCGAATATTTTATCAGAAATATTACTCAAGGACGAGAGAATAACGCAGTCAAATATCCAGATGAAGAAGATTTGGAAGGTGCGGCTGTTGCATTACTTCGTCTTCAAGATACTTACAAACTTTCAACCAAAGAACTTTCAAAAGGAATTGTTGCAGGTGATACTGTTGGTACACCATTGTCTGCACAAGATTGTTTTGAAGTTGGACGTGCTGCATACAATCAAAAAGATTATTATCACACTTTACAATGGATGATGGAAGCATTGGAAAAAATTGGTTATGAAAATCCTCCAACAAAAAAAGAATCTGACATCCTTGAATATTTAGCTTATGCTTTGTATAAACAAGGAAACACAAAAAGAGCTTTAGTTTTGACCAAAAAATTGGCAAAATTGGAACCAAATCATCCAAGAGCTGCAGGAAACGTGAAATGGTATGAAGACATGCTTGATGAAGAAGAAAATCAAGATTTGAATGATTTGCCACCATTGAAAAATGAAAGAGATTTGAAATATGACATCACCGAACGTGAAGATTTTGAAAAACTTTGCCGAGGAGAATTTACACCAAACATCACCATGGAATCTCAAACTTATTGTTATTTGAAACGTGACAAACCATTCTTGAAACTGGCGCCAATCAAGGTTGAAATTGTCAGATATGAACCTCTCGTCGTTATTTTCCATCAAGTTATTTCTGATTACGAAATCTCCGTTGTTAAAGAACTTGCCACGCCAAGATTAAAACGTGCCACCGTTCAAAATGCCAAAACTGGTGAATTGGAACACGCTAATTATCGAATCAGTAAAAGTGCATGGTTGAAAGATCACGAACATCCAGTAGTCCATCGCATTAATCAAAGAATTGACATGATGACAAACTTGAATCAAGAGACTTCTGAAGATCTCCAAGTTGCCAACTATGGTTTGGGTGGTGAGAATTTTTAAAAAATTGCTTAATCAAAGCTTTTCTTTTGCTAAAAAACAATTTTTGCTTTTGGTGGAAGTTTCATTTCTGAATTGACTTTGTATTGATGAAAATTTTAGGTCATTATGACCCCCACTTCGATCATGCTCGCGTGAGTAAACTTTTTAAACAAAAAGTTTTGCGATTTCAACAAGCAAATTACGGCTTATTTTAGCGCGAATTTTTAAGCATAATTACTAGTAATTTTTATACTCAATTATTTGGTATTTTTAAGGTCATTATGATCCGCATTTTGATATGTCGATGAGAGGTGAAAAAGATCCTTACCGATTTGGAACAGGCAAGAATTCTTGATTTTTTTTCGTGCATGCCAAAAAAATTCAAATTAATTGCCGTATTTTTTGCAGGAAATCGCATTGCTACAGTTTTATTTTATGTAAGTTTAAATGTATTAATTTTTATTTTTTACAGAAGGAAGAAAAGAATGCTTTCAAAAAGCTTGGAACCGGAAATCGCATTGCCACTGTTTTGTTTTACGTACGAGTTTTTTAAAACTTTTCCTCAAAATTTTACCGTTTTTTTCGAGTTTATTTTTGTTTGTCCACTTTTGTCTGTCCAAAATTATGACGGCAAAGCGAAGTTCCTCAAAAATCAACCAAAAAACAAAAAAAAAATGTTGGAAAAAATTGATCCACATTTTTTTCAGATGTCTCAACCAGAAAAAGGTGGTGCAACAGTTTACACAGAACTCGGAAGTGGAGTATTTCCTCAACTTCATAATGCACTTTTCTGGTACAATTTGAAACGTGATGGTGAAGGTGATGTCCGAACAAGACATGCAGCTTGCCCAGTTTTGACTGGTGTTAAATGGGTTTCAAACAAATGGATCCATGAACGTGGACAAGAATTCAGAAGACCGTGTGGTTTGACACCAGATGTTGAAGAACGTTACATTGGTGATTTGTCTCCTTTTTAATTTGCAAAAAAACAAAAATGCTTTTACAAAAAGTCAGCGGGTTTGATGCGTCCGCCTTTTTTTCCAGAAATCAAACAAAATTTCTCTGTTTTTGACGCGTGTATTTTTTTTAAAGCAATAATCTCTGAGAGAGAATAAAATTTATTTTTTTTATAAAAGCGGATTTTGCAGAATTATACCCGTTAAAAATTCAGTGAAACTTAAACATAGTGTTTAGTGTCGGTGACAATAGAAATTGGTGGTACACGATTAGCTGCTTCAATTGCTCGTGAATGTCGATGTTCACGATCTCTTGATTGTGATCTCCTTCGAAGTGCAAAACCTTCAGAAACACTAGATTCACGTATTAATGATGTTCTTTTACTTTCTTTTCTTCCAAGTGCTTGATTTGTTTGAAATTCGATGTAACGAATCCACAAAGATTCAGTTAATTTTGAACATAAAATATTTCCAGCATGAACAGAAACCATTTTTAATAAAAATACACCATCAGGACGTAAAAATCTTTCAACAAATGGTGATAATTCTGTTGATGGTTCCACGGATAATTCTAAATATTTTTCAATAAATGCTTGACGACATGATGGAATTGATAATGTTGCCAACCAAATACAAATATTAATCAATGATAAAAATATCAGTAAAATCATCCATAACCATAAAAATATGAAAATTTTTTCCATAAACATGTTTATCACCAAAACACATTGAACTGTGTGTCTAAACAAAGTTTTCATATATGAAAAAGTGAAAAAACTCACCGATGAATGTTGCCGAGAACACGAATTTCAAAATCACACAATGTTACACGTGGAAATTTACCAGAATCTGGCCATTCTCGATCCTAGAATCCTTGATTTTTGGGGAAAATGGATGGTTAACTTACTTGGAATAAATCATACAAAACATGACCACCAAATAACGGATAATCAGCTGTTTCCAAAAATACATTCAACAAATAAAATTGTAAAACCACATTTGTCAAATGTAATAATTTAACAAACATATAAACAACGGTGACGTATGATCCATAAATTTTTCCAATTCTAAGCAAAGAAAATAAAAATACATGTTTCCGTTTTGAACCGTATTCTCGTTGATACTGTAAAACGTCGTCAATATGCCTAGATAAGATCTCCACAGTGTTGTCCCGGACATTGGGATCAATATTTTGATCCTGACATGCGGTTTGAAGCACTAAACCAACGTTGAGACCGGATTGATTGGACAACATTCTCCAAACTGAGGCTGGTAAATGAAACATCAAAGCCGAAATTGCTAAACCAAAAGGTATCCATTGATAATAACCTATTTGTTTACGTTCTCTGTCATCTAATCGATGAGGAATATGATCTTGAAATGGTATCCAATAAGTTCTGTCAACATAACAAAATGATTCAGTGTATTGTTCCATGGCACGAGTAACTACAAAAATTCCATGAATGCTTTTAAAAATTTTAACTTACATTGAGCTGGCACAAAACATTCAATCGGATGTCCAACTGAAACAGTAATTGTTTTAAATTGACAAGAACAACTGTTTTTTCATGTTTGGACAAGCAATCCATCAATCATCAACATTTTTTTTTGCAAAAAAACTCACCGTATTGTTTTGCAGAAACTAATAAAGCAAACATTAACAACAAAATGGAAGTGTAAAGATAATGAAGCCGGTCAATGAAGTCATCATCAACTCGAGGTTCCAGCAACCTCAATGCTGAAGTCAGAAAATGGATGCCAACTCTGGAACCTGCCACCATAGCAGCAAAATTAAAGCAATAGTAATTTTTTCAACAATTAAAACATAATCTAATCAGTTTTTTTGACACAATAAAATTGACAAAATAAATGCCGATTGTCGCTTTTCGTACTCTAATCTAGGCTGTGCTCTTATTCAACTAAAAAAAGCATGTCTTTTTCGTCAAACAACTGTTATGTCTTGATTTTTGCCAAAAAGCAAGTCAAACTAAACGACAAAATCTGTGGGAAACACAATGAAGCAATATTCTTGATGATTTTTGCCAGGGGCAATATGTGTTTGCCGTTCTATCTTGACAACTGTCCATTCGTTTTTCATTATAACATATTTGAACATTTAAAATTTGTTAATATTTCAACTTTTCACATTTTTTTCTTGGAAAAAAAAATTAATTTTTTTTAATTCACATGTTTTTTCAAACAGTAACATCTTGAAAAAAAAATTTATGATTACAATTGAAAAAAAGAGTGCAAAAAAAAGTAAATGCCTCAAAATTTTCATGGACCGCCTTTGGACGACGCAACAACAAAACATCTCCTCCATCGCAGCTGAAAAAACCAGTGCTGCGCTCCTGCTGTTTTTCATATATTTTTTTTTGTGAACCAGTACTTTTTTTTGTTGTTGATTATTTGAATTTTATCATGGATGCAACTCAACAAGAACCAATAACATCATCAAATGGAGTACTTCAACAAGATCTTCAACAACAATCAAATGAACAATTAGAAGCAGCATTGAAAGCTTTAGAAGATGGAATAAATGTTCGAAGAATTAAAAGAACAAAAATTCAAGAACCATTACCGATTTTATTACATGATAAAAAATGGTTAAAATATCCAGTTTTTCGAAATCCTTTCAAATTTTGCAGCAGTGACAAAGTTTTAAAAAAAGGTTGGTAAATTTTTTTTTGTAAATTTTGCGCCATTTTCATTTTTTGAAAAAAAAGTGTGAAATCGACAAATTTGAAGAAAATCAATTTGTTTGTTTGACACGCGATTCAAAAAGGCAACTCAATTGACTTTGATTTCAGAAGAAAAAAATTTTTTTTGTTGATTCACCTTCAAGTTTTCCTTTTCTGAATCAAAAAAATTGTTCAAAATTTGTTCATACTTTGAACGTGGGCTTTTTTGGATGGGAAACGTTGCAAAATAGCGGAACAATCAATGAAAAAAAAAACCTTTTTTTCAAGACAAAAATTGATATAAAATTTTTTTATAGTTGACGTTGAAGAAGTGATAGAAGTTAGACAAGGTTATGGTACAGATGGTTTACATAGAGCATCAAAAAGTTTTAAATTTCAAGAAGCTGCACCAGAATCAAGATGTTTTTCAATCATTGTTAGACATCCAAAATTTGTTTGCAAAGCGATTGATTTTGTTGCAGAAAATGAAGAACATAAAGATTTTTGTGTTAAAATGCTTCATCAACTTGTTACACATCGGCGACATACTGTTAGTTTTGATGAAAAAAATTGGTTAATGAAGAACTTTAAAAAAGCTGATTTGGATCAAAATGGACAAATAACTTTTTCTGAACTTTGGAAACTTTTGAAAAAGTTGAACTTACAAATGTCAAGTGAATATGTTAGCAAATTGTATGATGTAAGTAATTCATATAAAAACAATTTGAAAAACTTGAAAAATTTCAGGATATTTTACGAAAAGCAGCACAAACATCAGGAAAAACAAGAACAGGATTAAATGTTGAAGAATTTATGCATTTGTTTGAAGTTTTGAGTGATTTACCAGAATATCGAAATGCTTTGTTACTTGCAAACAATGAAAGTGAAGAAAAGTTAAATGCTGAACAACTTTTGAAATTTTTAACAAAAGAACAAGGTTTTGATGGAATTGATTTGAAAAAAGCTGAATCAATCATTGCTTATTGTGAACCTGCTGCTGAAGTTAAACCAGCAATTTTAACAATCAATGGTTTTAGAAGATTGTTACAATCGCGATGGGGACATATTTTAAAACCAAATCATGAAAGCATCTTCATGGATATGACTAAACCATTGTTTGATTATTATATCAATTCTAGTCATAATACTTATTTAACAGGTTTACAAGTTAGAGGTGAAGCAACAGTTGAAGGTTATATCAGCGCTTTGAGGAAAGGAGCAAGATTGCTAGAATGTGAGTTGACATTTAAAAAACCATCAAAACATTTAAATTTTTCAGTGGACGTGTTTGATGGTGAATCTGAACCAGTAATCACACATAAAAGGACATTCATATCGGCGATAACACTTAGGAATGCTTTACGTTGCATTTCCAAATATGCTTTCCAAACAAGTCCATATCCAGTAATTTTAACAATCGAAAATCATGTTGGATTTGTTCAACAAAAAATCATGGCAGAAATTTTTGAAGAAATTCTTGGAAAACAATTATATTTACCATCAGACGATGCAGCAACTAAACCATTACCAAGTCCACATGATTTGAAGAACAAATTTTTATTACGTGGTAAAAATCATGGAATTAATGATACACCAGTTGATGAAGATCAGGACAGTCCAAATGAACCACAAACTCCATCACCAACGTCTGTGCGCTCTCCAATAGATCCAGCATTTGGAAGATTGATTGCTTTACCGTCAGTGAAATTATCATCAAATGTTTATCAGGATATTCAAGACCATCCTATGAATGGTTCACCATCTTTATCTGAAGGAAAGGTTGTAACATATTTAACAGCAAATGTTCCAATACCAGCTTACACTGCTTCAAGGTTGATCAAAAGTTATCCACGTGGTATTAGACAGGATTCATCTAATATGAATCCAATTCCATCATGGTTATCTGGTATTCAATCTGTTGCGATGAACTTACAAACACCTGGTGAAGATTTGGATTTAGTTAACGGATTGTTCAACATAAATGGGCAATGTGGTTATGTTTTGAAGCCTAAGATACTTCTCGATGGTTTAGGTGAGGAATTAGACAATTTTAGATGGAAATGACATATTAAAATTGATTGTAGATCCACGATCATGTGTTGATGTCAAAATGCAGATGCATGTCGCAATAATTTGTGCGCAATATTTGCCAAAATCAGATCCACAAGGTTCAGATATTGTTGATCCTTATGTTACTTTGGAAATTTATGGTATCCCAATTGATTCAAACAAATCTAGAACTCGAGCCATCAAAAATAATGGTTTCAATCCTGTTTGGAATGAAAATTTTACGTTTTCATTTCGATGTCCTGAAGTTGCTATTCTACGTTTTTGTGTCAAAGACTTTGATTCCACATCATCCAATGATTTTATTGGGGAATACACTGTGCCAATAATGAGCATTCGTCCTGGTTATTCACACATCCGACTCAACACTGGATTTGAACATCATCCAGATGAAGCTGCATCACTTTTTGTTAGAATTGCTTTTGATTAACAATTTGATATTCGCTCAAAAATTTCTTACACCGGTTAGCTAATTTGAATCAAAGTGCACTTGTAAATAAAAGATGATAATTTATTGGTAACTAGAAAAGGAAGATCATAGAACAAACAGATGCAGACTTCAATTCCTACGAAAATTCAAGTACCAGAATCTATTGGGTATATTCTAATCCAACACCAAATTTGTTGTTTTGAGTGTCAACAGTGGAACCAAGAAGAGCAAATGAAGAGGTGAAAGTAAGTTTGACACCATTGCTAAGGTCATGAGTAGCAGCAACTGCAACATTTGATTTGTTGTCAATCTTGGCACGGAGGACGAGATCATTCTTAATGTCATATTTGGTTGCAAGACCAAAACGTGTTCCTTGATCTCCAACAGTCCAACCCAAATTGGCTCCAAGTTCGAGATTACGATGAACTTTGTGGAAGAGACTTGCTCCAAATTCACGTCCATCATTGCTGTATGTGTGCAAAGCATAATCAGGAGTAACACGCCCGAATGCAATGCTGGTGCCTTTGTTTTCGTTGGTTGAAAGATCTAATTTTGTTTGGACGCCAATAAGCCAGTCTTGGCGCAAAGCAACACCAGATAGGGTAAGAACTGGTCCGTTGAAAATGGTCATGTTGGTGTTAATCTGAAACACAACCATGAAAAAAATGATTCCACGTTAAAACATACCTTCAACAGATCATTTGCCCATTCAGTTTTGACAACGGCATCACGTTTAGCATTGTGTGGAGTATAAGCAGAATCGACGGTGACTTTCAATCCACGTGCAAATTGATCTTTCACTTCAAGGACTGTTCCAAGAACATTGTCTGTGTTCCATTTTTCCGTAACAGTGACACCATATTCAGGAGCTTTGTATTGAACTTCAACATTACCAGCCAATTTTTGTGAAGTCAAGTTATGTGATGCACCAGTTTTGAATTGAACTTCATTTTTTGCACCAGAAATTGTTGTTGAATCGAATTTCAAGAAACCATGGTCTGAAATAATTATTGCACTATTGATACAAATAATTTTCACATCGGGTAATTCCCTCTTTTTAGGAAGTCTCCCCCTATACCAATATGATATCCTTGTTGTTCCACCCCTTGGAAGATTTTTCAATTCTAGAAAAATAATCCACTAAAACAAATAAATAAAATAAACTCACTGTATCCTTTAGTGAAAAGATCACGTGCAGATTTTCCAAGATCGGCAAATGATGGTGGAGACATTATATCCAAGTAAACAAAGACAACGAAACCTATAAAAAAACAAGATTAAACTATCAATTTCTTGATAATTATTTCTGAACGCTAGAAACAAGAAAAAAAATTCAAAATGCACGAAGTCAAAAAGACTCAAACACAAACAGCAGCAACTGCAGCCAGATGAAAATGAAAAAAGGACAAACGCAGAAAAATGGTCTAACCGGCAAACAACAAGGAAAAATGTCCTAGCACGTGTCACAAGGGCGCCAATTTGAACCACGAACGAAGAATGAAAAATTCATCATCCGCTTTTTTTGTTTGATCACACCATGTTGTGCACCATAAAACAAAATTGAAAAAAGTATAATTTTTGGGTTTTAACCATTAATTAAAATGAAAATGAAAAACAATAATTTATTCACCCGTTTAATAATCCCGGATTGGCTGTGAAAAAAACTTTGTTTTCATACATTCTCATATGTTTGAGCATTTCTTCGGCAGCTGACCATGCATTCCTTTTTGTTACAAATGGACTAAAAATGCAATGAAGTTCAAAAGCTTCAGTATTCTAAAAAAATTGATTTCCGAAAAGTTATTGAGGATGGTCTTACCCAAGACAATAATGTGAAATTTTCAAATTTGTGGTAAAATATTTTGACTTTGTTATTAAGACGACGATTCATATCAATAAATTTGAAATAACCACGATAAATATGTTGTAATTCATTGACATTGATATATGGTTTTTGTGGTGATGAACAACAAACTTGAGATAATTTGACATTTTTGTACATGAAATTCCATAATTCTCCATTAAATAACTGAAAAAAAGTCATGAATTTAAACTTAAAATCATCTTGTTTGTAAAAATCCATACCTTTTTGAAACAGACATCTTCTGGTAATGTCAAAGATCTTTTCAATTGGCGAACCCGTTTGTATTGAGAAATTTTTTCTTCCATTTCCAATTTCACTCTTCGTAAATTATGAAAATCATCTACACTTGTTGAAAGTAATAATAAACATGGTCCACATCCATTCCATAAGAATGCTATGTAGAAATGCAAATAATAACTGAAAAACAAGTATTAAAATTGATATGAATGACTCGGAAAATTTCAACTAGTCAAACTTACTTTTGATTAAAATTAGCAAGACATAATGGAACGTAATTTTCGGAATTTTGTAATGATTGTTTATGATTGTCAATGATGTTAATAATGACATTAAAATCAGAAGCGGTCAAATTGTGCGTTTTACGTCTAACAATGGCTACCAGCTGTCGATGTGCAACTAAAATTCCAAAAACAGTGTTCTAAAAATCTTATTTTATTAGGTATTATATGAAAACCCTACGGTTGATCCACATGCATTGATTGCATTGGCCATAAGGTTAACAAGAAATGTTCTATCAGCTGAATTAAATGGTAAAATCCTGAAACCAGACGAGAATACTACTGGATCTTCATTGAAACTTTTGACACAAGAATCAACACTTTTGTCAACTCCTGCCAACAAAGCTCTAATATCAAATTGCTCCCCATTTTCCTCGTAACTTGAGCGAATTGATTTCCGGGATAACATTGATAAAACTTGAGTGAAAACAATGTCAAGTTGAGCTTGTAGATTGAAAGGATGTTCAGAAATAATGCACAAAATCAAAGGAGATTTGAAACTAATGTGGATATGACAATTTGACGCTTGAATACACTTCAATTCATCACCCCAAATTTCGTATCGCTTCACCAACACTTGGATAATTGCAAAATAGGATGCAAATTCATGTTCATTGCCATAGCTGAAAATTAACAAATAAAAAATTATAAAAATTATGAACAAACCTTGAATAGATCGGCTTTCCATACTCGGATAAAATCCAAATTTGGTACGGCAAACGTCTGAAAGCTTTTCTTTCTTCAGCTCTTTTTCTTGCCTCTTCTGAGTCTGGTTCTTCATCTTCAAGTTTTGTCTCTTCTTCATCCTGGTTGCTCATTGATGATGATTACTTGAAAAAGATGAGAATAAATTGCATGATTTAGAAAATGAAACTAGTTGTCGGACAAACCATCAGTTTCGAAGAAAGCAGATTGTTCGTCAACGTTTGTCGGTCAGAAACAACCGCACATTTGTGAAAAAGCCTGCGTGTTTTCCAAAAGTTTTCATTCTCAACTCGTGCTTTTGATGGCAAAAGAATTAAGACTGGCACTGTTGTTTACCAACTTGGTTTTTGATTACAAAATTTTTGAAGTTGTTTACAACTTTTGAAACAGTTTTTTGTTGATAAACGTTAATTTTTTTTGTAAGAAACATTATTAATTACTTATTTTTCCAGAGTAATTGCTTAACGTGGTTGTCATCGGTAAAAATGTCATCGCCTTCTGCAGGCAAACGACGTATGGATTCTGATGTCATCAAATTGTAAAGGAAAAATCCTAATTCTGTTTGATTAAACGTTCTTTAGGATCGAAAGCAAACACGAGGTCACAATTACCGGTGGACTCAATGAATTTTCTGTCAAATTTTATGGACCTAAAGGAAGTAAGTCTTGGAATTATTTTGGAAATTATAACATTCAATGTTTCAGCTGCATATGAAGGTGGAGTTTGGAGAGTTCGTGTTGATCTACCAGATAAATACCCGTTCAAGTCTCCATCTATTGGTTTTATGAACAGGATATACCATCCAAACATTGATGAAGCATCTGGGACAGTTTGCTTGGATGTAATTAATCAAGCTTGGACTGCATTATATGGTAAAATTTTGATTTTTCATGAAAAAATGAATTGGATTTTTTCAGATCTGACAAATATTTTCGAATCTTTCCTACCTCAACTTTTAACATATCCAAACCCAACTGATCCTTTAAATGGTGATGCTGCATCTTTATTTCTCCATAAACCAGAGGAGTTCAAAATAAAATGTGCCGGTAAGTGCCATCATGGTTAGCGATTATTGAGCACACATTCAATTTAGAATACGTTCGAAAATATGCCAGTGAAGCAGCTCTTGCACAGTTATCTGGACATTACAAAATCCAAAACCACAGAATTGATGATGATGGTGAATCGTCAGATTCAACAATTTCCGACTTTTCCGAAGATGAAGTCCAAGGAATGGAACTTTAATGTAAATAATCTCTTCACTGTGTACAGATCTTTGTGCATCTTGTATTGTCTTTCGTAAGGGTCAATTCTTTAGCATCAGAAACTTTTAAAAACCGAAAAATTAGTAGAGTTAGGACTCTTGTTTCAACTGATATAATGTAAGTAGATTTTTGACGTTTATAAAACCTGATAACTGCGATCATAAAAAGTCAGACAAAAAATTTTACATGAGGTAGAAACCATAAACCCTTATTTGGCTGTACGACGACGACGCTTTGAAACAGCACGAGCTGCACGGCGAGCCTTCATAGCTTTCATGATCGGACGACCAGTTTTTGGAGTCAAATAAGCGGCACGCACCTTTGCATATTGAGCACCATGAGCTTTTTTCCATTTCTTAACTTCAGCATTATATTCAGCTAAATTCTTGGCAGCTTTATCCAAATATGGCTTCTTTTGTTCTTCGGAAAGTGCAAGCCATGCATTTTTGCCTTCAACAAATGCTTTTACAGCACTAGATTTACTGTCAAGCTTTTGCTTCTTCAAATATTCTTTGAGAAAAGAAGCATAACCATTTGCTGGACGTTTTGGATAGTTATGTGTAATACGAAATTCACGATAAGCAGATAAACGACGTTTGACCTTAAGTTTTTCCATTCGTTCCTTGTTTTCAGCAAGTGAAGATTCCTTCGCACTTTCTCCCATATTTTCGAACTTGGAACGTCTTTCTTCACCAATTTTTACAGCTTGTTGGACATAAACCTGGAAAATTTAAAACAGTGATGGGGAATATAGACGATAACATACCGATTTTTTTTCTGGAGAAAGTCCTTTCCAGAGAACAGACAAACGACTAGCTTCTTCAGGAATCTTCTTAGTTTTATCAAAATTCTCTTTGGTAAATAGACTGTAAGCAGTAGGTTTGTTGAAACCACGTGGCAATCGTTTTGGTGCTGGAGCAGTTGAAAAAGAAGCAGAACTGAAACAGTATTTGGTGAAAATGACAACAATTTTAGAACTTACACAGTCAAACGGCTGAAAACAGCAGACAAAAGTGGAATTCGGTTCATTTTTAACCTATAATAAATGGTGTATAAAAAAATAATGATTGAAATTAAGTAAACCAATCAAGAATACACGTTATAAACAAAAAGAAAACAACCGATAACTTGTTTACCAACATTTTTGCAGCTGCAAAAATTGTTGCGCTTTTTCAATTTTTCCTGCCAAGAAAAAACAAACGGATTCTCAAGGAAAGCGGATTTACGTCGGCCGTCTTTTCACGTTGTCCACGTTGCGAAGAGTTTGCCGTTTTTTTGCTGAATAACGTCGAAGTCATTTTATGTTGATGAATGTGTTTAGTTGTGAAAAGGTTGTGCATTTTTTCTTGTTTTTATTCATGTTTCTCTTTCAACCATGCACGTCCTAATTTTTACTGTTTTTTTCTTTTCTACTTTCAAAAGCTTTTGACGTTTTCTGAGTTCTTCATGTTTTGAAATTACATGATTCGCATATGTTTTATTGTTTAAAACGATTTTAATATAAATTTTTGCAGATTTTGTCGACAATGACTGAACCAAACATCTTTTTGTTTGTTCCCAACTTGATTGGTTATGGAAGGATAGTGTTTGGTATCATATCCTTGATACTCATGCCGACAACTCCATTTGCCGCATCGATATGCTACTTCTTAAGCGCTTTCTTGGATGCTTTTGATGGTTATGCTGCCAGAAGTTTGAATCAAAGTAAGTTGCCGTTCTTTGACTGTTAGAAATTTTGTTTCAGGTACAAGGTTCGGCGCTATGTTGGATCAACTTACCGATCGTCTCATGTTTGTTGCTTTGTTGATGACATTGTGTGTGTTTTACCCGAAATGGTTGTTTTTCTTCCAAATGATTGTGATAATTGATATTGCTTCTCACTGGCTTCATCTTCATGCAACTGACATCACAGGAGGAACTAGTCACAAGTCGTCAAAAAATCCCATTCTTCATTACTATTACACATCAAGACCATTCTTGTTCTTCATGTGTTTGGGCAACGAAGCGTTCTTTTCATTGCTGTATGTCTACGCCTTTTGGTCTGGCCCTTCTCTTCTTGGCATTTATTTTGTGCCATTTTTGTTGGTTCTGTTTTTCCCTGTTGCATTTGTCAAGCAAGGAATCAGTATCATCCATCTGTTCACTGCTAGTCAAACAGTTGGAGCAATTGACACCGCTAATCACCGAAATAAGCAATTGTAATCCCTTCACGCTTCATGCTTTCTGATCTCGGTTGTGATGTACTCAAAAATGCAGCTAATTTTGCTATCGTATTCAAACAAAGTCCGATATTAATAGCTAATAAAGTTTTAAATAAAGTTTTTGCTTTGTGACATTTTGTTATTCCTTCAAATGAAATATCTTTCTTTTTTCCCTGTTGTTTGTTTTGATTGCTAAATGCCAGATGAAATCAACACTGGCATCCTAAAGAATGCGCTTTTTTCTAACAAAGAACAGTGTTATTCGCAAGGTTTCATGGCACCGTGTTTACACTTTCGGTAGTTTCTCTGGAAGAAAAGCATTATTTTTGGTCTCTGTTGCGAGTAAAACAGATCTACGTCAAATGAAGGGAAACTAATTAAGTCTTCAACACCTTAAATTATGTTTTCCAGCGCACCAACAAGTGTCATGCGCGTGACTTTTCCTAGTTTTGTATCATAAAAGTCCCTTAGGGGAACCTCATTACCTTTCTTTTGCAGTTGAAAGTTTCAGTAGGATTCAAGCTGTCAAAAACACTTTTCTCATGCCTACGTTTCCTCATTCACAAAGATAAAACATAATTTATCTGTAAAATGAATCAATCCAAACGATTCAACTGATTGCGCAAGCTGTTTATCACTCATTTGAGATGAAAAAATTGAAATTTTTTTAGGAATGAACGTGCTTGAAGTTCATTTACGTTCGAGAACTTTCGAATTTGAAATTTGAACTTAGCGGTTAGCAATTTGGCGCGTTATACTGTAATGGAAATTCACAGCACATGGGAAAAAAGCCTTCTTTTACTCTTAGCAAGATATTGTCAATGAAGCCGCTTGCTTCCCTGACCACTGCTCATTCCATACTTTGCCTTTTTTTGCGTTTGTACGAAGGTTTTGCGCATTTTTTGGGATTTTTTTTCCAAATCTTTTCCTCAAAAAATGATAAGCGTTCTGATTTTTTTGTGTTGTTGCGCGTTAATTTTTTTCGTGCTTATATGAGGGTGATTTAAAACTTTTATATGAATATTTCAGGGTTCTGTATTTAAAATTA
The DNA here is from genome assembly GCA_901765185.1 of Panagrolaimus sp. JU765. Classification (NCBI taxonomy): domain Eukaryota; kingdom Metazoa; phylum Nematoda; class Chromadorea; order Rhabditida; family Panagrolaimidae; genus Panagrolaimus; species Panagrolaimus sp. JU765. The sequence continues at coordinate 576 of CABFKL010003778.1, read as the reverse complement.
GAAGAAATGGCTCGTAAGGCTGCTGCAAAGCTTAATGGTGAAGCAGTTAAAGGTGGTAAAGTTGCCAAGAAAGCCAACACTCGTAGTGCCAAGAAGAAGGAAGAATCTCCACCAGCTGAGGATCAATTGTCACAAGAAGACCTTTCTGAAAAGGAAGAAACGACTGAGACTGCTGAACCTAGCAAATCAACTGCTAGCAACCGAAGCAACAAAAGCGCCAAGAATGTTCAGGTTGAAAAAGCAGTTCAAAAGAAGAAAGAAGTTGAAGATGATGTTCCTGATGTTGTTGAGCCTGTTAGTGAAAAATACAGCATTGGTAAGCGTGATGGAATCAGCGTTTCAAAGACCAACAAGGAAGTTCTCCCCCGTCTTATTGATGCTATGAATGATGTCCTCAACGTTGATCCAGACGCTACTTTTGATGTTATTACTTTCTTGACTATGGTCACTGAAAAACTCAATCATGGTTTTCCTATTCTCACTAACTATTGAACTCGGATCTCAATTACTTTTGTTTTCATCTGCTTGGATGTACTTTCGATAAAATCGATTTAATTAAACGTTTGTTTTCAATTG
>CABFKL010003597.1:10624-21382 GCA_901765185.1 Panagrolaimus sp. JU765 | reverse complement strand
GCTGCTCTGATCGGACTCGAATTGGTCGAAACTGGCAACAACGAAGGAGCACGACCCAAACCAGCTGATCGAAGCTGATCGGTGATTTGCTTGGCAACTTCTGGGGGCAGAGGAGAAATTGGCGACTCATTCTCTTTGACAGGACTCATGGCGACTGGTGGTTTGGCAACAGAAACCTTGACGGTCTTAAACGGATTGTTGGCCAAACTTGAATGGATGGTGTTGGTGCCAATGGAAGAACTGGAAGCCACGGATGTCGTCATCGGGTTGCAGCAAGTCAGCGGTTTCAATTTCAATTTTGCCAAAAGACTTTCGCCCTTTGGTTCGACCAGTTTTGGCGGGCTGGTTGCAGTCGAAAGGCCTGATTTGCGCAATTGTTCCGAGTGAATCGACGTTGTCGTCGGCTCGGCGCATGCCAGTATTTTCTTGATTTTTTCAGCGCCACATTTGAAGACATCCTTCTTGTCCAATTCTTTGGCTTGCAGCTCCAATAGTCTTTCGGCAGCATAGGCTTCCAAATGGCTGGCTCTTCGGCAAAAGTCGGTTTCCGTGGGTGGTTTTGAGTCCGTGGCAGAAATCAACATTGAAGGTGCCAAAGATTCCGGAAGCTCGGTGTCTTGTGGAAAGTCTGATGTCAATCGTGACAAGATTTCGTGGCTTTTGATGGAACTGATTGAAGCTGCCATTGCTTTTTCAAGTTCCTCATCCGTCATTTCCGGAGAAAAAACGTTTTCATCATTTTCAGTTTCCGCTGCTTTTTTCATTCGTTCCAAAACCAGCTGATTCAATTCGCCCAAAACGTCGGATTCCTTCGACAAAATGTTCAACGGCGTCAACTTCTCTGCCAATGCTTCTCTGGCCGTCAATGGGCTCGTTTTTGTGGCGCTTGCCATGGATGGTTCTTCGTCGTCTTCAACAATGTCGTCGAGGAACCTTGCTTGGTTCCACAAGTTGAGCAGTTCGTTGTCAATGTCTTCTTCGTTGCATTGGATGCACGAATCGACCTTGTTTGGAGTTGCCGTGATGTACTTCTCAACTTGGCCGTTGTATTCTGGAGGAAACGGTTTTCCGATGCCGCAGATGTCGGCTCCATATTCAACTTTTTGTTCCATCACCCAGTGCAACACCATGTCGCGTTTTTCCGAATCCATGCCGAAGAATTCATCGTTGAATTGGTTCATTGGTTGTCGTTTTGTTTTCTTCAATGATCCGCCATTCAGTTTTTCCAATGAATTGGTCACCATCGGATTGCAAAGAATCAAGTCGGTCGGAACAGATGATTGACGAGCCGATCGAGTTTGAATCGGAGTGCTCGGCATCGACCCAGAATTGCGATGAATCAAATTTGTTGGCCTCTTTGGAGACGACGTTAAACTCAGACTGTGCAAAGAAGCCGAACTGTGAACAACGGCATTGGGAGGACAATCGATTGGGATGATTTGCGGTGGTGGCAGCGGTTCAGGGGTTCCAGAACGGCGGCTGTGGTTGCTTTTTCGTCCAGAATGCGACCCTTTGGAACTGCTGGATTTTCGTTTGATTGGACTTCCTGGAATTGGTGGCAATGTGGAACATCCATTGTAGCCAGTAGCCGACGCCGAATTTGACGGTCCAAGAAAAATGACAGTTTCGGCGCATGATTGTTCGGATGAGCTGATGTATTCAACTGGTTCAATTTGAGCGGGAGACATGATCCCTGTGGAAGAATCATTCTGAAAAAATGTGAAATTAGACTTTATTGGAACACGACGATTGAATCACGATTCCATCATCAAAAGGTTGCCGCTGATGGAAACTCATTTGTCAAACCAAAAGATGCGCTTTTTGTTTAAAAAAACAAGTTGATTCATGCAACCCATTTTTTCCAGAAAATGACAAATTTCCTCACCTTTGAATTGAAGCTTCTCCTGCTTCCCGGACTTGCGGTGCTTTTCTTCACCGCTTTGTGCATTTTTGAAGCTAATTGGACAAGATTTTCAGTTTCAACCGGACAACGGCCTTCAATTGGTGCAAAAGTGGACAAAACAAGAGTGGATTTGTTTTTTGCACTTCCAATCGACTCTTTCAACAATCGGCAAAGCGTGTTTTGTCTAAAACATATCAATTCAAATTAAATATTCCAAAATGCACATCTTGCATCAAAACCGCCCCATAATTGATGATTTTTTTATATAAATTCCTGCGCTTTTTTTCAAAAAAAAGAAATTTTTCACCGCCTTCAGGAAAAGCGCGAAAAATGATTCATGGACAGCTTTGGTCAGTGGCTTTTGTTGTTCAAATTCCTTCGGGAAACGACAAAAATTCATTTTGGAATCCAAAAAAGTAACAAAAAGTGCAACTTTTTTTTGAAAAGAATCAATTTTCATCTTTTTTGGAGTAAAAATATTTGTAATTTGTCAAATTTTTTGCGCCTGCTTTGAAGTTGCCGCACGTACAGCAGCAAAAACGAGATTCTCGACTCAAAAACGAACCTCGAGGGCAAATGTTTTTGTCCTTGGAAGATGGACAGGAGAATGGTTCCAAGTACTGGCATCGTCATATATCCACTTTTGGAGTTCTTCTCGCCTAATCCAAGATCGATCAAACACAGTCGACTTTTTCCACTTTGAAGACATTCGCCATCAGTTTTGTAACGATACAAGTTTATATAAAAAAATGTATGCGATGTTCGCTGAATTTCTTCATCTTCTGAAAATTCCATTGTACATTTTTTTGAGCTTTATTGCCGACGTGGAAAAGCAATTGCCCGGAAAATTTGTTTGCTCCGAGCTAAAAATGATGCACTTGTTCGAACAAGCTTGTCTTTTCAAAAAGACATGTTTGGGCTCATCAAGTTAATTGTCAAACAAGACTTACCAGTGACTCGATGATCGTATACTCGGTCCAAATAAAATAATGCCTGGTCAACGGTTTCAACCCGAACTTCGCTTCGATTTTCGACGGTGATTCCGAATGCTGGATCCTCGCTGCATTTGACTTCTTCAGAAGGTGAATTGTTGCAAACATCAGAAAGCAAATCAATCAACTTTTCTGTTCGCTGGGAATAATGAAGTGCGGAAATTCGAATGGAATATCGGACATCTTTCTTCTTGAAACGGAATTCATCCACCAATCTGAACAGCCATTGAAGGGCACAAATGAAGACACCATTTGACGATGGATTGTGCGGAACACGTGAATACAACAAATCTTGCTTTCCTAAAAATTCAAACTTGAAATTGACAAAGAAAAAAACAAAAACTCACGTCGAGAAATCGCGCCAAAATACATCAAGGATGCATCGTGCCCGCTAAAAAGTGTTTGCAACAAATCTGGCAAGCAATTTGCACAAAGCTCTGATTGAGTGATCGAAGACGGGTAAATCGTGTCGTAAGCTTGATCGGAAAATATTCGACTTGATCCAACGGTGAAACAAAACTGCGGTTCTTCGAAGCCATCAGGATTCTGGAGACTTTCATCAAACTGGATTTTCGGGTTGGTCAAATCGGGTTCGTTCAACTTCAAACACAGTCTGAGCTTTGTGAAAGAGGTCTTGGCTGGAGCGTTGATGATCCTGAAAAGACTTGGAGGAATGACGATGGCGGAGGATCCTGAAGTCGTTCGAATTGGTTCGGCAGAAGTCGAAGGCTGAGTCGGGTCGTGCTTCTTGGGCAGAATGGCCGAGTAGAGCCCAGCCGATGACATGTCTGACCCTGAGGGTTGAGCAACTTCTGGTCGTTCGTATGATGAGCTGAAAAGGCAGAGGTCAATCAAAGCCAAGTCCGGACACGAGTGGGGAGGGCAAAATTGGCTGCACTCAAGTCTTGGGGGAAGAACGCGTAACTGCAATTTCCGTTCCCTTTTTAAAAGGCCAGTTTTATTTGAAACAGTGTCCACTCTCAAAAAATCTTCTCAGGAATCATTTTTTGAGCTAAAATGAATTCCTTGGCACAAAAAACTCAAAAGCAGACCCAACAAGACAACTTTTCCTCCGGGGAGGCCATGGAGACACTGTCAGGCATACTTGCCTGCTTGATTCATTGTCATTTTTTAAAAGCTTCCACTGACACCCCAAAAAATCTTGTTGAATTGTTGGCGATAAATGACTTGAGAGAAAAAAGGGGCAAATTTCCGGAGAAAAAAGCGTGATTAATGACAAAAACGACAAGGACAAAACCGATAATTGAAAAATATCTGAAAATTTTGTTTCCAACTGTGATTTTGCCTCGAAAAGCAAAAAATTCGCGCAAAATTTTTAGGAAAGCAAAAATCCAAAGGAATTCGGGAGCAAATGTTTGGGCTGTCGTCATCCTCGAATTAGGCAATTTGGCCGGGCATTGCGCGGAGCCAATTGTCCAAATAATCTTGTCTTCAATGACTATGGGAACAAACTTTCCTCTTCCAAATGCTGCCTCAAACAAATCTTTAAAAAATTGAGAAATTTGAAAAAAAAACAATTATCGGATTGAAAGAATCGGAATCTTCATTTTGTTTCGTTCCAAAAAAGGAAATGGAAACAGAAAAGAAAGGAAGCCCAGCTGACCGTCCAACAACAGGCCAGGCTGATTGAGTTATGCGCGGCCAACGAGCTATCAGCTAAGCTCATTTCCTTCGGCATTGGGTCAAAGGAAGCCCAGCCTTTTGGGTAATGAACTTGTTCCTTCCATTCCCATACAAAGCCATACGCTTCAAGATTACAAACAACGCTTTGTAATGGAAAAAGCGGACATTAGCCGTGGAGAAGTTTTGGTTGGATCTCGGACGGTCAACAAGCATCAAAAACAAACATGCCGCGATGGGACAGGAACTAAAACGGCTCTAATCGTCGTTGAATCGGTCGGCGGCAAAAAGCAGCGTCTCAAAAAAGATTAACACAAACCAAAAAAGTCAAATATCGATCAACTCGAAACAAAATCAAAAAATATTTGGCAAACAAAACACGACTCTCGACAAATTGCGGCCCATTTTCCAAGGGATTACCGGGTCGGCATGTCCAAAAGAAGAACGGACATTTTACGTGTCTTTTTTTCAAAGCTAATAAATCAAAACTTTTGAAGTTTTTGTGGTGGACAAAGGGTGGCCAACAAAAAAGTCCATTTTCTTCAGTGATTAGCAAAATCGGCAGCTTAAAAATTAGCTAACTTGAACCCCATCAATCATCGATTAGTGACAGCCGACTGATGACAAGTCATGAATGATTTCGTCTGAGAAATTGCCAAAACTTGCAGCTCAAAGCTTGAATCAGTCGTTTTACGACCACCACCTGGTGCCGGGCATCGTCGAGGACCATCTTGCGCAAAAGCAGAAAAAATAAAGTCGTAAACTGCATTCAGACCCTCAAAAATTCCCAGATACCGCATATGAACGCTTTCAAAAAGGGCATAAAACCGCTTAATTCTGCCGCGCAAAAATCAAATTGTGGGTCGTCTCCAAAAAAAACAGCTCAACCCAACCGAAAATTTGAAAAAACGCAAAAATTTGAACAAAAAAACCGGCCAAAAACGTGACGGTTAAAAAGACGTCGATTTGATTGGCCACCCCGGAGTTGTCCCGCCAATTGAAAGCTCGTAAATTAAAAATCAGGCAGTTTTGTGCATTTTCTAGCTCCGTAAATCAAAGTAGAACATTTCTCCATAAAAAACATGGGTCGAATCAGGCTGTGAACGCGCAAAAAGACAAAAAAGAGTTTCAACACTGGCCCCGGATCCAACGTGCAAAAAACGCCCCGTAAAAAAACGGCGACAGCTTGCGTGCTTTCAAAAAAAACTTTATCAATCGGCCAGCCTTTCCCGGTCCCAAAGATTTGCTGAAACCGGATCCGAAATCGGCTTCAAAAACAGTCTCAAACAAGTTTACGATCCGGGAAACAACATCTGTCGTCATTTTTGGCATCGACTGGACAAGCTGGAAATAACGCAACACAGATGGCTCATCCAAATTGGATTGTTTGTTCATGTGGACGCGGATCTCGCGCAAAAGATCAAAGAAATCTCGTCCAACAACCAACCAGCCATCTGATCCTACAAATTTCCACAAAACCATTTGGGATCTGGCAAATACGACATTTAAAAACGATCAACTCTCGCACCTTTCAAAAACTCATCCATCATTTTTTGTTCCAAATTTTGCCAAAAACTAGGAAAACGTAAAAACAACCAACCTGAACTGATTTCGGGGAATTCCAAGGAAATTTCTTGGAAGTGAGGACATCATGGTCGAATCAAGTTGATTTGTCTGAAAAATGTAAAAAATGATGAAAAATGTCAAAAACGTTTTGTTCTGATCAAAAATGCGGTTGCAAAACGTGAAATCGACATGGGCCTCTGGCTGTCAATCATGTTTTATTTTTGATGCTCGACCAGTCTAGGCCAAGCTGCTTTTTGTTTGGATCCTCGCATTCCAAAACAGAAAATTTGCATTAAATGTTTTTTTGCCATCAAAAAAAGTCCTGTGTTTGGCTCGTGTTTGTCGGATCTGTTTTTTGGCATCAGTGGACAAAATGCCAATCGCCAATTGTTTTTTGCTGGTTTTGGTCGCAGCTTTTTCAACGACATGTTTTTGTCAGAAAAATTCCACAGAAGCGTTGACCATTCGTTGTTCGCCGCCTTGTACAAATGGTTATATTTGTGCCCGAATTGACAACAAAGCCGAGGTAATCTTTCAAAACCATTCTTTTCGCCAATTTGAACGTTTTCAGTGCCAGTTTTCAAAGCTTTTGCTTGGGTTGATTATAACCCTGTCAGTGATTGCGGTTTTGGCGGTGATTGCTGGAGCAGTGATTTTGATAACGTGTTATTTGGCAGCTTTCAAACAAGACAAGCTCAAGGAAATGTTGGACAAACCAAAAGACAAAAGGAGAAGACGACGATCGAAAAAACCGGCACCGGTGACATCGTCGACTTATTTTGATGATATGATAAAACAAAAAAAGCCGGATGGCATGAAAAGCGTATCCTCGTCTTCGGTTGTGAATTCAAGAAATTGCGGTTTGCCGATGCCCTTTGATAAACCAAATTAAAACTTGCCTCATTTTTTGATTTTTTTGTTCTTTGAAGTGATCCACCAGCAATGGCATTTGATGCCGATGAATGAGAATAATATGCCGAATCAGAAGTCAAGGATTGTTGTAGATAACGGTAACAATAACGATCAGGATCGGAGAAGCTCATGGGATCCGGATACAGGACGTGACGTTCGGTGCACAGTGGCAACATCGCACAAAGCCTGAAAATGACCGGAATTAGACGAGGAAATAATAAATCCATTCAATTCCGTCGGCAGAACAAAGTCGGATCCGATTAATGAGTTGCCGGAACTCGGGAGTCATGAGTCGGCAATTAGTTTTGGCAAACGGCAAGTTTTGAGCTGGTTCAACCTTGTTTTTGCGCGGGGGTAAAAAAAAAACTCGGGCAGATGTTTGGACAAGCAAATTATGCCAATCGACTGTTTCCTTCCCACCAAAGTGAGAAAACGAACCCGTTGACCAGATTGCACCCAAGAAAAAAATTCTTACAAAAAAAGCCGGGAAACGCGCAACTCGATACTCGCGAAAAAAATAAAACGAAAAGCCTTCAGATTTTCAAAGCCAAAAATGAAACATTTGTTTGTTTTTCATTTTTGGAAGTCCATCTTTGAGGATAAAATATTCGGATGTACAAGATTTGAATCAGCTTTGACCTGAAAGAAAGGATATTCCAAGGAGACGGCTGAAGCGCAATTTTGGAACAGATAATCGTCGGCAATTTGGGTGTCAAAAGTCTCATTAAACGAATAGGGTCGAATTACGCTCAAAATCAGCCGAGCAAAAGGAAAAAACGTCCAAAAAGGAGGAAAACACCTGAAGAAAGGACCCGTCAAGAGTCCTTCAAAAAACGGTTTTGGATTTCATCAGCCAAAAAAAGCTAATGGAAAATAGGGTCCAGATTTGGCCGAGAAGTCAGGAAAGGGTCAATTATCGGCTTGGAACGATCACATGGCGACAACGGCACAAAACAAACCAGTCAAAGTTGGGAAAAAAGAATTTGGGCGTCGTTGGGCAATTTACGAGTTGTCGAATCAAGTTTTGTGAAAAAGGCGATAAAACTGTCAAAAAAAACAAAACGATCAAAGACAGTTTTGAATGGCGCCGAGTGATGCAAGGACTGGCAATTAGAATTTTGTGAAAAAAAGAGGAGAAAAACGCCCAAGTTAGCGGCGGCGTCGTTTTTTGGCAGAGATTGGATTAATCCATGGATTGGCACTGAACCGCGAAGGGCAGGTGGAGCGAGTTTGTTTTGATCGGCGGATCAAAGCATTGGCAGAGCATCTTGCGCAAAAAAGCGGATCAATGGCAGAGGACAATGGCAGGCCCTCGGGTAAAGCGGTGATTGGCACCAAAGCGCCGAATCATGACCTTCAAAGGCGGCACGGATCACGACGATCCAAACACTCGGCAACGGAAAACGGTCCTTGAGTGCCCTCAAGGACCCCCGACTCAAGTGCCGCCAATTTGGCAGGAAAATTAGCGACCATCTTAGCCGGACAAAAATGAAATTTCAGAAACATTTCAAGATCCGGGAAGACGGAGGATCATGCAAGGATCGACCCAAAAGTGAAACAATTGAAAATGAAAGGAAATCCCCATGCATATCGGATGGATGAGCTGGTTCATCTGGAAAGAAGAATAAGCAACAGGTGCTGGTTTGGTCTAAGAAAGGGCGTTTCAAGTATGTGCGCAAATTGCGGGTTGAAAACTGGTGAAAAACGAAAGTGGATTTATTGCCACGCGCGTCGATCCAAGTCCATAAAAAATGTTCCGTTTTCCCCCCAATAATCGGAAGAATGGACCCACGAAAGCTGTCAAAAAATCCAAAGTTGAGTTACAAATCAAAGTCGTAAAACTGAAGGCCGAAATTATGCAAAAATGCTGCTTGACGCATTTTTATGTGGAAAGATGAGATCAGTCTTGATTGACAAAATTGGCCATTGGAACGGTCGTTAAAATTTATGCTTTTCAGTGGGGCCAAGTCAGCTGCCGTTGATGGAATCCGAAATTTGCATAAACAAGCTGATTTTGAAATCCAATCCACTGGAGTTTTGCATGGAATAAACAGATCCAAATCAGTCGTCAGATAAACAAGACCAGTCAAAACGAGTCGGAACCAATAAACTCAGACATCAAAAACTGGCGCTGATTGTAAAAATCTTTTCCGGCGGCATTTTTTTGGCTTCAAAGAAAGCAATGAGCGTGCCAAACTTTGTGGCACTTTTGATGACGATCGGGGCACAAAATGGATGGCATCGTCCTGGGTCAGATCAAAAACTATCTACGAGATAAGCGCCCTCGTCAATTTTGGCATTTTTATCGACTTTTGACCGGCCAAAAAACAACAAGCAAAAAATGGCCGACCTCCAAGACTTTTTGGAAAAACTGACAAAAAATCGCGGTGGACTTTGAAATTTTTTATGATGTTTGCCGATTCTTGAAAAATACTTTCTGCGTTTTTTATGGTCGACAAAACAACAGGAAATTAAAAGCAGTAAAAAAGTGATTGATCAAAATCAAAAAATGAATTGTTGCAAATTTGCCGCAAAAATTGAAGATTTTAAAAAATTTGTTGACTAAAAAACAGACAATTCGACGGCAGCTGTCGAAAAAACGGAAGCTGATCTCCTAGTTTTTCAAAAAATTCCAACTTGCGGCAAAAAAATGAATTTTTTTATCTGACAAGACAAGAAAAACAGACATTGCTGTCAACGGCATCAAAATGACAAGAAAAAAGGCTTACTTTTTGACCCCCGAATTGCTTTGGACGGAAATGCGGTGGATCGGAGCCGGAACTGGTCGTGGACACATTTTTGTGCTGGTCATGACTCCAAAATGACGGTTCAACTGAAATTTGACTGTTTTTTGGTGATCCAAAAATGTTTGGAACATGAAAAGGAAAATCTGACAAAAGAACAAAAAATTACAAATGCATGAACGATTTGTCCATTTTTGAAAACGAATTATGACGATCGCGTGTTCATTGGCAGCTGAAAATAAAACATGGCAGAATCAGGAATCTGACAAAAACATGAAAAATAAATGGTTTTGGGTGGAAAGCTCGGAAAAGGTGGAAAAAATTAGCTGAAAACAAAAAGCGATCGGGCAAAAAGAACAAACCGCGGAACAAGCAAATGGCGAGTTGTCAGGAAGCAAAATTGAGCAGCCATCAAAATCGATGACGTCGAAACAAAACAAAGCCTCGAGGAAACTGTACAAGTGTTAATCCTCGAACACGTTTCGGGTCCGCTGAACGCGGATTACACGCGTCTTCAACCTCGTCGATTCAAGCAACGAAACAGATCCGATTACGACCATCCAAAACGGGTCGGTCGAAGCACCAATTGCATTTTGCAAAACAATGCTGACCGGACCACCAAATTATCCGCCTCCGACCCATTTGTCACTCCCGGATGACACGATGATTGCCATTGTCGCGCCTTCCGGGCACAACCCAATTATTCCTCCAAGATTTACATTTCTGATATCCTCTTCACTCCTCTCCATATTCTAACCATATCCGGAAACCATATTCCACTTGGCCACATGATTTACCCGGAATAGGCTTCAAAACCATCAAAACAATGGACATGATCGGCTTCATCCGAAAAAACATCACATAGAATACTGATCTGACAAAATCAATAACACGTGAAGCAAGATTTGATATGAAAGATCACTTTTATTGCAGATTTTAATTCAACTTTGAACATCCCGCACTAGCAAGCGTTGAAAATGCGTGTCAGTCTAGTCTCGCG
>CABFKL010003589.1:13746-26218 GCA_901765185.1 Panagrolaimus sp. JU765 | reverse complement strand
AAAAAATGGCGGGGAACAATCGCGTTTGACTGCACCCGTGCACATCTCTATTTATATCAGTTTTTTTTCCAAAATTTTACGCGTTCACCTTGCACTGCGTAGTCCCGTATTTTTTTCAATCATTTTCGGCTTTGGTACGTTCAAAATCACATGATTTTTCTTCAAAAACTTTTTTTTTTCTAAATCAATTTTTTGTTGTTGTTTTTTTATTGATTTTGAAATATTTTTTTGCTGATGAGTTGTTAAAATAATCAATAATTCTTTTTTTGAGTTTAATTTTTTTTCCAAAATCATTGATCACTTTTTTTTGCAATAATTGGCCTGGCAAAAAAAATTTTTTTGAACATTGTTTGGCACGTTTCCTTTGTCAATTCATGTAAATCTTTCAAATTTGAGTGGTAGAAAAAAAAATCAGCAGCAATTTCATTTTTTTTGCGTGAATTGTAGACATTCTTTGAAGGGCGATTTTTGCACGTGATTAATTGTTAATTTTTTTTTATTTTCAATTGCAGAGAACTGAAAAACCCTTTTTTTATTTGACCTAAAAGGAAACAAGGCTGTAACATGTCATACTTTGATCGTCAACCTGCAATGTTCGATGCTAAAAAACGTCTTGGTCAAGGGAATAATCATGAAAAAGCATCTGATGAAGGTGATAGTATGCCCGGTTTGTGTTGTATTTCCTTTGTTTATTGATTTTTTTATGTTTCAAAAGTTTCGGAAATCAACAATTTCCAAAACTTTTTGAAAATTTGTATTTTTTGTTTTAATTCTTTATTTTTTCAGAATCATGGGTTGAATTGGCACCAAGTAGAACAAGTTTATGTAGCAGTGTTGAAGCTGTAATGGTTGAAAATGTTGGTGAAACAAGTAATAGTAAAGATTCAAGATTATCACCAATAAGTGTTCAAAGTCCACATGTTGAATTTGAACCAAATTTAGAAGCTGTTAAATATCGTTTAACAAAAGATATGTTACCAGCTGGTAAAAATACTGATTGGATATGGGATTGGTCAAGTCGTCCAGAAGCACAACCACCAAATAAATTTCATCGTCGTCAAATTGGTTCAACATTAACAACACCACCACCAAGTCCTGAACCTGAAACTGTTTCAGAATATGAATACAAACTTGATAAATCAACAAAATCTGTATTTTATCGTTTTGAAGTTATTTTTGGATTAGTTGTTTCTAATATCATGTCTTTGGTTTTGGGAGCAACAATTGGGTAAGTTTTTTTTCAAAAATATTCAAAAAACTGAACAATAATTTTTTTTTCAGTTTTTGCATTTGCAAAAAAATGTCCAAAAATCAAACACATTGAAAAGTCGTTTGCCTTTACGGGTCGATGTAAAACCAACAATTTTAACGCATTCTAAGCAATCGACAATGTAAATTTTTCCAAAAAAAAAGAAGGCTTGCTTTGTTTCATTTGTTTTCATGTTTCTCTCAATGAACAATTATAAATAATGAATTAATTTCAAGCTTCATCATGAACGTTTGCAGCTGGGGAATCAAGAAAATTCACAGGTTTTTTTGGCGCTGATTTTTCAAAATTTTGATTTAGTTTTGGCCCCTTTTTGGAATCAAAATTTGGCTGTGTTTTCTGCAAAATTGAAGACAAAAGCCTTGCATTTTTGCTTTATAATTATCATTTTTCTGATGATGAACCGGAATTCTCAAAATTGGAAGTCTCGTTGTCTGTTTTCCAACATTTATCTTCCTCAAAATTTGGCATGTGTTTTGAAACATGGTTGGAATATCAACGCTTTAATTTCCTTTGAAACATCATTTTAACCACCGATATGTGATGATTTATTCCGAAATGTTAAAAACAAACATTATTCAAGGCACAAAAAAAGTATGTAGTTGAGCTAAGTTTCTTTGTCTTCTTTCACACGTTGACATAAGGGTTTCACCGTGACGTAACACCAAATTCCAAACAATGCAGTCAAAGATATTGGAATAGCAACAATTCCAGCACTGACCAATCCCAATTGTAAAGTTACAACTGATGCAGCAACAGCGCCAGATGCGGCACCTCCAAGGCCAACACCAAATAATACTGAATCACCACAAGCAAGCAAAGCAGAAGCGCATCCTGTGACTCTTTTGTCTTCATTCATTCTTTTATACCGTTCCAACTCAGCCTGAAATCATTTTGAATTTTTTGAAATTACGGTCAAAAACATACGTTAATATCCTCTTGAAGTCTGGCCAAATTTGCAGATCGAACTTCGCCATCAGCAATTTTAGGGCATTTATCGTAAATATTCAAAGCAGTAATACCATGTTTAATATGTGCTTCCAAAAGTTTTTTCTCCGACATCATTCTTGGACCAGATGTTATTCGATCCATTCCACGACAATATGCAGTTTTAGCTTCAATTGCTGATTCCATGCAAAGAATTTGTGCATTGGCATTCAAGATATCTCTTGGATTTGGACATTCATGAGTGCTGTCAAAAACACGAGCAAATTCCTTGAAAAAAAATTATTTTTTTTTCTAATCATTTTTTTTTAATCTTGAAAAATTCTTACTCGAATATATTCCATCATTTTTTTGCAAGTAACTTCTTTTCCATTAACTATTTTTGGTTGTAAAACATGTGGATTTAACAAAGCATGGACCATCCTTTTGACTTCCTCTCGAAAAAGTGGTCGAAGTTCTTAAATTAAATTTTTTTTATGATAATTTTTTTTTCTCAAACCTTTGACATAACCTTTGAATGAATTTCTTTCTGCAACTTTATGTCCTGGATGAGGTAACAAAAAACAATTAACTTCTTTAAAAACTTCTAATAATTGTTCTTTGATCATTTTTGATTCAGAATTTTGTAAATTTTCTGATTTTAATAAATTTTCAAAATATTTTGTACCACCTTCTTGTCCATATGCAAAATCATCTGGAGATTTAAAATCTCTAACAATAAATGAAAATGTCTTTAAAGTGCCTTTTTTCAGTTTATTCACTTTTTAAATTTGACTTACTTGAAATGGCTGTCCAAAATCTTGTGCTTCAGTCAAGACTAGCCTTCCATATTCCACAAATAAAGCCAAATGTTGTAAAGCTTCATCAGAAATGTTTTCAACCACATTAAAGCATTGATGACTACTCAATAATGTCGAGAGGCCAAAAATATTTGAACATTGTTTAACTGATACATTTGCATCAAATGTTCCTTGTGTATCCATTTAAAATAAAAAAAACATGATTATGAAAATTTTAAAGATGATAAAACTAACAAGAACAACGGCATATTTTTCACCATTTGCTGCTTCAATCATAATCGGCTCACCCCAAAGCCAAATTCCAGTAGTATCTCGTTTTGCACCAGATCTCCAATGAAATCCTTGTAATTGGACATCATCACCAAGCCAATCTAATTGAATATCGTTCTAAATTTAGGAAAATTAAAAGAAAAAAGAGGATAATACCAAGATTACCTGCTGAGAATTTTGTAAAGCATATAAATATTCAAGAAAAAAATTTAATAAAAAACTTTTTCCTTTTCTAAATGCTCCAGCCACGGATATTATGACGATCTTGAAAAAAAAAGACTTTTAAATTTACCAGATGGTTAAAAGATTAAACCTTTTTATTTGCAATTTCACGGTGACCAAGTACAGCATTCAAAGCACTTTCATTGAGTCGAAAGGAATTTGGATTACTTGACTGAGCTACTATCAATTGTACTGGCAATACTTTATGACGATGTTCCATTTGGTCGCGTGTACTAAATTCGGGCACAAACGGTGCGGTCAAGTCAAAGTCGAAAGACATGGCTTGTAGACTCTTGTTCCTCGACTTTTTTTGGCAGTACCGCCTTCTTATCTAAACTAGGAAATGGAATAAATAAAAACAATTGTTCTTCCAAACACGGTAATCAAAAATAGCTGTCCTTCCCCCCTAATTTTTTTCTTCTTGATTTTTTTATTAAAAAATAATTTTAATGAAAAAAAACATAATCCAAAAATGTGTTGAAGCAAAAATTCTCCGGATAAAACCGGAAATAATGAAAATCAACAAGCCAAATCGGAAATCAAGCGCCAAATGTTAAAAAAAAATCATTTTTTACACATTTTTTCGAAGAAAACTAAGCAAAAAACGGTATTTTTAAATCAAAAAAATCTGAAAGCAAGTTGACTTGCATTTGACGGCAAAAAATAGAAAAAAATAAATAAAAACCAGCTTTTTCCTACGGTTCATTGCAAGTCAAAGCATTCTTGGACATGAAAATGTGATTTTAGTTATCCTCTCATTGATTGAAGATGAAAAAAAAAAGCGACAGTCCATTTGAAAAGTCAGGTTTGAAATACAAACAAACAGTGTCCTTCATCCAAGCTTTTAATGCTTGTTTCATTTTTTTGCTTCAACTCATCTTTGAAAAAAAACTGTCCGGATGTAACGCTTTTATCCTCTTCAAATCCAGATGATGACTTTTCCATGTGTTATTATGAAATTTTACCATTTTAATGAATTCTGTGTATTTTCTTCTTAAATGCAGGAAAAAAAAACAATAAAATTCAAAATTAATCCATTTAAATTTTAAGTCAAAATCATCTGCAATAAACGAGCCTTGAGGCACATTTAACGGACAAACAAAAAAATATATTCCATCTAAAGTTGAAAGCAAATGTACTCACAGATGATGTGCTTTAATTACTTTTTCCCCTTGTGTTTTTATACCATAAAGGTTGTTTGGGTAAAAACATTTTGAAAATAAACTTTATATGATTAATAATCCTTTGGGATGGGATTTAGAAATGCCTGACTTTTGATCAAAAAAATTTAAATGTCAAATATATGTATTTTTTGATTTTTTAAAAAACGTCATGCAAAAAAAAAATTTGATCACATACACTTTTTTTTTGAACTTGAGGAATTTTATGAAAGGGTTACGAAATTTACCTTTCCATGAGCGGAAACAAAAAGAATCCAAGAAACTAAGACTGCTTTGTGTCCGCCATGTAGCTTATCATCCATAGTCTGAACGTGCTATAAAGCTTGGGTCGCTAATAAACGGCTTCATTTGGTCCTGATCATTTTTCTCGATAATGGGTGTATTTGATAAATTTCGCAAGAAAAAATTAGAATCTCCTGATGATACTAGTTTTTCAAGGTAAAATCCATTTTAAATTTTGTTTGATTTGAAATTTCCTTTCCCCGCCATTGCTGCTAGGCGAAAGAGCAGTGGCAAGCTCGGCAGCGAGTGTCGAGCGGCGCGCACTGACTTGTTAGTTTTGCAAAAATTTTTTTCGTCACTTTTGCAAAAAAAGATTTCAAAATCTTAATTTTGGCATTTGATTGCAATTTTTTTGCAAAAAATGGAAAAATCTGATGATTCTGATATTCCTCTGCTTAAAAAATTGTTTAAAAGGTGAAATTGTTAAAATCAATATTTGATGACTTAAATAATTTTGCTTTTTTTAGTTCTGAAGCTAAAGAAAAAAAAGAGCCAGTCAAAAAAGTCTCCATACGTGAACTTGTGAGTCCTTGTTTGAATTTTTGTTTCAATTTAATTTTGAGATTTTTAGTGGCGATATGCATCAAAGTTTGATTTATTTTTGGTTCTTATTGGATCTCTGGTGGCATTGGCAACTGGCATGGGAATGCCACTTTTATCAATTAGTAAGTGATCTTTGATCAGATGTTTTAACAAGAATTTAAACTTTTTTTTTTCAAGTTATGGGAAACATGAGCCAATCTTTTATTTCCGCTACAACATACATTGAATCACCAACTGTTCTGGGTATCTTATCATTTTTTATCAATCAAGTAATAATCGAAAAAAAATTTTTACAGTCAATGATTCTCATGGAACAAATATTCCATTCAATGAAACTTATAGCTTGTCAAAATTCAGTGATGATATCATTGACAAAATCATGTGGTCAGTTTATATGGGAATTGGATTATTTATATCAGCAATGGTTCAAGTTACATGTTTTTTGGTTGCATCAGAAAATATTATGCATAGATTGAGAAAAGTTTTTTTCAAATCAATTTTAAAACAAGATATTTCATGGTATGATGCAAATCATTCTGGTACATTAGCATCAAAATTATTTGATAATTTGGAAAGAATTAAAGAAGGAACTGGTGATAAAGTTGCACTTGCAATACAATTTATGAGTCAATTTTTTGGTGGATTTATTATTGCTTTTACTTATGATTGGAAATTAACATTGATTATGATGAGTTTATCACCTTTAATGGTTATTACTGGAGCATTTTTGGCTAAAGTAAGTTTTAAAGAAAAATAATAGTTCAAAGGTTGTAAAATTTTTGTCGCAAACAAGGACAAAGGAAAGATAAATGTTCTTTGTGCGTTCATTTGTGATGTTTTTCCAGCCGTCATAAATTCTACACACGTTTTTTGATAAGATTCTTTTTAGTTGATGTCAAGTTCAACAACAAAAGAAGCGGAACAATATGCTGTGGCTGGTGCAATTGCTGAAGAAGCTTTAACTTCACTTCGAACAGTTTACGCATTTAATGGACAAGAAATTGAATGTCAAAGATATGAAAAAGCATTAGAAGCTGGAAAAGCCAATGGAATCATCAAATCAGTTTATGTTGGATCCGGTTTGGCTTTGACTTTTATTGTCATGTTTGGTTCATATTGTTTGGCATTTTGGGTTGGAACAAACTTTGTTGTTGATGGTGATATGGATCCAGAAACACTCATTACTGTGTTTTTCAGTATCATGATGGGTTCTGTAAGGTTTTAAACCAGTGAATATTTATGATTGATGATTTTTAGATGGCACTTGGACAAGCAGGACCACAATTTGCTGTTGTTGGTACAGCACAAGGTGCAGCAAGTGCAATTTATGAAATTATTGATCGGGTAAGTTGAAATCCATCATTTTGACTTTGATTTTTGATTTTAGGAACCAGAAATTGATTGTTATTCAGAAGATGGAATCAAATTGACAAATGTTGCTGGGGAAATTAAATTTAAAAATGTTACATTCAATTATCCAACTCGACCAGATATTTCAATTTTAAATGGCATTACATTTGAAGCAAAACCTGGTGAAACTATTGCATTGGTTGGTTCAAGTGGTTGTGGAAAAAGTACAACAGTTTCATTGCTTTTACGATATTATAATCCATTGAATGGTGAAATAACAATAGATGGAAACAAAATTCAAGATTTAAATATTGATAGTCTTCGAAAAATGATTGGAGTTGTTTCACAAGAACCAATTTTATTTAATTGTACAATTGAAGAAAATATTAAATTTGGTAATAGTGATGTAACAGATTCAGAAATGAGAAATGCATGTAAAATGGCAAATGCAGAAAATTTTATTACAAAATTACCACTTGGTTATAAAACAATGGTTGGTGAACGTGGTATTCAATTATCTGGTGGACAAAAACAAAGAATTGCAATTGCAAGAGCATTAGTTAGAAATCCAAAAATTTTTTTGTTAGATGAAGCAACATCAGCATTAGATGCAGAAAGTGAATATATTGTACAACAAGCATTGGATAAAGCAAGACAAGGTAGAACAACAATTGTTATTGCACATCGTTTATCAACAATTAAAACAGCTGATAAAATTATTGCAATATCTGATGGAAAAGTTGAAGAAATTGGTACACATGATGAATTAATGAAAAATAATGGTTTATATAGTAATTTGGTTAATGCACAAGTTTTTACTGATATTGATGATGAACAAAAAAGAAAAGTTGATAGAACATTTTCTGTAACATCTGGTAGATCAAGATTATCAAGTACATCATCATCAAAAATTCATCCATTAGAAGTTAAAATGATTGATGGTAAAGAAGAAGAAGAATATGATAAAAATGATCCAAAATCTGAAGTTAAAAGATTAGAAAAAGATTTAGAAAATGAAGGTGCACAACCAAGAAATTTATTAGCAATTTTAAAATATGCTAAACCAGAATTTTCATTAATATTTTTGGCAATTATTATGTCAATTATTCAAGGATGTGTTTTTCCAGCATTTTCATTAGTATTTACACAAGTATTGGAAACATTTGCTAATACAGACAAACATAAAGTTCGAAAAGATGGTCATCTTTGGGCAATGATGTTTTTAGTTATGGGTTTAGTTATGGGTTTTGCAATGTTTTTCCAAGCAATATTTTTTGGTACAACAGCAGAACGTTTAACATCAAGAATTAGAAGAAAATTATTCAGAAATATTCTTCGGCAAGATGTTGCTTATTTTGATGAAACAAAACATTCAAGTGGGAAACTTTGTACAAGATTAGCAACAGATTGTCCAAATGTTAAATCAGCAATTGATTATCGTCTTGGTTCAGTTTTTTCTGCTGTTGTTTCTGTTGGAGCTGGTATTATTATTGCATTTTATTATTGTTGGGAAATGGCATTACTTGTATGTGCTATTTTTCCACTTGGTGGAGTTGGACAAGCATTAGAAATGAAATATTTTGAAGGAAAATCAAGTGAAGATGCAAAAGAAATGGAAAATGCTGGAAAAGTAAGTTTTGTTGTCATAAAAAATTTTTTTTATGATGAAATTATTTTTTTTAGACAGCAATGGAAGCAATAGAAAATATTCGTACTGTTCAAGCATTAACATTAGAAAAACGTTTTTACAACACTTTTGAAGAACATTTAGAAAAACCACATGAAATTTCTGTCAAAAAAGCAGTTGCACAAGGAATAACTTATGGTTTTTCATCATCAATTTTCTTCTTTTTATATGCTGCTGCATTCAGATTTGGTTTATTCTTGATTATTAAAGACAATATCATGCCAATGGATGTTTTAAGAACTTTGTATGCAATCAGTTTCACAGCAGGAAGTATGGGTTTTGCATCAGCTTATTTCCCAGAATATTTGAAAGCAAAACTTGCTGCTGGTTTAATTTTTAAAATGTTAGAAACAAGACCAATGGTTGATAATATGTCTGATGAAGGTTTAAGAGCAAAATCAATCAGAGGTGATATTGTTTTGAGTAACATCAAATTTTCTTATCCTCAAAGAAAAGATGTTGAAGTTCTCAAAGGTTTGAGTATTCAAGCAAAACCAGGACATACGCTTGCTTTGGGTGAGTAATTTTCAATTTTGAGTCAGTTTAATTACCTTATCATTTAGTTGGTCCATCTGGTTGTGGTAAATCAACTGTTGTATCATTATTGGAAAGATTTTATGAACCATTAAATGGAATTGTTCAAATTGATGGAAAAAATATCACAGAATATAGTTTGAAAGAAATTCGTTCACAAATGGCATTAGTTTCACAAGAACCAATTCTTTTTGATAGAACAATTAAAGAAAATATTGTTTATGGTTTATCTGATGAAGAATATTCTGATACAAAATTATTTGAAGCAGCAAAATTAGCAAATATTATGAATTTTATTTCTGATCTTCCAAATCAATTTGATACAAGAGTTGGTGAAAAAGGTGCACAATTATCTGGTGGACAAAAACAAAGAATTGCAATTGCTAGAGCATTAATAAGAAATCCAAAAATTCTTCTTTTGGATGAAGCAACATCTGCTTTGGATACTGAAAGTGAAAAAATTGTTCAAGAAGCTTTAGATAAAGCACGAGAAGGTCGAACATGTATTGTTATTGCTCATCGTTTATCAACTATTGTTAATGCTGATTGTATTGCTGTTGTTAATCATGGTAATATTGTTGAAATGGGAACACATCAAGAATTAATGGAACGTCGTGGAACTTATTATTCTTTGACAGAAAAACAAAATACTAAAAAACAATTTTAATTTTACACGGTTTTTTCTTGTTTGTACGTTGTTGTTTGTCATTTTAAAAATTTTTAATCATTCTTTGTTCATAAAATAAACTTCAAACATTCCAAAGTTGCAATGAACATGGAAAAAAAATTTTTTGGTCACTTATGAACTCTTGACACGAAAAAGTTGTTTATTTTTGAAGACTTCTCTGCCAGCTGCTGCCGTTGATTTTTCTGACCAGCTTGTTTTTGATCTCATTCATCTAATTATGTGGAATAATGAACTTCTTGAAATTCTTGGTTATCCACCTAATACTACAGATATTGAGACAACTCCATACGATATTTTTCAACCATTTGAACAGAATTATGCTGACAATGCGACAACAAATGTTTTACATGAAGAAGGACCATTCAACATTCAAATTGATTTAGAAGAAAAGAATAAACCAATAAATTTACCATGTTTTAGTGATGATAGATGTGTTTTTCCTGGTCAAGTTTTGGCTCTTATAACTAC
Organism: Panagrolaimus sp. JU765; assembly: GCA_901765185.1. Classification (NCBI taxonomy): domain Eukaryota; kingdom Metazoa; phylum Nematoda; class Chromadorea; order Rhabditida; family Panagrolaimidae; genus Panagrolaimus; species Panagrolaimus sp. JU765. The sequence continues at coordinate 15,981 of CABFKL010003589.1, read as the reverse complement.
TAATCCAGATCACATTAATTTTTTTCGTGATGCATTTGAAAAATATCATCAAGTTGCTTTTTTTCCTTATTCAAAGAAATTCAAAAGTGGACGTTTGAGAGGAGTTTTGTTGAAGGTTGGTTCATAAATTTTTATTTGTTTTTAACATAAGAGAGTTGCAGATGTTTAATTTTGGGAATTCTGGCCCGAATTATTATGTGAAATTTTTTGCAATTAGAATGATCAGATCAGTCAATTCAGTTACTTTGCTCGACATTCCTGAAGGAGAAATTCATGTCATTCATCCACTTGGAAATCATGATGTTTTGGTTGAAATTGAAGATTTGGAGCTCATCACTCGTCAAATTGAAGGCAATTACTCCCTTCAACAATGGCCAATTGGTGCAACAAGATTTTGGAAGAACAATCGTTGGGTGAGGATTTTCAACATGATTAATAGTTTAATTTCCTTCTTTAGTCCGATATGTGTCAGAAAATTAAAGAACATTTCAATGCTATTGGTTTACCAGAAAAATACATGGAAAAAGCGATGGCACAAAATCCTGCATTCCTCAGTTATTACTTCATCGAATGCATTGTAACAACTTACGATGAGAAAGTTGATCTATTGAATAGTCCAAGCATTGAAAGTCGTGTTTACACTGGTCTTCAAATGCAAAAAAATTACAAAGGTTTGATTTGCAAGGATTGTGGTGTTGCGCTTCGTTTCACTGAACCAATGATCATTTCTGTTGCTGGTATTTCTCCTGATTTTACCAACAGAGGTTTGTTACACCACTGCCAACATTCATTGACTTCATTTTAGGTGGATTCCATCATCGTGGATTATGTTTAAAATCCACATATACTCAAGACCAATACGAGACTGGTGATTCATGGTTTCCAAATTATGCTTGGAGTATTTATAATTGCAGTCAATGTACAAATCATCTTGGATGGTCATTTTGCAATTATGCCAATATGTCACCGTTAATTTTTACGTGTATTACCATGAAAAATGTTGCCATCAAACGTTATATTCCTTTTGAAGACAAAAATATTTTATGCACTTAGAATTCGGGTTCGATAGATATAGTTTAGCTTTATTTTAATATAAGCCTTACCAAACAAGAATAAACTTAATCATTTTCATTTCGAAGTGTTTCTAATGTTTTTGGAAATCCAGTCCGTCCTCATCCAAAAGCTCATAAAGTTCCTAAATTGCAACATGAAATGAGTATCATTTGACCAAACACAAACCAATGAAGTTTCATCAAAACGTTTTCGGTCGGTGCTGTCGATGACATAAATCTGAACATAAAAAATGATTAAAACTCTGAAATTTAAAACAAAATCCTCACCAAAACGTCCGTGTTGTCAAAATAATTTTTCCAATACGGACGAATTTTTCTTTGTCCACCAATATTTTTAAATAAATTTTTATTTCCCAAAACTTCAGAAAACGACTTTGCAAGATTTTTTCCTATTATCATTGGACAAATTTTATTATTGATAAAAGAAAGTTTGTCTTTGGTGCTCAATACTTGGCAAAAATCGGGGGTGTTCAACCAGAAACGGCAGGGATTTTTTTGGGAAAAATTTGGTTTAATAGACGAAAAAACAGCATCCTGCCATTTCTTACCACGTTTAAAACGATACATAAAGTGCATTTCAATATGGGAAAAATTGAAAATTTTTATGGAGAAATATCATAAAAACAGTTCGTCATGGTTTCTTTGACAAGTTTTTTAGTTTGCAAAACACTCGTCGGGGGTTTTCGGACACCTGCAAATTAGGGCAGTGTTCTCCGCCAACGAGCAGTGAACAATGCCATATAATTTTGCAAAATAGAAAAAATTGCAAAAAATTCAGAAGATGCAAGAAGACAGGTAAATTCAGGAACCTTAAGGTAAACAGGATTCAAATAATGGAAAAAAACTAAAAAACTAAAAACAAATAAAATATTATTGTAGATGATTGAAATATAAATTGCTTCTCTAATGGCCATTGAATATTGTTGTTCAAAAATAAGTTCGGACAATTCAACAAGATCGTATTCATCGTTATCTTTATAATCTTCAGTAAAAACACGTTCAATAGCTTCAGCTCGCTTAAGTTTGTCACTAAAAAATGATCAAAATAATCCTCGAAAATCTAGCCAAAGGAAAATTTCAGAATTTGGTGCGCCATCGCGTATACAGGGCCGTAACTGACGAAGGGATCGACTGGAGCCTCACCATTTTTTTCCGAAACAAA
>CABFKL010003570.1:865-11721 GCA_901765185.1 Panagrolaimus sp. JU765 | reverse complement strand
CGCCATCGAAAAGGTCCCAGAGTCTCATTTCCCAGAACATTTTTTTGTTCCTTGGCACAACAAGCAAGTTTTAGATCAGTCAAAAAGGCGGAGTAAAATGAGGAATTCCAAGTTGCTTTTGCTTTTGATCAGACAAATATTTCCTCGACCAAACAATTTTTTTGGATTGCTTTTGGAACATTTAAAACCAATAATGAAAAAAAAAATTTTTTTATTTTTGGCCATTGAAACCATGTTTTGAAAATTGGAAGACATTTTTTCTTCTCAAAACAACCAAAAAAATCTTGCCATAAACGTGAAATTTATTCAATGTCATTGAAAAAATGGTATAAAAAATACCATTTTCGAGCCCATGTCCTGTTGTTATTTTTTGCGCGCTTTCCCATGATGCCGATTCCAAGCATGTCTGTCGTATTTTTTCCTTGTCAACAACGCGCATAGATCGGAGGCACAGTTCAGTATTGTGGGAAAAAGATTGGAAGAATGGGAAAAAAAAGAGTGCGATAGAGGTGCGATTGTTCCATTTTTTTTCAACTTGCGTGTTCACCTCTAATATTTTTTTTTTGTTTTTCGTGCAATGTGATTTGGCGTGTGTTCTTCTTGGGTTTTCCCATTAACAGAAACATGTTGTCTAGTTCACACGATGAAGCGTTGAACTGTGAGAAAATTTTCGAGTTATTTTCATTTTATTTTTTTACTTGATTTTTGAGTTGATTTCCTAAATTTTAAATTTTTTTTTTCAGATTTTTTCTATGCTCGATGAAACGAGAATCTACCAATGAAGTTTTTACTGATTCACAGGTCAGAAATTCTTATTTGAATTTTTATGCACAAAATAAGGGCAATTTTTAATTGATTCACGCTTGCTTTGACTAACAAAAAGAAACTTGCTTCATTGCTTTTTTGCACATTCAAGATTGGAAATAATGAAAACTAATGATTTATTGCTTATCATCAACAATCATAATATATTTAATATTCAAATAATTTTATATAGAATCTATCAACAACTGATATCAACAATTTATTAATGCAACCTTCAATATTCAATCTTCTTGCTTCAAAGCAAAATCAAGGAACAAATTCATCAAACACTGTTGATGTTACTGCTTTACAAGTTTTGGCATCAATTGCAGAAAAATGTTCAACAACATCAAATTCATCAGTTCAACAAATTCTTTCGGTAATTTATCATTTTTTTCATTGTTTAATTTGAAAACTTTTTTTAGATGTTAGCAATGACAATGCCATCACCTGAACAAACTAGTCCTATTTCAAATGATTGCAAAAAAGGTAAGTTCCCAATTTTTTCTTAACCCATGTGATGGAAAACACGGTCATTTTTTACGATCACGATTGCAAAAGATCATAGTTTAAAATTGAATTGTCTATTCAAAGTTATTTCCATTCAAAAAAAAAGTTTTTTTCTTTTTTTTAATATTTTGATCACATGAGAAAAAACCCCCAAATCAAATGATTTATATTCTTCGCTTATTCTGAACGACGTAGATTAAAATGTCTTTGAAATGATTTCCTGAAAGAGCATCCCCGTCCTTGGAATTTTTTTTTTTGATTTTGAGAAAATCACGAAAATGATAATTTCAAAGACAAAAAAAAATTGGTTTGAGTATTTTGTCATAAAAAACTTTAAAACGGAAATGCAAAAGAAAAATACGCGGGAATGTTTTTGGATCAATGATATTTTTTTTTTACATTTGAAAGAAAAAAAGTCGCATGAATCTATAGTTTTTTGTATAACCAATTTGTCCTTGATCAAAAAATGTCCACAAAAAGACAAGGGAAAAAAATAACATCTGGAATTTAGACAATTGAAAAAGGTGTGACTTGCCAGATTTTTTTTGTAATAATATTTTTTTGCCAGAAATGATTTTTTTTTGAAAAGTGTTTTTTTTATCAAAAAAATATTTTTATTCGGGTTTATTTTTGGATGATTTTTTTTTCAAAAAGGAGACAATTTTTTGGAATTCCCACACGCACATGCGGGGCATCCCGATCAGGGTGAGCTGGATTGACATTATTGAAAAAAAAGAGGACTGGCATCTGCAAGTTTTTCCGTCTTTTTTTTCATAAGATAACAACCAAATGCATACCTTTTTGAAACAATTTGACAAGGATTTCCTCTGTTCTTTCGTTCTTTGAAAAAAATTATCTTTTTGTGTTTTTGTACGTTTAATTTGAGTAGTTTGATCAAAATTTTTCATGTTTTTTATGGTTTTAATCACGTTTTTACTATTTTTAACTTGAATTCAGAATTTTTTCCAACCAAAAAAATGATCATTTTTTTGTAATTTTTTTTTGTACATCAAAGAACGATCCGCTAAAATATGAATCAGATGCCATTTTTCCATAACAATGTGCCAAAATATTTCAATGACAAAGTCAATAGTAACTATTTTGTTTTTTTACAATAAAACACAATGTTGCTCTTTCATTTTTTTCCACCGTCAAAGTTATCAATTTTTTTGCACATTTTTTACTGTTCAATTTTTTTTGGGGTCAAAAATATTGTTGACATGATTAAATGGTATTTTCCGTTTTAATACTCATGATTCGATGTCAAAATTTTTGAACATTTTTTGAACTTGTTTCAAAACTCATGATTTTTGAGCGAATTTTTTTCAAAATGATCATCGTTGTTGGTTTCATCATTTATATGAAATTTTTTAGACGCAAGTAGTCGTAAAAATTCATGCCAAAAAGAGCCATCAAGCAGTGAATCAACACCAAAATCATCCGATATGTTGACATCTGCTGTTTCACCACAAGAACGGGTATTATCAATGTTGCCAAATTTTAATATGTTGCCGAGAACTTTTGCCATTCCTTCCATGCCAAATATCAAAAAACCAAAATATGAAAATGGTTGGTTTTAATTTTTTTTTTGTTCTGGGATTCCCCGTTTTATTTATCTTTGCGTCATTCTTTTTCCATGATCAATTGTCCTTTTGAACTCATATTTTCCATTTTTGGTTGAATCGTTGTTGTAAACAGCGTGCAAAAGTCATTCGAGATCACGTCCGAAATAATTTATTTTTTTGCAAATGATGGAACAGGAAATACCTAAAAAAGAAAGTCTTTTATCTTTTCTTGAAAATTTGAATATTTTTCTTGAAGCTTAAAATTTTCAAGAAACTCAAAACTGTCTTGTAAGAATGCCATCGTGGGAAAAAACTTGTCTGGAAAGAATTGATTAACGTTATGAAGCTTTTTCATCGTCAAATATCGTGAGAAATATCAAAATAATTTTGATAAAAAAAGCCGCCTCATAACTCGTGTAAATTCTTAACGAAATTAAAGCATATTTCCACAGTAACGCTTAAAATGAAGAAAATAATGGTACAAATTTGCCACTTAAGAAAAAAGCTTGACTCGGTCGCTTGCAAGCACGCCAAACACCGTATAAAAACAAGAGGAAAAAGCACGAGAAGCAAAGCTCCTCCTTTTCGCCAAACCATCAACCAATGGTCTAAGCACTATTTTTGAGGATAGACAATTTTCTTTATTTCTTAAAAAAAGAAATTAATTGACATTGAGGTTATTATTTAATTGTTTATTTATCCTGTTGAAAAATTTTTCATCTTACAATTGGTTCGTGTGAATCTTCACAACTTGTCCAGTACTTTTCTGAAGTCATTGTGTGAGAAGATCCCACACAGGATCTGCTTCGATCTTAAGGAAAAGCGCCGATTCCCACCGGCATATTCGGCAATACTGAATTTGTTCCCATCCCCACAGTTATCTTTTTCTTTTGCATCGTCTCCAAAACCTATTGCGTGGTACTTGTGAAGAGATTGCACAGTTCCCATACCCACGACCCTTGGATATTTTGACAACTCTATCAACAGCAAGTTTTTGCTTGAGAAAAAAAGCACTTATAAAATGGATTATGCGACTCCTCCTTTATCCACAACGCAAAGACCTGAAAGCAATGAGACTGATTCATCAACTGCCAATGCTGTAGCTGTTGCTGCAGCCGTTGTTGCTGCTGCATCAGAAAATGTTACTCATAGTGCTCTTGCTAGTTTTTATGATTCTCACAATCAACTTGGACCAATTCGGCATTCTTATAACTCACATCTTCACCACCATAATCCGTATGATCCACCAATGCCGCTCATGTCTTCAAATCAACAAATTGATGAACAACAAGGATTATACGATTCACTTGCGGCAGCTGCAGCATTGGCTTCAGGTGTACCTACCACACCAAATGGAATGTATTATTATGATTCAAATCAACAATGGCAAAGCAGTAATTGGAATAATGCAAACTTTGTTGCTGCCGCGGCTCAATATGCTCAATTTCCACCACAACAATTGCCTTTAGGGCCAATGAATAATTCTGGGATATCACAATCAGCTCTACCATTGACAAATGGATTTCAAAATTTTGGTAAGATTGGTCTTCTGCTTGTCTCTCCTCCTTTCTCATTATTGAAGACAAATTTAAATTTACTGATTAAAATTCAAAAATTTTTATTTAAGATTCGTTCTACACAAGGCAGTCACAACCATCTCCTGCAAATAATTCATTCTTCGATTTACAATACGGTGTGAACGCTGCCACTGCTTCCATGATAGCTCCAAATCAGTTTCGAGCTGCTGCACAACAACCATTGATTATTCCAAGAAATTCTTTATTTTTGGCCATGACAGATGATCCTCAAAGATTAACCAAGGAAAGAATGGCAGATTATTTGGCTGATCGTGATAAACTTGATTGTATTGTAACGATTTTTCACGCCAAAGTTGCTCAAAAATCTTATGGAAATGAAAAAAGGTTTGTTACATTCATATTTTGATGTCAATTGATACTTTACTTTGTATTTGTCAAGTACAGTTTAGCTTGTGTCAATTGGACACTTTCTTAAATGCAAACATTGGACAGCTGCTCAAAAATTTTGTAACTTTATTCAAAAATTTTTAAATCAAAAATATTTTTAAAAAAACTTTTCATCATTGTTTTTTTAAAAATGATTTGCATTAATTTACCGCAAAATAGCCATTAATGGCTTTACGTAATCCAAGAATAATTCAAGAATTGTCCTTGATTGCACATTAGTTTCTTTTTTGTATTCCATGCCATATGGTTACAACTCATGAGTTTGTTCCAAGTGCCATTTTATGTAGACTCTTTGCGAAACGGATAATCCACAATGTTTCAACCAATGAGCCTGGCACTAAGTAAATCGTTTCCATTTGTCCATAATTTGTTTGAACATGATTGCGCAAGAAGTTTAGATGTCACCAATTAGACAAAAGCCATATTTTATGATCAAATGTAAAAAAAACTATAAAAATAATTTGTTAATTGCTTTTACGGAAAAAATGAAATTTTTTTGCATCAAATGAGCCGCACCTTTTTGACAAAAATAAAAATAAAACATTTGAATCAGCGCAAAAGTGTTGGAAAAATGTTGAATACGGTAATAAAAACTTGTAATTAATAAAAGTTTTATTTTTTTTTATAGATTTTTTTGTCCTCCACCTTGCATTTATCTTTCTGGAGGTGGATGGAAAACAAAACGAGACATATTTGATGTCATGTATAAACGTTACCGTGAGAATATTCAACATCAACTTGAACAAGCAACAAGTGAAGAATGCATCAACTCATTGAGTGAAACACTGTCTAAAATGCCTGAGGCTCAAAGTACTGAGTTATGCGCTTTCATTGGAATTGGAGCTCCAACTGAACAAGAACGGCAACAACTCGATTTTAGCAATGGCAAGGTCTGTTTTTTTCTCACGCTTTTTGAATTTGAAACTAAAAAAATAAAAATTTTTAGGATTACTGTGCCGCAAAAACGTTATACATAAGTGATTCTGATAAAAGAAAATATTTCACTTTGACAACAAACTTTTTTTACACAACTGGACAAGATTTGGGAATGTTCAATTCACAAAGAATCAAAGTAATCAGCAAACCGTCCAAGAAAAAACAATCAATGAAGAGTACTGATTGTAAATACCTTTGCATTGCTTCTGGAACCAAAGTTGCATTATTCAATCGTCTCAGATCCCAGACTGTTTCCACAAGATATTTACACGTTGAAAATGGCGCTTTTCATGCAAGTTCAACAAAATGGGGTGCCTTTACCATTCATTTGGGTTTGTTACACAATTGTTGAATTTTTTTAACATGATTTTTCAGTGGATGAAAATGTTGAAAGTGATGGCAGGAATTTTCAAGTCAAAGATGGTTATATTTATTACGGTGCAGTTGTCAAACTCGTGGACAGTATAACTGGAGTTGCTTTGCCAAATATGAAAATTCGCAAAGTTGACAAACAAACGGTATTAATTGATCATGTATCATATGAAGAACCAGTTAGTCAACTTCATAAATGTGCATTCCAAATGCTCAGCAATGAACGTTCATATCTTTGTTTGTCACATGATAAAATCATCCAGCATGACGTGAGTGATTTTATTTTTACAAAATTTGGTTATATTCAAAAAGTTCAAAGAGATAAAGCCGCCGTAAATCTCTCAAAATCTTTTTCTCACGCGATCCAATATGCGCGAAAACAGTCTACCGCTTTTTCAAGTGCCTTCCTTGTTTAAACAATAGAAAAAAAAAATAGACAAAAAGGATCAAATTTTTGAACAAAAATACTTTTAGGCAATAATATTGAATGAATCACAACATCAAATCAATGATGGGGCTGCTTGGACAATCATTTCAACTGACAGGGCAGAATATCGATTTTATGAAGCAATGGGTCCAGCAAGGCTGCCAGTATCGCCAGTTCCGGTTGTCACTGGCATTACAATGAGTGGTACAACCGAGGGACTGGCTATGATTGAAATAACTGGAGCAAATTTTACACCAAATCATAAAGTTTGGTTTGGATTATTTGAACTTGACACATCCTTTAGGTAATTTTTTTTTCATTTTCGTGGACTAGTTCCGTTAAATATTCAGGTCGGCGGAATGTATGATGTGCATTATTCCAAGTCTTGCCGATGTTTGTGGAACTGCAGCAGCAGCTGCTGTAACTTATTCGCAAAGTGATAACAAGTTAGACGTTCCTATTTCCATTGTCAGAAACGATGGAGTGATTTATGGAACACCAATGTCATTCAGTTACAATTGTCGAACGGCTGGAGCTATTGGTGCTCCAATTTTACCTGACCCATTTGATCCTCAAAGACCACAACCGAGGCTAAATCTCAACACTCCACAATTAACCAGGAGCCAGGCCGACCTTAGACAGTATTTGATGAATACAAACAGGTTCACATACGATGTCACCGGTGAAATGGCAAATTAATTCATTTTTACTTCCATTTTCAAAGTTTGATCTCTTATTTAAGGAATAAAAGTAATTTCTTATTCAAAAAAAGTTACGAAAAATTTGTCATTATCAAGCGTTGGTTCAAAAACGGCCAAATCAGGAGCAAATCCATGTTAAATTGGGAAATTCTTCACAAAGATATTTCTGCATTATTGAACAACTTGTACAAATACAAGGAGTATTTGGAAATTTACGACAAAATGCTTGTAATCCATCTTGTGCATAAACTTCATTGCATTTAGCAACCATTGTTACAATCTGCTTCCAAGCATCAAGAGTGATCTTGCTGCCAACGATGCTTTGATAGATAACTTTTGTGATTTGCACCGGATTGAAGTAGAATATATAACAGAAATTGCAATCAGCATAAATTTGAACATGACTATCAAATGCTTTGTTATACAAGTCTCCACAGTCAACTTTTCCGCTTACTTGCTAAAAAATTGTAGGAGAAAATTATAAAAAATGTTAAATTTTACATTAATGTAATCATCAATAAAATCCAATAATTTAGGGCGCACACAGTCAATAAAGGCTTGCCCATCTGCATTGAAATTATTGTAATATTCTAAATTTAACTGATAGAAGTTTCAGTTAATTGAACGTACCATAATAACGATTACAAAAATATAATCCATAACCCATCAGATATCCTTGAGGTCCACAATGCGCTTTTGAATCGTCTAAGCATTTATACTTGTTACAATTCTGGCAATCAGCAGCACAAGGCAGAGTAAAATCCCATGCTGTTCCAGTGGTACCTTTACAGTTGGGCTCAACATCTACTCTTAATTCTTTGGAAGTTCCTAAAAAAAGTTTTATGTCGGTTCGCAGTTCGGAGGGGAGGGAAAACTATTTTTTACATCTGTAAATTAGGCACTTGAAAACTTCATTAACTAACCGTTATAACTAATTGGAAAATATCTCGTTGTTCCTGTTCCAACACAACCGCTGTCAAATAAGTTTTTTCCTTCATAAGACACTATTATTCGGTCTTTTACTTCATATGTTTGATAAGAAAACTGAATGTATTGAGCAGCCGTTGTATTCATTCTGTATCGTCGGGTAACAGGAGTATCGGCCCCGGCAACTTGTTGCCCATCGCATGTGGAGCAAGATGTAGCGCAAGGAGAATTGGCATCTGCATCGCATTGGGATCCACACGCTACAGGAAGTTCATTGACAAAACTGGCTTGTGATCCAATGTTATCACTAAAGAGTTGAAAAAAACTTGATGGAAAATAGGGCCTTACTTTGAAATTGAATATGGAGTCCAATTCACAATGGAACATGAACCAACAATGTTGTTTGAACACATTGCATCTGCCATCCTGACTTCCAATTGATAAACTTGGCTGTTATCCGGCAGCATTCCAGAAAAACGGACCCCAGAATTTACAATCGTAGAAAGATTCAACGGGATAACGTTTATGATTTCCGAATTGCCGAATCTTATGCCAATACTTCCATTAATAATCGTGGCTTGTCGTTTGATTCTGAAAACTGTTTATTTCATGCCAATGATTTCAAGAAAACTACCTGGCATTGGTAACTTTATTTGATGATTCCGGTGGCAAACGTACAAAAAAATAACTCAATCGATTGGTTTCAGCAACAAAAGAAGAATTATCAGTTGTTACTCCTAAATCATTCAACATTGAAACATTAACAAAAAGTGGAGCATGTTCAGCCGGGCCAGATTTGAGTGATTCAACCGAGATTTGATAACTTCCATCCGGAAACGTTGAATTGTCACTGATCACATCATCCAGTGACGGAGTTTCATCTTTTTTATGCTTCCTAAGCACTAATACCAAAGTGACGGCAATGGCAACCGCAATAAGAAGTAAAACAATAGAAACAGAAATGCAGATACAACCCTTTTTTTTATTCATGAAGTTGTTGATTGCGCGAATTGAACAAGTCAATGACTTTGACTCAAAACAACCAAAAAAGCTATGAAATTTTTTGAACAAAAAAGTGTAATTTGTACCCAAAAATCTGATGCTTAAAACAAAAATTTTTCCTCATAAAAAAATTGTAGAAATGCCACGCCTCAAGTTGATAAAAAAAACATCAAATTCTTTTTTGATTTTGAATTCCAACAGTCAAAATATCGCTACAATTTTATGACTAATGTAGGTTTTTAGCAGAAGAAATGATAAATTTTTTTGTTTTGAAGTTTTTTCATGATAACAGCATGAAAATGAATCTTCGATGAATAATGTTTGGTGAAAGTTCGATGATACCTTTATTTTAAAAAAGAACAACTACATTTTCTTTTAACGGAAGAAAATTGTTGCAAATCAACGTTAAATCTTGGAGAACACAAATGAATCGTTTCAATTTGTTGAATATAAAAATTGAAAGATTCACATGATAAAGCACTAATGATAGGCAGTTTAATTGCCAACATTAATCGACACTCTATCGGCACAACATCCATAAAGGAGGCTTATCAATACATTTAGTAACAGTTTGGCAAAATAATGCATTTGAAAAACTCTACGGAAAAATTGTCATTTATCGATTTCTACAAAATAAGCAATCTAATAAAAAGGCAGTTTTAACATTTGCTGAAAAAATTGGAAGCTTGGAAAAGATTAGTGAACGTTCATTGTACAGATCGACGTCCACGAGTTGTCATTTCATGAAAACTGCCAAGTAAATATTCTTCGGCAGTTTGTCCACGTTTTTCACTGCTTAAACATCTGCTCTTTCAGTTAAACAAAGTAAAATCTCACCGATATTCACTGTTGATTGGATAACTTGATGTTTGGGGATGATACTTTGCTCGATCAGCTCGAGCTTTGATTTCCAAATATTCGTCTCCATCTCCTGACAATTCTGATGCTGAAAATGTTACATTTCACTTCTTTCAAACCTTCAAAACAAACAAACCGCGTTTCAAATAAGTGGAATCATAGGAGCTGTCGTATCGTCTGTGATGGTCGGGAAGCGGTGAAATTGGTTGTGTGCGATGCGGCATCCGATCAAATGCTTCTGAAATATATTTGTATACCAATAATGAACGAAACTGATATATGAAAAACTGACCTTGACTTGTGTTTGGACTGGGAGCGCCAGAACTGTATCCAGGATCTTCTCGGGCACCGTTCCATTTTGTTCCGTAATAAGTGATGGAATCTGAAATTTTATTTTCTCATTTTCATTTCATTTCACATTTACAATGTTCCCAAGATTAAACTAGTAATAACATTCCCAGTTTTCGTCGCCTTCCTCCACAAAATACTCGGTTTCCTCGACTCTGATGACCGTCACTTTTTCTTCCACCAATGCCCAGTCAAATTCTTCATCGGAGAAAACCCCCGAATCCGGTTCCGAAAAAATGTCGGTGGTTGTGGCTTCAGTTTGGAAAGTTGGTGAAGATTCAGTTTGGCATTCCTCATTCTTGCAAGTTTTGGTTGGAATCGTGATGAACAGCTCGTCAAAAACAGTTTGAACGGGACAAGTCCGCGTTTTTACATGGTTCAAAGTTGAATTGTTGAAATTTCTGATTTCCTGCAACAGCTT
>CABFKL010003544.1:14588-24625 GCA_901765185.1 Panagrolaimus sp. JU765 | reverse complement strand
TATGTATTTTTTTCATGCTGGTTCACAGCTTATTTTGGTGTGGTATTGAACGCTCATCCAAATGCCTTTCTTATAATTGGTAGCAGTTTCCATGTTGTTTGCTTGGTCATTCATTCAATTTTGTTAGCATGTTTAATTCACAAAAATCTGACAAAAATGAAAGAAAAATTGTTGCCAATCATATTTTTGTGTTTTTTATGGATTATTCATGTTGTTGTGTCAGGTTATGGAATAAGTGTTGCCGCAACTGGGCTAACAAAACCGCGAAAATCCACTGATAATAAAATCTCCAAAATTGATGGTAATTGTTTTATTAGGGGAATAAATTAACCCCCCTCCCCCAAAAAAAATTGGAACAACCAAACTCCCTTACAATTTTTTTAATCACTCTATTTTTTCTGGTCCAAAATTAAATGATAATGAACTTTTGACGTTTTCCAGGTGAATTCAACATTGAATTATTGACAATACTGGGCGGAATGCTTATCATATTTGTTTCTTTACCTTCAATAATATTCGGATTTGGTAATGAAGGTTTGTTCAAATGCAAATATTCAAAAGAAACTGAAAAATATGAAACTTCTTTTACACAAAAAGTGTTGAAAATTTTTAACAGAAATTCGATGGATATTGAACATTAAACAATTTGTTCAAAATTTCTTTGGCGATTGTTAAAAATGGGACAATTTTCATATTAATAAAAATTTGATTTGAATCTTGTTCTCCAATTTTATGATTTCTCCCCAAATTTGAAGATGCAATACGCAGGCAGAAAAATCCTTTGCATCCCTCTGTCAACGTAGTTCTCCGGCAAAAGGAAGTGTAGAAAAGAAAGATTTTGTCTGAAGTACAGTGCAAAATCTTTCTTTGGAAATTTGAAAACCGCCGCACGGTAGTGTCACCATTGTTTGCAACAAAAAAGAAACTACGCTTGTGTTTATGTTTTGGACAGAAAAGAAAGAGCAAAGTTTTTGTTTTGCAAGTTGCTTTTCATTCACAGATAAAGTGATTAGTTGAAAAAAAACTGTGAACAATATATTTTGAAATTTTTTCACATTTAAATGAGCATGCAAATAGAATTGGTTTTGACGGCCCCATTGTTTCATGTCCCTTGTTGGCTGATCTATCCTCGGATGCCAAACAATGTGCATGTTTTTCCTCTTTTAGTCCTTTTTTTGCTGTCATCTTTCTTTTATTACAAAATGCAACTGTTTTGTAATGATAAAAACAAAAAATTGTCATTAATATTCCAAATTCCAAATTTAAAAAGCAAAAAAAAGAAATCAAAGGGGATTTCATTAAAAGTTAAATAATTGTTTCATTAAAATTATAATCATAAAAATGCACGTTTTTTTCATGTGTATCAATTGTTTACGGTTGCTTTCGTGAATCATTTTGCTCTATATCATTGTATTTTTTAAAGATAAAAATAACCAGATATAAGCTCCTCCTCAAGAAAACCGTATAAATTTTTCAAATTGTCATTAAAGACCCGAAAAACTAATACGTGCGGCGGTTTTCAAATTTCCTCGTGTAACTGCCAGAGGATATGATCGGGTAATATGTTTTTTTTTGTATTTTTGTCCATTAATGATAAATTCAAAAAAATGAAAATTTTTGAAAGTTCTTCCAATTTCTTTTCGTGAAAAACTTTCAAATTGAAAATCCTCGGAGTCGGAATTGAAGTCCAAAAATCTGATCAAACTACTAATTAATATTAATGTCAATTTTGATTGTTTCAAAAATTTTGTACGGCAATATTACTACCAAAAAGCGCCCATGCAAATAACAAACATTTTCCAAAGAAAAAATTATGTAAGTTTAGGCCCCATAACATTTTCTTGTTAAAGCAGCCTTTTGAAGCACCAAAATTATGAATCTCATCGAAAGGAAATTCTCTGTCGGGAAATCCCATTTTGCTTGACAAATTCGAAACAACCGCTCTAACCACAAACCTTTGATTCCAAAAACCATGAGTCGGAATTTCATATTCAAAACTGATAAATTAGAGTTTTTTGATTTGTTTTTTTAAAAGCTAAAACAAAACGCGATATAGAATTGAGATAAGGAACTAGAGAAATCATTTTTTGTAACTTCATTTTTTAGAACTGAAAGTTGCATAGGTGATACGCGGCTTTTCGCTTTCCGACTTTTAAGGACGATACAGTCGCGTAGGAAATAATGTCCCCGTAGAAAATGAAGAATGAAGGAAAATGTAACATGAATCATTTTCTTCTAAAATCCGCCTTCCCCAATCGTCCAAAACGTAGTTGAACAAAATAAAATGGAATCGCACGGGAAAGTCTAACAAGACGTGATTTCTTCGGTAAGTTCATTATCAGGAAAATTTTGAGTGTTTTATGAGTATTTTTTGTAAATATTTCATCATTATAATTGTTTTTTTCAATGTTCAAAAAACCAATTTTTTGCTTTTTTGGCCACTTTATTTGCTAATGTCGAAGTTTCGGAATGAAAAATAACTATCACGTGAAATTGTCTGAAAGTTCGCAAGTTATGCAAAAAATATCGTTCAAAACAAAAATAACATTTAATTTCATGCAAACACAATTGGCAATTCATGTTTGAAAAAAAGGAGTGCTTACTGCTGATAACAAAATTTTTTTTTGTTATTCACGTATTTTCATTGCTTTTTTTTTGTCAAAAAAAGGATGTTGCCTTTTTTTGAAATTCCTCTTTTATGGATATCACGTTGGTTTTACATGTAATTTAATTTTGTGATATTAAAATTTTGATCGTTCACTCAAGTTTGCTATGTTATCATTTTAGTTTCACAATGAGTGGAATTGCCGAGTTTGTTTATAACGGTTCATCGAAAAAACTCAAAGTTTCATCAGTAACACCGGAATTTCTTTGTAAACTGTTTAACATAAAAAAAGACTCTTTGACGCTGATTGGAGAAGATGGCGAATGTTATCTGCCAACTAATAATGCTTTTGAGCCGCCGCTCACTCTTGGAAAAAGCTTTGACGTTCAGGGTACTGAAGAAAACGTTACACAGCCCCAAGCCGTTGCTCGTAATGATGAAAATCTAGCTGTTATTCAGAAGCAACACAATGATGTAAGTTTGTGATAGATATTAACATATGAAACCATCTTTTTTCAGAAGATTGTTACTCAGGTAATTGAAAGCTGCAAAAACATGGACGAAAGCGCCAACATGTTGTTTCATGGTCCTTTGGCTGTTATCATCATCAGAAGCTTGGCCATTCTTGCACTTTGCGCTCCTGATCCGTCTTTAGTCACAAAAAAATCGCCAATAGAAAAGTTCAAGCGACTTAGAACACCAGGCTCGTTTCGTGCTTCACTTTATCAAGTTGCGGCTAATATGTGCAACGCGTTCCGAACAGCTGATTACGCTATGAATAAAATTCGAGCATCTTTAGTAGATCTTCCAGATTACTTTGAATCTGCTCTAGAAGCTGTTGATCAGGTATTTCATAATAATTTAATGTTATGAATGCCATTTTTTAGGCAGACAATCCAAGTGTAAAGAAGCTGTTAACCAGAACTATCCATAAAATAGAAAAATGTTCAAAGGATTGCAAAGCTGCTGCCGACAATGCACAAAAAGCGTTCAGCGATGTTATACTTGATATTGATGAGTTATGCGAAGCTGCAGTTGCGACAGATAGTACGAATGAACAAGAAATAGAACAACTGAAGCAATTGAAAATAGAATTACAACTTAAAAAAGAGCAACGTGACGCAGAGATTCAACGTCAAAAAGAAGATTACGAAAAAGCCAAAGAACAAGCAGAAGTAGCACTCAAAGATTATCGGGTATGTGTTTTTAAAATTTTTGAAATAAGGTTCAAATTTAGGAGCAATCAAGAAACACAGACTTTGGTAAACTGTTTTTGGCCACTTTAACAGACGGCTTGTTGGACACAGTGAAAAGCATTGGAAGTTCATTAAATGTTGGGCACATGATCAAGAGTGTGCTCACTGCTTATAGCATTTCATTTCACGATCTTGCTAAAGTAAGTGATTTGAGTATTAACAATAGGCTTCAATGAGATTGATTTAGGAAATTGGTATGCTGAAAGCATTGGAAACCATTTATGGTAATCTTGAACAAATTGACGATTTGGAAGAAAATACTCTTAATGATTATATAATTACATTGAAAGAGTACCAGAAACATACAGCAGTAACGGATGAAGGAAAATCCCTTTTCAAAAAAGCCAAGGAGATATCAACGTTTCTTCAAACTGTACAGGAGAACATCAAGAAAGATAATAATTATCTGAAAGAACCATCTTTTAAAGAACAATTAAATCAAACGCGACCTCAGATTTTAGTGGCTACTCAAATTTACAAAAACGCTCATCAAGAGCGCACAAAAGCACAAGAACAACAGCAACAGGCGCAGAATTCTTTGCGTGAGCAACTTGTTAAGGCAGATATGGTACGTTTTTGCCGATCGAGGGCTTGAAAAATTATCATTTCAGGAGAAAACAAACAGCACAAGAGAACATTACAATCAACAATCCGAAAAAGAACAAAGGTTGCGTGAAGAGTTGAGAGAAAATGAAAGGGAAGTAACAAACATTGTCTGTAGATTGAAAAACATCGACTTGACACGTACTGACCTCAAAGACGTAATAGAAAATCTTCGGGAAGGTATTGAATATCTTGGCAAGGTAAAACAACATTGGCAACAATTGGTGTATTTTTTTGATAATATTCATATTATCGTGCACACACAACTCTCTAATAATATCAACGATTTTGTTGAAAGTGTTCAGGTATTTAAATATATTTTTAATTTTTTAAACAGGTTTACAGGAAAACGTTCCGCGCAAAATCATGTTGCAAGGCGCTCTCAAAGCTACTGGTTACTGTATCCAAATTTGTAATTGTGCAGCAATATATACTTATATTTCTCAAAAGCATGTTATGCCGATTATATCAGGTATTGGTCAACAATTTTCTTTGGATATTAAGAAAGCAAGGGCAAGTTTTTTGTTTGAATAACTAAAATAAATAAATTTGTTATAGGAAGAACAACAAAAATTAGAAAGCAACCTGAATGAAATCATTGATGACGTTAAAAACACCATTAACACAAAAAAAGAAGAATACTCTGAACGTACAGATAAGCTAATGGTTGTATATGCAAGAAGCCTTACAAAAGCAATTGCTGAAAGTAGTAATTAAGCAGTGATAAATTCTGCGCCGATGCTTTTCAATTTTTTTTCTTCAATTTTTTGTAAACAAATTATTTATAACTTTTGCAACATTTATTTATCAAATGTTTATTAAAACTTTAAATAAATTTTGTTCTTTCTTTCAATATGCGTGGATATCACGTTCAATATCTAATTTAATTCTAATATTTCTTTGGAATAATTTTAAACGTTGAAGATCAAAATTTATTTCAGGCAAATGATAATTGAAACTGTTTGATAGTTTTCTATAAGCGGATTCAGTGGTTCATAATTATTACTTTGTCTTCCAGCATTTCTTCCAACGTTTTAGCTACTTATTATATTTTGAGTAACAATCATGGACAAAATAGATGTTTTATTTTCAAGTGTCAAATGGCGTTATGAAAAATATGAAAACAATATCACAGATGCTGCTCGACAATTCCGTGCGGTATTTCATTTCAAAATAAACCTTTGTGAATAGCATATTTTTCAGTTGAATTTTAAGCTGCACAACATTTCAAATAATGACAAACAAATTGCCAGCGAAATTGGAACATTGGTACAGCTTCTCCAGAAGCAACTGGATGAATTGCTCGTCTTCAATAAAAAAACATGTGATTTGAAACAGGATATTATAGCGGCTAAAACTGATACAGAAAGATTACGTAATCAAAATGAGGAAACATCCAGAGAATTATCCACCAAGCTCAAAAATTTGAAAAATAATCAAAAAGAAGCTGAAAATCAAAAGAAAAAGGTGATTATCTTATTTCGAGATCACATTCATTTATTTGTTTTTACAGCTTGAAAAAGAGCGCGATGAAGAACAAGAGAAATTGAATAGTTTTGAACGAAAAAATAGAAATTTAGAAACCGGTAAAACAGAAGCAGCAGTAACAAGTATTGTTTTTGGGTACATTGCGGGTGGGCTTTTAATGGCTGGTGTTGTGTTCCCGCCTTTATGGATAACTGCCGGTATAGTCGGAGCAGGGGAGATTAGTGCAGCTGTATTATTTGGAGTTTTTCATAGTATGAAAGAATCACAAGAAAAACTTGATGGAATTTCCCAACAGATTCAACGATATAACAATAACATAACTTCACGGCAAGGTAGTATTGTTTAAAAAAATATAATTAAAATCAAAATTGCAGTTGAAATCAATAACGTTAAGCGAGAATTAGAGCAAAAAACCAAAACATTGAAAGAAGCTCAAATGGATATCGAAGACGCTGCTAAAAGCATTACTGCTCTTGACAATTATTCAAAAAAAATAGATTTGTGGATAGAACAGCTTAATCAATGGATTTCCTTCTTAATCAAAATCAAACCTGAAGCAGAACGCATCCAGGGGCATGTTGGCTTTAATGAAAAAGCGCTACAAAGAGCAATTGGAGATTTTAAACTTCTAATGAACAGCCCGGAAACTAAAAAAATTGAAGAATCTGCTCAACTCCCTTCAACATTCAGTATTCTATTTGTTTATGATTAATTTGCCCAACAATTGTTTAATAATGAAAGTTTTGAAAAATATTGTAATTTGCAAATTTTGCAACATCTTGACTTTTTTTTCAAACAAACTGTTGTGCTGGAACAAATAAAATTGAATGACTAACGTGCATCCGTGCTTTATTTGTTGTGGAGGCAGTTAATGATTTTTTTCGATTCTTGACAGCATTTTTGATAACTTTTATCATTTTCTGAATCAAAAACGATTAGTTTTTTTTTGAAAATTTTTATTTTTCAAAATGAACAACTGTTTATTGGGTTTTTGTTTATTGACTTCTTTACTTTTGGTTGTCATTGGTTATGCTGTCTTTTTTTTCTTTTTCCCAAAAATTGGATCCATCATTACAATTGTTTGCCATTCTTTACTAATTTTGATTCCGTTGATTGGTTTGCCACCATTTTTCAAGTACGATCCAGAATTAGCTGATGATTCGCTTTACTGGAAAGCATTTTCTTGTCCTGTATTGATTTATCAAATTTCGGCATCCTGTGTTTTAGTTTTTGTTTCTTGGAATATTTTTATTCATCCTGGAGATGTTGATTGTACGAAAACGAAAGGCGTTTATCGTAAGTTTTTCATAAAATAAAATGTTGAAATATTGAATTTTCAGCGGATTGTTATTTAGTTTTGATTTGTACAATCTTAATTTTCTTCACATCCCTCTTTACTGTAAGTCTTGGAGCACAGGGTATTTGTCTTTTTTTTGGTTGTAAGAAAAATGTGTAAAGAAGAAAGACAGACATTTCCAACAATGTCTCCACTGTTTGTTGACAATGATGTACGATGATCTTCTCCAAAATAAAAAACTACTGAATACAAGTGGAAACATTTTTTGCAAATATTTTATCGAATTCTTTTGTGTTTTCTTAAAAAAGTTGTAAAAATAAAAAGAAAATCACTTCACATCCAGTTTTCCGAATTTTGCTTGTTTAGTGGAAAAACGGAAGGGATCTTGAGTTTTCGCCGAGATTGTTGCAAAAACGGAATCCCGCACATTTCTGATACCAACTGGAAAGCACGAAAACTCAAGTTAAAAAAACGTGAAAATGTATAATTTGAAAAACCTGAAAAAAATATTCAATGATTATTTCCACACCTTTATCATCACGTTCCCAATAAAACTCATTTTCACTAATGACCAAGTTGTTTACGCATTTTCGGAGTCCACGAGCAGAGTCAAAAAAAACCTTATCAATAAAAAAAAGGAAAAAATGCATGATATTTAACAAAATAAATATTTCGACATGTTTTGAAAACGATCATTTATCTGAAAACCTTTTTCGGTTGTTTCATCAAATAAAATCATGCAGCAGTTTTTGACGAACTTTATTGTCTTGGTTAAAAAAATCGCACCTTGGTTTCTTAGTTATTTGGAACTTTCATTTTTTATATTATGCTTTTCGTTAGTATTTTCAATTACGGTGACAAATCATCCAATGGCCTTTCTTATAATTAGTAGCAGTTTCCATGTTGTTTGTTTGGTTATTCATTCTATTTTGTTAACAGGCTTGATTTTCAAAAAAATTGCGAAAATAAGAGCAAAATTGTTGCCGATTATATTTGTGTGTTGTTTATGGATTATTCATGTTATTATCTCAGGTTATGGCATTATTACTGCCAAAAATAAGTTAACGGATTCATGGGTATTAATCGATGACGAACTTTCCGACATTGATAGTAAGTGTCATCAGGACTGTCGGGTATCCGGTTTTTTCAGACACCCGCCCGGTTTTGGACCGGGTTCGAGCCGCTTATCCGGCGACCCTGAGTGTCATATCTGTTTATTTATGAAAAATAATTGTACTTTTACAGTATTGCCTATTCAGTTGGCCGTCTTTGGCGGGATTCTCATCATATTTACCTCTTTACCATTGGTTATATTAGGATACGGTAATAAAGGCCTATTTAGAATCAAAAAATCACAAAATTCTAATAACATTCGGCCACCCTTAAGAAAAGAAACCGAAAGCGATGTTATTGCAAATTATAGAATTGAATTGTTTTGAAAAAGCTTTGAGTACCTGTGATGAAAGTTTTTCAATGATAAATAGTTTTGATAAAGACATGCTCTCGTTTTTTTGTTTGCAAGAAGTCAAACTGATGATTCACCCAAATTGATAATTTTTTTAGTGAGTCTCATGTTTTTTTTGGCGCAGCTTAAAATCTTTTTTTTGCACTCTAATCATGGCTTTTCACCTCATTTCCGAAGAAGATGGTTTTCTTACAATCCTACACAAAATGTTTCTTGTTTTCTACTTTTCTTTCAGAGCTCTGCATGTTTTGCCTTCAAATTCAACCATAAAAGGATATCAAACAGAGACCAAAGTTGTAAGAAATTTTGTGGGAAACATTCATTACCAGCAAAAACATGTGTTTTTTCAACAAAAAGACATTTTTTCAATCTTGACATTTGAAGACATTTTTTTCAAATGTCTTCAATCTTGACAATAGAATCCTTTTGAAGCCTTTTTTGTGTATTTTCAAGAGTTTTTTCCCATTCCGAGGTTCCAGAACTTGAATGATCGCTGTAAAGCGTTATTGCCGGAATTAATCTGTTTTGATTCCAAGTATTTTCGGCCAAATTCGGTGGGATTGCATTGATTGTCGGCGTCTTTGATAATAATTCCATTGGAATATCATAACTGTTGTTCGTTAGAAGTTTGGGTGGAGATGGTTTGAAATGCGAAATTATGACCAATAATAAAATGATCATTCCAGTACAAAATCCAATGGTCACAGCCATGAGAAACATGATGATCATTATCACAGTAAACGTTGGATTTGATTCAATTGAATGTTGTTTTTTCTTAACAATTTTGATCGGCAATGTTGTTTTGTTTTGATTGTTGTTGATCAACTCCAAAATGGGCCAAGTAAAATTTTGATAGGATGTTTCGATGAGTATTTCATCATCGATTATTTGAATCAATCGAATTTCTCCCATTTCTTTACGTGCAATATATTCTATGACTTCGACACCGCGTAATAAATCATCAAACTTTATAAGACACCAATAAATATCTTCGCCAACATAATGAATGGCAAAAATGTCATTATTCAAAAACGTGGCAGCTGCATAACCAATGTTCCCTATTTTTATGGATCGCTTGTTTTTAGGATTGTTGATGTCCACAAATCCCGCAGAAATATCGGCTCCTATTTTTTTTTCCCGTCTATTTTTTACTTTTTTGCCGGCTAATTTGATTTGATACTTTTTTTGGATGTTTTGGAACAAATTTCCAATACTTGTGAGTCTGAACATAACTTAATGCTTTTTTAAATTCATTTTCCAGCTTCTTGGGTTTTGTTGAACAGCGCTAATTTTTTTATTGCCGGTACGCATATGCAAATTAGC
>CABFKL010003439.1:49732-183864 GCA_901765185.1 Panagrolaimus sp. JU765 | reverse complement strand
CTCCGTATCAGAATTAACCAAAAATATTGTTTTCGTGGAAATCCAGGATAGGTTTTTTTTTATTGGTGCCACCATTTTAAAAAATCTCAGACAGCGCCTCTTAATTCAAAAATAAAACAAAAGAATTAAAGGTTACAAACATTTTCATTGCAAACCTTGCTGTTTCCGACTTACTTGTGTCGTGCAGGTAAATAATTTTCTTCAACGATGTGGGTGGTCTCATTTCTTATTTTTAGCTCACTTTGGTTGACGCCGTTGTACACTTATCTTGGATACTGGATATGGGGCGAAATGTTATGTTATATTTTTCCTGTAAGTTGAAAAATGGTTTAGATTATCAGTCAGTCATCATGAAGAAAAAAATAAGAAGGAAAATATTGTTTTAGTTGTTTCAAGGAACAAGCATCTTCATCAGCACTTTGACTCTGATGTCCATTGCCGTTGACAGATATTTTGTGATTTGTCATCATAGTTTAGTCAATGCAAATCTTAATGATCATTTAACAATGCCGGTAAGATGATTTAACATGTGAATAAACTCATGATTCTGCTTTCAGGTATGTCTTGCAATCATTGCCATGATTTGGACACTTTCTTTATCTCTTGTCTTGCCATATGCTGTTCATATGCGTCTTGCTTATATTCATGAGCCATGTAATTACTTTATGTGTATAGAAGATTGGTCCAGGAATGGATTAAAATCAGTTTTTGGATCTGTGGTGCTATTTTTACAGGTTTGTCATATATGAAGTTTGAATTTATTAGTTTTATTTCAGTTTATCTTGCCATTTACTGTTATTATTATTAGTTATCGAAATATTTGGGTATTCTTAAACCAAAGATATAGAAGACAACTAAGGAAATATGGAGATGATGAATCAAGAAAAGAAAATAAAAAAAGAAGAAGATTATTGAGGATGTTAATGACGATGGTGTTTGTTTTTGGGATTTGTTGGTTACCAGTGAATATTTTGTGAGTTTTTCTACTAATCAATGATAAATGGGATAATTATTTCAGAAATTTAATGAGAGATACAATTGGAATCATCCCAATGAAACGTTATTTTGAATTTTTCTTCTTGTTCTCGCATATGATTTCAATGATGGCCACAGCATTCAATCCGTTATTATATGCATGGATGAATGAAAACTTCAGGAAGCATTTTGTTGACACTATTCCTTGTTTTGGATATTTTTTGAATGCAAATCAAAAGAGAGGTACAAAGAAGATTATTGTGACAGATGCTACACCTGCCAGAAATAGGATATCATGTGGTGATAACGTTGAAGGAAATCAATCTTTTAAAAGGCATAAAACGAGTAATTTAACTGTGCCTTCACCTGTCAATGATGATCGTTTGACAAAAAATTTGCCAATTAGAATGGCAAAATCTGAGAATACTTTTGATACTTTATCACCGATGAATGGAAATGGTATTCATCATAAAACAACTTCACCTCCAAATGGTGTAAAATTTATTTCTTTCAACATTTCAGATAATGAAGCTTCATCTTTGCTCAGTATTTCCCAATGTTAATTTTTTTTACTTTTTTCCCAGATGGTTTCCAAAACGCAATGTTAATTTTTTAACTCCCCTCAAAGAAAAATAATAAAAAGCAAACATTTACAATTAACTGAAACCATAGAAATAACGGCGAGCTCCATATCGAGCTAAAAATTACAAATTTAATTTGATCATTCAAGTTTTAGCAACTCACCAGCAGGTTGATAAACATCAGGCCAATCCTTGTAACGACGTCCAAGTGCAGTGGGTTTGATCCATTTTTTGTCCAATTCTTTGAAACTTATCAATCCTTGACGGAACATTTTAACAGCACGTTTAGTGTTGTATCGATCATACATGTATGGCCTCCATGAATCCCAAAGTGGTCTATCATAGTATGGATCACGATACTTTCTGTAGAAGAGTGGATTCAAGTAGTCTGAGTACCACTTGTATCTCGACCTACAAAGAGAATGATAATCAAGGAAAAAACAATGCCAAAACTAACCAGAATGCTGGATAAGTGTCAAACAATGAATCAGGAATTGGATCTGTATAAGCATAACGCCGAGCAGCAAAGCGATAGTCTGTCCAATAAACAGACGGGTTGTATTCGAATCTGTCATGAACGTAATCGTCAAATGAATCGGTATCTCGTCGATATTTGAAAAGGGTTGATGGACGATAAGAGTAACTTGGGTACAAATTACTCAAGTTTGGAACAGAAGTTACTCTAAAGAGCTTAAGCTTTTCCTCCCAGTTTTGAACAAAAAATTACCTTGTTAAAGTTCCAACAGTTCCTTCACGTTCAATGTCACGTCCACGTGGTAAAGTCAACGATGATTTGGCCCTTACAATGGGATAACTCATGATTATTTCCCAAGTTTGCACCTGAAATTATTACTAAATTATTTTTCATCCAGCTCACTTCCAACTCGAAACAAAAATCAACTGAATGTTAGTTCGACACCGCCCAAATTGATTTCTTGTGTATTTGAGTGCCAGACTTGGCTGATTATTGGACACACTTTCAAGCTTATGTTAAGCCAGCACTTTTGTTTGAAACAAACATCATCCGGCGATTGCATCCGTAAATAATGCCCGCTCCCTGTCCACCCCCGCAAACGTTTGAAATTTTTTAAGCACTTTTTTCATTGATAAAAAATTTTATTGATTAAAAAATGGCAGTAAAAAAGACGAATCAAAATTTGTAAAATACATTTGCATATAATTTTCGGCAGAAATTTAAAAATGGAAAGCTTTAAAAAAGCGGTATTTTTGGTTGTTGCAGAAAGTTACAGAAGGACAAAGTTGGCAAAAACGTTTGGTCTAAGATTCCAGACAGCTTCAATAGATGAGCGCTGAAAATTTATCATCATAAATCAATTAATTCTTTTTGTGTACATTTCCAAAAGGAATTTTCATGAAACCCATGTAGTTTTGTATGACCGTGCCCGACTGTTGTAATATGTTGGCACATAATCCCTCTCAGTATCCCACAAATACAAATCTCGATAACTTTTGAAATATTTGTCCCAACTAGGTGTCAGCCAATTATGATTCAATTGTGGAAAAGATATTATCCCCTTTCGGTACATCTCTATTCCTTTTGTTAATGAATCAGACATACTGTCAAGAAGGTAGCTACGATAAGGGTAATAAGATGAACGAAGATAATAATTGTAGGATGGGTCGTAGTATCTGCGATAATAAGATGGTCGATCGTAATCATACCTGAAAAAAGCGAGTTATTCGTTGGAAATTGGGGGTAGTTTACCAATAGCTCTTGTAACGGGTATAATAACGGCTCGGATAAGAGTTCCAAAGGTATGGATTTGTTGTGTAGTCGCTGTAAGAATATCGTCGAGGATAGAGTGAACTGTAGTACAGTGGTGAAAAGTAGTAACTGCGATCGTACCTAGAAGAAGCATTAGCCGTCAACTGAATGCAGACTTACCAATAATCGTCAGCAATGGAATAATCACGATAGTATCTGTATGGAGTGTAGTAATATCGGGGATAGTAGTTAAGCCATTGAGGCTTGTAACGGTCACTGGCACGAATGTAGCCGGTCAAATCAGGCACCGAATAAGTCCGGCTCAACTGGAAATTTTAAAATAACTTATTTTTTGCGCAATTTTTCCTTACCAAAAGTGATGGACTGCGATCCAAGGAGCTTGATCTGACGACGGCAGCGGATCTGGCTCTGACAAGTTCACTCATTTTTGGATTCTTGATTTCCCAAGTCAAATTTGACTCTGTAGGGTCCAGTTTTCTTGTCTTCTTACCCGAGTCTATAATTCAAGGTTTAAAACCCTTTTTAAATAAAATTCTGAATTAATTTTAGATTAAAAAGACAAGTCGCGGATCAAGTCAAAGGTTGTTTTGATTTCAAATTGTTCCGATTGTTTAGCAGGTGGGTGAGCGGGGGCAACTAACTGATCTGATCCTTGGCAAAAAAATGCGTTTAGATTTTCAAATAAGCAAAAAAAATGATGCACAATCTGCCCACTTTTTCTAGGACAATCATTTTGCCATTTGCTTGAATCTGCTTGGTGTTAGTCTTTACTCGACATGCATGTCTGTTATCCCGTTTTTTGTTGATCATTTGAAAATTGCTTATTTTTGATTGAGTTTTTTGAGAAAACATTTTTTAAGTCCCGCCTTTCAGCTGATCCGTTTATAAAAAAAATGGATTTTTTTTTTGATTATTTGAAAACTAAATTGTCTCAAAAATTGAAAAATCGAAATTTTTTTCAAACAAATTGTTTGTTTTTTTCAAAAACCAAAAAATTGATTGATGGTTTGAAAGTAGTGCGGATATCGCCGTCAGAATTCGACAGATGAATGAAGGCATCTTCAGAACATGCCTTTATCCACTTAAAACTAAATTGCTTTTTTGGGCGACAAACAAGTTTTTTTTGGTGGTTAAAAAAAATAAAATCAAATAGGTTCTTTGTATTGCCTTTGGGAGAAAAGGAGTCAAGCAGAAAAATCAATAATGCCAGAAGTTTTATTCTTCTACCTCGGATTTCGAGGATTTTTTTTGTCAAATTATTCAACAAATTTTTACAGACAAATTTTAAATTGTGCCAATTTTGCGAAGCTGGTAATAAAAAACAAGAAGATGCCAACAAGTTCGTTTGAAATTTGAACATTTTGAGGTGGTGAAAAATAGGATAAAGGTGACGCTAATGTTGAATAATGTTGACGAGGGTGATAGAAGTTGCTTAACGACGGGTTCCATCTTCGAAGAAGACACCACCATCGATGGCGCAATATTTGGGGCAGATACCCTTTTCGCCAGCTGATCCAGGAGGTCCAGCTTGACCAGGGGCACCAGGGTTTCCATCGTTGCCAGGAGGTCCATCTGGGCCAGGTGGTCCTTTTGGTCCAGGTTGGCCGGGAGCTCCATCTTGACCAGGTTGTCCAGGTGGTCCGGGGGGTCCTGGTGGGCCAGCTTCTCCAGCGGGTCCGGGTTCTCCGGGAACAAGGGGTTCGCTTTGTGCAGGTGCTCCAGGCTCTCCAGGAGCGCCAGGTGCTCCGGGTTCTCCAGGTGGGCCAGGTGGACCTAAATCATTTCATGTTATTTTTTCTTTGTGTAAATTGTATTTACCTTTTGGTCCGGGTTCTCCAGGGGCAGCATCGGCGCCAGGTGATCCAGGTTGTCCAGGGGATCCAGCATCTCCAGGTGGTCCAGGAGGTCCAGGTGGGCCGGGAGGTCCGCTTGGGCATGGTTTGCATGGGGGTGGAGTGACGGGTTCGCATGGTTGAACTGGGGGTTTGCCAGGGTTGCCAGGAAGACCAGGAGCACCAGGTTTACCAGGACGACCTGGTTTGCCGGGGGTACCAGCAGGACCAGGTGGGCCAGGCAAACAGCAAGATTCGCATGATCCACCAGCTGAGGCAGAACCACCGCTAACACCAGAGTCATAACCAGCTTGACGTGCGGTACGGTTTCCAGCGGTCACTGGGATGTTCTTGAGGGTGTTGACTTCTGACCAGATATCTTTGGCAGATCCTTTGCAGAAACTAATTTCATTATGCATTTGGCGGCGAACATGGTGAACATAGTTGTAAACCATTGGCAAGGTAACCGATACGGAAAGTACGGCTACGATGGAAAAGGTAACTGCCGAGTAGGCCGGAAAAAATTAACGATAAAAAATTTAAAGTTATCAAATGACTTACCACAAAACGGTAGGCTTTTATTCTGTTTTCAAGATCCATTTTTGAGCACGCAAAACCCAATGGAGCTGAGCACTCTGATGGATAGGATGCCTTTTTGCGCTTTTATAATAGCCTCTTCAAGTTGACGCCGGCTTTGCCCCTCCTTCCCTGAGGCGCGGAAAGATGCTCCTGCAGAGCGTCATGGAGATCGCGCAAGATCCTATTTGTTTCATGGAGATAACAAAAATGGAATGTGGAAGGATATAACGGGCAATAACCAAACCTGTTTTTGAACGCCAATCAAAACTTGGCTTTTTGAGGATGAGGAAAACTATTTTCACGGATCATGCAAATCGAAAGTGAAAAAAAAATTGATTTGCATATTTTTGACAAACATTTTTTTTGCAAAAAATTTTGATTTTTCTGTGATTTTCATGAATTGAATCAGATTATTCAGCAAAAACAAATCTGTTGTGCTAAAAAAACATTGGGTCAAAAACTCTAAACTTTGGCAGAATTTGTCAAGTATTTTTCGGTTTCTTGTAGACTTTTGTTAGTTAAAAAGATCAGACTTTTGAAATTTTTTTGTTTTACAAACATTGCTTTTGTGTGATCTTTGATGTTGACGGCGGTCATATCCGCCAGATAAAAAAAATATCCCAGACGGTTCATGTTGACGTTTTTTGAATTTTTTGCTTATCTTTTTTTTTGATTTTCCCTAAGGGCTTGCATCTTGGCCAAAATTTCATGTTTGCGCAATTCTTGACCAAAACCAGTTTTGAAAGTCTCAAGGAACTTTTTTTTCCGATTGTTATCAATTCAAAAACAGTTGCAAACACGGTTGTTGGTCCAGATGTTTTTCATTCATCGATTGTTTTTTTCTTTTTGCAAAAAAAAAACAATTGAAAAATCTTTGTCAAAATTGTTCTGATTTTTTGGATTAATCAGCCGCTGAGATCTTAAAAATCCCGAAAAAAAACTTGCTTGAAGAAAAAAAATTTTTTTCTTGAAAAAAACCTGGATTTTTACGTCAAAAAGATATCTGATATCCGCTTTTGAAAACATTTACGCATTCATTTTCACAAAAAAATCAATTTTTTGAAGAAAAGTTTAGAATTTGCATAAATCTGAGAAAAAAAACATTTTACAAAAGAAAACCATTTTTTAAATGGGATTTCTTCGAATGTTTTATCCAAAAAGGAATATCCGTCCAGACAGGAAGTAAAAGAATTTTTTCTTTTTCCGAACAAAACTGTTTGAAAGTACCATTTCCAGATCGAGGCATTTTCTTCGCATTTGCCTCCATGTGGTTTCTGTTCCTGCATTTTTTGAAAAAAATGAAGAATGGAAAGTTTTCAAATGTTTTTGACCATAAAAATGGGGATACTTTTTCGTTTCTCTTGTTTTTTTGAACAATTTAAAAAAATTTGCAAAAAAATAACAAAACAAAAAATTTTTTCACAAAAAAAGAATGCAAGTTTCAAATTTTTATTATTGAATTTTATTGACGTCATGTATCGGCGGAAACAGTTAGCCGACAGTCCCGCGCAAATACATCAACAGAAGGGGAAAAAACGGATCAAGAGTAGCAATGGACAACCCAACAAATCAAGAACTATGACTCATCGACCCTGTTGACAATTTTTCCGGTGACAAAAAATGATTGTATGGTGTCCAAAAAAAATTCATAATTGTCCTCATTTTTTACCTTTGATCGATTTCAGTTGCCACGTTTGTCGTTTTCAAAATTTTTAATGAAAAAAAGAGTAGTCTCATGAAATTGCCTCAAAACAGGTATTTTTAGGTTGTAATAGTTTTCAATGAGGAAAAAACAACAATACTCGGTATTTTTGCGGTAGAGCGCAAGTGAGCGAGCAGTTTTCTTTGATGAAAAGTCAGGCAAAGGAACCATTGTGAATTTTTTTCCGTTCATTTTTTTTTCAGCTCCCAGGCTTCGGTCCTCAACGAGACCGCAAAAGTTTTTGTCATGGTTTAGCGAAGAGTCAGTCACTCGCATTGGCTCAGGCATACAAATTTTTTTTGTCTGTTTTTTTGCAATTTTTCCTGATTTGATTGGTGATTGCAAGATCAGGTTGGACGAGACGAGTCCATTTTACCATATATGAACGTGTTTGTACTTCATTTTAACAGTTTTAGGCGATTGTAATCTTGTTTTTTTGAGGTGTACTGACGTTTCAAATCAAAAAAAAATTTTCTCGTTGATTCTCATGGCCTCATTGCTGTAAAATTTTGTTTCTCTTTGATGTTTCACGAGATTATACTTTAACGTCCTGTTATTGGTTATGATTTTTTTTTTCAGAGTTGATGGAAAATCATGAATCACTTTGATTATCCATCAATTGATACATCAGTTACGTCACTTGTTTCTCATACTCCCCCAACTACTCAATTAGATGAACCAATGAATTCGCCAAGAGCAAGAAGGTCGAGTACAGTTTCGTCAAATGGACACAGAACACAAAGATGTTGCGCTGTTTGTGGTGATAGTCCAGCAAAATTACATTATGGAACTTTAGCATGTTTTGGGTTTGTTTTTTAATTGTTTTTCATTAATTTTAATTTTTGTTATTTTGTTAGATGTAAAGGATTTTTTCGACGAGCAGTTAAAGAAGGTCGAAACAAATATGTTTGCCGTTATGACAAAAATTGTGTTGTCGACAAATATGAACGTAACAGTTGTAGGTATTGTCGATTCAGAAGATGTCTTCAAGTTGGAATGAATCCTGATGGTATGTCAAATGAAAAAAAAAACAAAAAAATAAGCAAAAAAAATTTTTTTTTTAGCTGTAAGACCTGATCGTGATCAAATGTCAAAACAAAAACTTGGAAGAACAAAGAGTAAACAAATTTTGCAACAAATCAATAGTTTAAAATGTGAAAAATTTGGAGAATTTACTGCTGATGATGATTATTTAAGATTATTAAGTCCACAACAAAGGTAAAAAAGAATTTAAAAGTACAAAAATCAAGAAACCAAAAAAAAATGTTTTCAGACAACTTTTACAATTTATCATTAAAATTGACGCAGAAATTCCTAAAGCAGCTCATCAAATTAATTCTGATTCATTAAACAAATTTTCACTTAAAAGTTTAATCAATGAAAGAATACTTTATGTTGCAGAACAATCAAAAACTGAAAATATTCTTCCACAATCATCAGCATCAGATTATTCTTTTACAGCTTTATGGAGAATTGTTGAAGTTGTTGATTATGTCAATTCTTTATGTAGAATGGCACTTAAAATTTATCCTCAAGGTTCAATAACTGTTGAAGATAAAATTGCTATTGTTCAAAATATTTTTATTAGGACGGTTATTTTTAATTTGATTGTTTTTGCAATTAAAAGCGGGCAAAATGAAGCTGTTTTTTTAGAAGTTTTAAAAATGGAGTAAGTAAAACTTGATTTAATCTAGTTAATTTATTGATTTTAGAGATAATTCATTAATTTTACCAGTTATTGAAGAAATTGTCAATCCTTTAAAACGTTTGACTGTTTCTGGAACAGAATTGAGTTTGTTAAGAGCAGTAATTGTCCTTGATCCATCTGCAAAAGGTATAAGACCAGCAGCAAGTGAAACATTATTAGAATTACGAAATCAATTCAATGATTTATTAATGAGATTAATTAAAAGAGGATCAAAATTATCACAATCAAGTCAATCATCATATGCAAAATTTGCAAATTATTTATTAATTATTCCACAATTGACAAATGTTTCAAATTGTTTGTCAAATCAATTTCAAAAAAAATTTCCTGTTGATGAAAATGTAAACATTGGTAAACCTCATGCAGACATTCTTAGGAATCTATTCAATCCAGACACAACGGATTATTTGAGGTTTCCTCAAGTCAATGGAAATTACTTCCCTGTTCCACCTACACAACCAAAATCAACTCCACCAATACATTCAAATTCTGAGCATACAAAAGACAATTTGAATCAAAGACAGCAAACACCACCACAAATCACAATCAATGATCAAGTTCGTCCATTTGACAACTATAATTGGCAATTATCACATTTTGCTTCGGCATTTTCCGGATTACAGGTAAGAAAATTTGTAATTTTGAGCTCAAAATTAATTTTTCTAGGTTCAGACTAATACATATCCACAAATGTCATCAGAAAGATCTCCACCAGGAATTGCATCACTTGTTGCCAGTCTATCACCATCATCATTTGCCCAAACTTCACAACAAAATACATTAACTCAAGTTTCACCAGCTTTACCAGTACAAGCCTTAACAAACAATGAAAATGCTGCAGCAGCGGCAGCAGTTGCAGCATTTTATACAACCAATGGCAACACTAGATTAACACAACCAACTTTTTATGATACTTATCCCCAAATTTATCAAAATGGAAGTATTTTCACAGAATTGCAAACATCGTCAAATTCTACCCAAAGACCCACAACATTGGAAATTCCTGGACAAAAACAATCTCCACAAATTGGTGTCATCCCCAAATTGCCTTTACAATTGACCAAATCAATTGAAGAAATGCTTCGACCAGCTGTTCCGGATGATGGTTCCACATGGAATAAACCTTTGGCCACAGATTGGGCCGACAAAGTTAATACTCCTGCATTCAATAGAGATGTAGTGGCAAAATTTTTCCCTGAATGCGCTATTAATTCAAATATGTATTAAAATAATGTGCAATTTATAAGTTGACCTCATGTAAACCATAAATAAAATATTTTTTTATAAAACTGATCTTGGCAAAAAAAAATGTTTTTAAAAAAAGCAGGAGCACAAAAATGAAAATGTCAATCAATATTTTGGTGGAGTGGGATGTCCAGTTTGAAGTCCAGAAATGAGACGGTCCGTCAATGAATCAACGTCAGGAACATGTGGATTCCTTGTTTGGGCTTGTTGACGGATTTCTTGAACTTTGCGATCGGTGTAAATGTTGCTTTCCACAAATGAGTTTTGATTTTGATTAGCTTGGTGTTGTCGTGGAGTAAGGCCTTCATCACGAATTTGTCGAACAAATTTCAAAGGATTGACGCTATTTGCTCCGGCATGATAAGGGGCATAAGGAGCATATGTTTCTTCAGTTGTGGATTTGGAATATTGCTGTTTGATTGTTCGAGTAACGGTTCCACCACCTGGTAAAGTTTCATAACCTTCAATTGTTTGCACCGGTGTTGTTGTAGCATATTGATGAATCAATTCTTTGGGATTTGTAACCAAATAATCTTTTTTCATCTCATATCGCATTCCTGGATCACTGAACAACGCAGAAGTTGCTACAATTTTCTTTGTTATCAGTGATTAACCCCATTAAACTTACTGCTTGTGCGACCAGAATGTGGAAAATCATCCCGTAAACCATTCAAATAATCGTTTTTGGGACCAGCAGAACGGAGAGAATCAAGTGTACCGTATGGATCATGAGATGGAGATTTTACTCCTGCATTACCTGCAGGACGACCCAATCCACTTGTTCCAGGTCCAGTTGGATTGCTTGACAAACCAAGTGGATCACCCATAGCGCTGAAAGGTGATGGAGCAGTGGTGGCACGTGATTCACGACCAGAATCGGGGAAATTTTTTTTTTCACTGGCACTTCGATGGCCACCAGCTTGACTTCCGGTGTCGCCACCGCTTGTCCATTGTTTTTCAACAATTCGGACGCCATCATGTCCAGGCGACCCCCTTTCCGTATATTGTTGATGAATAACAGAAACACGTGGAGTCAAGTCGCGTGGAATGCGTTTCAATTCAACGCCGTCTGCTGCAACAACACCATCACCAATCGGCGAATAATACATTCGACGTGGTTTAAGCGATTTGTTGACAAGATGGGGATCGGTGACTAGCTGAAATCATTTATTGAACGGTTTTTCATTCAAAAAAAGAACCTCTCCACCAGTCCAGTAAGTTGGACCAAATTCCACACCAGATCCGACCCGATCTCCATATCCGGGGAAACGAGTAGTATCGCGCTCCAAAGAGCGCTCCTTCGAGCTTCTACTCATCAATTTTCACCAATTTATTACCTTAAAAATTTGAAATAATAAATAAGAAAAAAAAATTGGAACAATTTTAATGAGGGGGCGAAATTGATTGAGAAAACGTTGAAAAATCAAAAAAATGAAAAAAAACTAGGCGGACACTAAAAAAGAAAAATCTAGAGCTTGTAACGATGGCAAAAACATCCAAGAGTAGCTGCAGTCAATCTCTCCGATAGCAATAGTCGACCAAAATCACTTGGGGGCGTTAGCCATAAGAGCCAAAACAGCCGCACAAATTTTTCTGGATCAACAGTTGATCTTTTTTTGAAAAAATCTTTCCTGTTTGAAAAAAAAGAAGGTGCTTTTGGCAACATGTGTTGTCGTTTTTTTTTCTACCAGAAATTTTTAATGTTGACCATTTGTTTTTGAAAAAAAATTTTTTTATTTATAAAAAAAATTGCACCGTAAAAAAAACAAGCTAATTAGCTTTTTTCAGTTTTTGAAATTGAAATTTTCCAACCAATTATTTGTTTGTCAACACTACAAGTTATAAGATTATTTGTTTCATGATCTGGTAACCATGTAGCTGAACTGACCATTCGATGATGACACTAGAAAAAAAAAGTTTTAAAAAATGATTTTTTTTGTTAAAAAAATTCTCACCCTTCCTGTTGCTCGAGGCAATCTTGTAATTGCTTTCATTCCACGTAAATCAAAAACGCTAACATTACGATTATCATGAGGAATAGCAACAAGATTTTGTTGATGATAAACAGCAAGACGATTAATGGCACTATCTAATCTCACACCAGATATTGGACAACGCATATTTCTTAAATCCCAAACTTTGACGGTTCTATCATCACTACCCGATACAATGTGGTAACTTGATGAAAAAACTGCAGATGTCACAGCACTGAAAAATTATTATGTTATTCATGAAAATTCAAACAATAAATTACTCATTATGTCCTTGAAAAACTGCAACAGACTGGATTGTGTCACGGAAATCCCATAAACGAAAAGTATAATCTTTTGATGCTGTTGCAACAAGTTTTCCACTAACATGAGCATTGCAATGAGTCAATTCTTGATCATGACCAGTCAAAACATTCAGAATCTTTCCATTTTCTGTGTCATAAATGTTAGCATTTCGATCCCATGATGCTGTCAAAATTTGTTCTCCACCACTTAACCACACTGCACTAACAACTGAATTTGTATGACCGGTTAAACGTAATGTTGGAATTCTAACATTGATGGGAATTGTCGATAATGGTTCATCTACAACAAGATAAAAGCCAAAAACGGGCAAAAACTCACCAATTTCATCGCCTTTTTCTGATCCAGCATCTAAATCATCTTCACTACTAGCTGCTACTTGGCTTCCATTCATCAAACATGGTGTTCTCCACAAGTGAACAGTTCTATCACCACTTGCAGTGAGTACCAGTAATTCATCTGATGTTTTGTCAGCCATCAAAGAAATAGAATTAACAGATCCACTATGTCCAGTATAATTCAATAAACAATATCCATTATCTGCATTCCAAATCTTTGCTGTTTGATCTAAACAAAAACATATCAATTCAAAAGCTAGTAATGAATCAAATCATACCTGTTGATGCACTAGCAACAATTTTAAGATTTCCTGAAGTAATTGAAGCAACATCCCAAACAGCATCTACATGACCAACAAAATTCTTTGTATATCTAGCTTTTGAGATCTCAGTATTACCACTAGCACTTTTTAAAGTGGTAACAATTTTCCCTGATGGATTCCGAAATGCAGATTTCCATTTTTGTCGCATAACATTTTCTAAAAAATGCTTCATTGAAAAATTTTTCTTATTTGTTCTAAAAAAATCTCACGTTTCTTAGAAGTCTTAGACAATTCCCTCATTTCATCGGCAATTGATGTAAGTGGAGAAAAACTAAAAGATTCGGAGATTGAAACACTTTCTGGTGCTCCAACTTTTCTTCTCACTAAATCTTCAATCATTTTTAAAAAAACAATTATAAATCATACATGCAATATTTTCCATATATAATGCTTCAAATTCTCTTTCAATCATGGCAAATAGCTCATACAATTTTGCTCTAAAAAATGATTCATTAGCGCTATTCTAAAATAAACATAACAAACTTGTGTGGAACATTTTCTGGTTCTATTGAATCTAATAACATGGTGGTGTTTAACACACTATCTGTTTGACTACGAGGGCGGCTTTGAGACATTTTATATACAAAATAATAAATAAACTTAGATAAATAATAAAGTATATAAAAATCTCGAGATTTGGAATCAATTTTATGCAGTTCAATAAACTTCTAGCTTTCACTGAACGCCAGAGTCGTTCAGCGTATAAATGTTTTTTTTGCCAATGTCGGTTGTTTTTGGATGAAAACATGCAAAAGTTAAAAAAGAATGGCCAAGAAAAATGGGTTTTCGCATGAGACAACTAATTTGAAACTTTTTGATGCATTTTGTTTTTGGCATGTGTCGTTTGAAAAAAATAAAATCTGACAAAACCGTCAAATTAATTGTTTTAAAAAAATATTTTATTTTTAAATGTAAAAACAGGTTTTTTTATACATGATGAAACAAATAATTAATTTCAGCGCTGTTCATTACCTGTAATTTTGAGATCCAAAAAAAAATGAATGCTTTTTCAAAAAAAAATATAATATTGTAAAAACTGGCATAATTTTTTATGCATCATTTTCAGAACTTAAATTTCTTATTTCAATACTTGTTTGTTGAATCATTGGACGATGTTGTGGTAATGATGTCCTTCTTTGTGCTCGTATTTGTGCATAATATCCATCTCTTACACTTGAAAACATAATTGCCATAAGTTGACTCCATGCTAATAATGTTTCACATCTTTTATGTGCTCCACCATCTAATCTAACACATTCTGCAATTGATGCATCTGCTATTGTTGAAAAAAATTCTGGACGAAAACCATAATTACATAGTTGTGCATACATTCCACCAAATTGATGAGATATTTCTGAGATCTTCAAATTAATTATTAAATTTTAATTTTAATTTAAAAATGACAAATACTTACTTTTTCTGGATCTTCCATATTATTAACACTATCTGTGATGAAATTATATATATTTGTTGCAAGTTCTTCAACTTTTTCTTCTGTCAAAAATGAAATAAACATTTTAATCTCTGATCTCAAAGAACAAGCACGTTTCAAAATTAAATGCCCAATGGTTTTTCTAAAAAAGAAAACTCATCAAAAAAAACAAATAAAAAAGAACTTGAAAACAAAGGGAAAAACATACTTGGCATTTTTGTAACATTGTTGAATTCGAAGTCTTGTCAAAGATGGCAAAACACCATTGGAAGATCTTCGAGTGGAATTTGAGTTGTTGTTGTTGTTTAGAGTTGATGAATTTTGAGATTGTTGAGATTGTGCCATTGTCTGAAATGCAATAAAATAAATAAATATTTCAAAACAAGTTAAAACATGAAAAAAAAGTTTTTTAAAATGAAAAACTACTCAACCTGGCAATCATTTTTAAGTTGTTGAGCACATAATGAACGACTACGACGACGACTTGTTGTCAAATTAGCAGCAGCAGTTGCTAAAGTATACATGCCATCAGAATAAGATCCTTTCCGAATGTTCATATAATTTTGGTCTATTGATGGAACTGACAAGAGTTGTTGATTACCAACTTCAACCGTTGAAACTCCTCTTTCACTGTGAAATTTTTTTGAGGAAGTTGCATTTGCGCCATAAGAATTCTTCTTTTTGACATACAGATTAGTTGTTGTCCCATTTTGTGTTCCATTTCCTGGTAAAGTAGAAAAATTGACGATTCCATTATCGCT
The DNA here is from genome assembly GCA_901765185.1 of Panagrolaimus sp. JU765. Taxonomy (NCBI): domain Eukaryota; kingdom Metazoa; phylum Nematoda; class Chromadorea; order Rhabditida; family Panagrolaimidae; genus Panagrolaimus; species Panagrolaimus sp. JU765. The sequence goes on along the minus strand of CABFKL010003439.1, from coordinate 168,347 downwards.
GAAAAAAACAGTTTAAAAATAAAACAAAAAACAATTAACAACCAACCTTTCAGAAGAATCTGTTCGATTTTGTTCAGATAAAACACTTTTGGATCTTTTATCAATCAGATTACCTTTTTTAAAATTTCTTTTATCTGAACTGATACTTTGACTGGTCTTCAAATTGTGTGTCGAACTTTCATTTCCCATAATTAGTAAAAAAAAATGCTTTCAAAATTATCTATAAAATAACAAATCAATTTACTCGGATAAATTTTTCCAAAAAAGCTCAAATATCGTCCACAGTTACACGAAAAACTAAGAAATTTAAGCTATAAAAAAATGGATACTTTATCATGACCAAATTTTTTTTCTTTTTGTTAAATTTAAAGTTGCAAAACACAAAAACAAATGAAAAAAAAACGTGAAAATTTGTTTTTTTGTAATTTAAAAAAATTAAAGATTCACGGTTTATAAAATAAATTCCCAATGCAAAAGACAAAACAATAATTCACACGTTTCTAATATTACCGATGAAACTGACCGGAGACATCAAATGTCGTTCAAATTACGTTTTCCTTTTGAAATGAGAACTAAAAAAACAATCGGTTTTGAGAGCATCCTTTTATCACTTATATGGCTATGATGAAAACAGGCTGTGAAATGAAGTTCATCCCCCCACAAAAAAAAGAACTCAAGATTTTTACAAACAGAAATGTTCATTTTTTGAGATTTTTAAATAGCCTTTGGGTATTTTGTTTTTTTTATCAAAAATGGACAACATTCCCAAGATGGAATTTTTTTTATGAAATTGGATTTTCAATTAAGAAAAATAATTCAAATCAAAAATGATTCTCAAATAAATTTTCAACAAGAAAAATTGAATTTTGTTTAAATAAAGAAAACAATAGAAGGATAAATTTAAACTCGTCTGAAATCTAATTTAAACTTTGTACTTTTTTGAAGCGTCCAAAACAAATAAAAAAAACATTGCCCATGGCCAATGTCCAAAATAATTTTTGCAAGCACTTTTACGCCGTCCAAAACAAAATTTTTTTTTTCAAAAAGTAGTTTTACCTAATTCGTTGTTGATGAACAACAAATTGTTGTTCAGAGATTACCCATTATTTTTACACATGCGTCATACTGTCCAGTAAAACTGGCCACTTCCATTTCACACAAAAAAAAGCGTTGAATAAAAACAATGGAAAAATATTTTCCAAAGAAAAAAAAAGTGATTACGTCAAACTGAATAAATCTGCAAATTTTGTATTAAAATTTGGAATACAATCTTTTTGATTTTTGAAAAAATATTATTTGATTCAAAAAAGTGACTTTTGTTTTTTTCAGCGCCGCGACTTTTTTCTACCAGTTGCGGCGCTAAAATTTGTGAGCCAAGTCAAATTGCCTAAAATTTCAAGAATGTGAAAAACTATCAACCTTTGACTTGAGCAAGCTTGAGGAATGTGAAACATTCCTATAAACAATATTCGGACAATGATCAAAAGATTTTAGAATTAATCTTGGTAATAATGCGCTCAAAATCAGGATAAAAAACATCTTTCATATTCGAGAAACATGAAATCAACAAGAAAATTCTTCCGAAAAGTTAATTATTGATAAATATGAAATTTTAACAAAGTGCAAAAAAATTCCATTAAAAAACATTAAGAAACCATTGAAAATAGATTTTTGTATTCAAATTAAACACGGAACATTTTCTAAATGTCAAATGTCTATGAATGAAGGAATGCAAAGAGTAAGAACTCCTTTTTTAAAAATAACTTTGACTATATGATGAACTTTCTAATATCTCTCCTCCCCAAAAATTTTAAATCAAAACAAATCCTTGTAAAACCAGATTTTTTAACCAAAAAAAAACAAAAGCTACATCCGAGTGCGTCATTGACAACGACATAAAATTCCTTGAAGTTCGAATAGTTCCGTACACTATTTCCTTGCAATTATTTTTGAAAACCAACCTGACAAGTTGTTTTAAAAAAACAATGGTGAAAGAATAGTCAAAATGAAAGCGCCCATATTCGTGGCAAATTCAATTGTGTCCAATGATGATAACTGATACAATTAAAGAGTGGGATCATGTCCGGAAGCTTGAAAGTTCCACGAGAAATTAATGTAACATTCGTGAAACTTCCAAGTTTTCCAGACCTGAACTCACACTTCACAATTTAACTTACTGTTTTCAAATATGATGAAATCAAAGGAAGTAACGTTCTTTTTAATGCCAAATGATCGGAATGGAACACGTCGGAGGCTACGGGAGGATCAAGAAAAACAATAGACACTCTTGATGCTGCCGCGGTCTCAGACCTATACTATTCCAACCTTTTCACAGTAACTTAACTGAAATCCAGCCAACAATACTCAGGGAAATAATAAACCAAGAATAATCAGAACCAAGACAACAAAGTGAAGTGGGATCACGTCTGCATTCCTGGAAAAGTCAAGAGAATCCAATGTAACACTCTTTCCATCAATGCAGACTTGAACCACGACCGTCCAAGTCTGACTCACTTTATACAAACTGGAAATAAAACACAGCAAAAATAAAAAAATATCAAACAAATAATGTTGAAATTGAGTAACCACAAATCGAAGACTATGGAAGCATCGAAAGATTGTCACTTTTGATGCTAGCATAGTCCAAGACTTGAAAAGTCACTCACCAGCAGCTTACTTCATAATACTTTGTTTTTTTTTCGTCATCTTAACTTCATTTTAATACGAACCGAATATAGCATGATGCCGGAAGAGAAATCAATAATACCAAACATAAATCATCATAATGAGCGTCGACACGTCGGGGTTTATGAAGGCCTCTGAAGAAAAATAGGATACTTCCGAAATCTTCATAAACCCAGACTTGTGCGATTACTCTTGATCGTTGACTGGATGGGTTCAAATGGTTCATGGAATGAAGTGGAGATCAGGTCTGACAGCCTGGCACAAGATACTAAAAAACTTTTGAAAATGTTAGATTATCAAATTTAAACTACCACCCCAATCTCGGACATACCTTTTTAGAAATGAGTTGAATGCAGATGAAGATGCCAATTTCAAGTCACAAACATGAATAATCAAAAATATCCAAATCGAGCGCCGACACGTCGAGGAGTATGAAGACCTCAAAAATAATAAAAAACTTTTCTGAAGTCATCATAGGCCCAGACTTGCCGCACGCTCTTGAATTCATCTGCCAAAACCATGGAGTTCCAGTTTAAATGAAATTGTAAAAAAATTGGGTGAAGATCAAGATCCGGAATTTTGAAGATCCACGAGAAACTATTATGACACTCGTGGGATATTCAAGAATCCAGACCCTAACCCCCACCTTGTTAGTCAACAAACTTCACAGATGAATCAAAATTGGGGCCCGAAAATACCAACTACAACTCACATCTACAATAAAAAGCCAGCAACTTTTGCTGATCACTTGCCTTCGTTATAATTTGATCAGTTTAAATTATAACGAAACAAGTGCCCCGCAAAAATAGCTGCATTTTAAAGAAGAAAAATAACGCGACTGAAGAGGGCGAACAAAATTCTAAAAAGTAAAAAAGCTGCGCCGCTACGATCAAAAGGGGAGGAGCTGAATCGCTGATCATGTACAAAGTGATGAAAAGCGTCATGTTAACAAAAATGCAGCAAATAAAACATAACAATATCAAAAATTGTTATGTCACCTATTTTTACCATCCGAAAACCCCTCTTATGTTGGTTAGAAACCAGCGCTTCTCCCAAAAACTTACACCGTCAAACTTTTTTATTTTGAAATTTGATCAAACCAATGCGCATCAAACACCGCTGCTCTTTGAGAAGCAAACCAACAAATGGCTCGACTCGATCCAACGAATGAACCAAGACGAAAATTCCATGAAAGCGCGCCGCTGATCAGACGGGGAGGAGCTAAAATAGCTGATCAAGCAAAGTATTGCGAAACTCGCTCGCGTCAAAAAAAACCCGGCACCACCGGGGTAAAAAAATCGTCCAAAAACATCGACCAGACAAAAACATTGAATCATCAGATTTTCATCAATCAAAACCACTTGAGGGAAAACATACAAAAATTAAAAATTGACAAAAAAAATGTGGCATCCTAGACTGAAAATTCAGAAAGCAAACTTGCATCGTCAGGAACTGGTATTATTTGTTTTTGATCAGCTCGATCTTTGACAAAAAGATCAGATTTGAATAAGTCTCGAAATATGGTTTTACGTTGATTTAACCAATTCTTGTAATTTCTCTCAACTTGTTGAGGAAGTGGCATCTGCACCTGTTCGGCATTTTTCTCAAAACGTGCAGCTTTTCTCATGATTTTTGCTCCTTTTGCTTTCATGAGCGGCAAAAAACAACGTTTCGATTTATTTCGACAAAATCGACAGTTTCCACGGCCAAAACAAACGTAGCAGTATTCACGTCGATATCCTTTCGGAATATCTTCGACTTCAAGTTCAGCAAGGGTTCTCCAAGAATCAGTAACACATTCTCCATCGACTTCACGTTTGCGAAACCACATGTTGGAAATTCTTCTTTTGCCTTTAAAGAAAATATATCCCTCGCCATAGCATCTGGAGCAAATTTTGGTTTCGTCGCAGAGTAAGCACTTTAACTTCCCTTCTTCAAAAGGTCGCATTTCCCATTGTATATCGAGCCTCTCTTTGGGAGTCAATGTTAAGAAATCCAGATTTGACATTGGCAAAATGTGAAGTCAACCTGAAGAAATGATTCAAATCAAATGAACAATTTTGGCATCACGAAAAAAAAATTTTCCCGTTGATTTCCTGGGCTGTTAGAAAAAAATTAGGATCGAAAAAAAATTTTTGCCGCTTTTTCAAAACTGTCCAGAGGACTGAAAAGCATGAAAAAAACATCAAAAGACTGTTCCAATCCGCGTTTAGGTAACAACATAAAAAAAATATGTGTGGCGCCCAAAATTTCCTCAAATCAGAGGTACATGCAAAGAATTATCAGTGAAACGTAAGTTGTTGGCATTGTTGGAATGTCTTTCAGATTGATCTCGCGAAAAGTTACGTTTTTTGGAGTGGTGTAGATGGAACTTTGTTCATTGTTGGAATTATCACCGTGATTAGGTTGGTTGGATTGTAAATTGATTGTTTGACCTATGCAAACAATGCAACAACCCCGACCATCGCATAAAGAGCAAAGTTCAAAACTTTCGCGCATACCTGCCGAATGCCGGTCTAATCTTGCCTGAGAACCAATAGAACCACGCTGTTTTCGCTTTTGGGCTTCTTCCACATATCTTGTCATGGGTGATTTTACACCTCTTTTGACTTTTCGAACAGCATTGGCCATGCTTTTGCTGTTTTGGAAGATTCCTCCAACTCCTTGACATTTGAAGCAACGACCGGTGTAATTACAGCTTTGGCAGAGTATTTGACGTTGCCAATCCAAGAATGATGAGTTTTCAAGCTTTGTAGCATTGTTGTGGGGGGAGTCACCTGTAACAAAATCCAAAACTAAACATTTCACCGCGGAAACTCACTTTTTGGGATTAATTTGGGAAAATCAGGTTCTGATTTAATCGATGTTGATGTTGATGAATTGGACTTTGGAGACATTCGATGTGTGAGTGGCAACATTTGCAAATATTGACAACGGAAACCTCCAGGTGAGAAATGTATCCTTCAGGAACAAAGAAAGCTTGGAACAAAGATTGCGTGTGGTTCGCGCAGGTAATAAAAAAGAAATGCCATGGCACGTCAAGTTTTAATCTTTATTTTTTAATAAGTCGACAAAAATGCAACATTGGTCTGGAATTAATGGGTTTTTACGATTTTAGAAACAGTAATCAAGCACGCAAGATTTGGAGATCATGATCCTTGAACTAATGGCACAGATTTTCAAACTAATTGGATTGCCTAAAAGGGAGAATTTAAAAAAAAACATTTTCCGTCGAATGAGAAACAGTTGTAAAAATCGCGCCAAAATTGTAGCAGCATCAAATCATCAGCTTGCGTCGTTGCAAATCAAACATCGACCACAGCCATGACAAGAACCGCAAATTTTGATGCCATTTTTCAGGTCCGCAAACTTTGTTCCAAGATGAACTGCGTTGCCAGTTTTCCATGTTTTTGTTCCAAATCTTCCTGAAGATTGGTCAAGTACTTTTCCATAGGTGCTTTATCAGGCTTGCGTGCCTCAATGATGGCTTCAATCATTTTTGTTTTATCCAGAAATATTCCGCCAATTCCTCGGCATACAGGACAGCGTTGACTTTGTTGACAATTTGGGCAAAGTTCAAAACTTGCTTCATTTTGCCGTGAAGAACTTTGCGGATTGTCTAGAAAGGAAAACTTGGAATATGATCCAAAGCAATTTTTTTACCTGTTTTCTTGGGAGCAGTATTCATGGACACAAATATGGAAACGGTACTAACGGAACGAAACGAAAACGCTAAAAAAGCAAGACAAAATGTGCGTGCTGCAACCAATGTTCTCTCAATAATTATTTTATAGCAGAAAAAACGGTTTTTTCGCCGTACTTGGACAGGAATAAAAAAAATCTTGACAAAATAAAATGAAAGCCGATGGCATGATGGCGCACTAGCACCGGCGTCGGCGCTTGGAGCTAGTTCAAAAATTGGCACCATTTTGACTTGGCAAAACGCTCCAAAGCCATAAGTGATTTTTCAAAACCCTCAAATTAAGGACAGGGACTGGAGCCAAAATTTTAAAAAGCGGTTTGCGTATGAAAACCAAAGAAGCCGCCTTGGTGGCGCCAATAATCAAAGATGGGACTTTTCTTTATTTCAGGAGCAAAACAAATTTTTGAAATGAACAAAAGATTCGATAACAACACCTTTATGAAAATTTACCGCCAAGAAAGAATCACAAAGAATGTTGGTAACAATTTTTTGAACTTTTGCTTCATTCAACTGTGAAAATCTTTTGTTTTACATCAGGATGTCCAACGGCAATTTTTTTTGTCAATTTTTAATTTTTGTATGTTTTCCCTCAAGTGGTTTTGATTGATGAAAATCTGATGATTCAATGTTTTTGTCTGGTCGATGTTTTTGGACGGTTTTTTTACCCCGGTGGTGCCGGGTTTTTTTTTGATGCGAGCGAGTTTCACAATACTTTGCCTGATCAGCTATTTCAGCTCCTCCCCGTCTGATCAGCGCCGCTCAGTTCCTCGATTTTTCCTACCTTTCATTCCTCGATTCAAGTCAAGCATTCGTCGATTGGCTCTTCCAAAAGCAGTCATGTTTGCTGCGCAATTTTACCAAAATAATTGAAGTTGTCAAAATTATTCCGGTGAAATTCCGCAACAAATATGCTGTTTTTGAACGTTAAATGTGGATGATTTCAAAGATTCATGTTCTGTATTTTTGTCTACTATCGTGAACCCATGCATCATTTCATCCAAAGACGGTACTCCGAAGATTGAACTAGTTGTTTAAGCCCGAAAACATGAAACAATCGTAAGTGTTTTTCTGAAATTGCCCGACTTGAGCCACTCTTCCTGTCAGATTATTTTTGCACGTGTTGAGCAAAGATGCTGATTTGCTACCGTACAAGTAGATGCGAGTAGTCTTCAAGTCTGGGATTCTGATAATCTCACGAGTGTTCCATAGCTTCTTGTGGGATTTTCATGATCCCCGACGTGTCGATACTCGATACAAATGAGTTGTGGGAACGTGATTTGCTTTGCAGTATTTAATTGGAATCTAAATGAAGAGAGCGGACAATGACCGATCGTGAGTTGAATCTAAAATGTCAAACGGCTCAGGAGTGCAATGTTTTCTCCTGATTTGTTTGACATTTTGGATTTAATGTCACTTGATCTTCAATATTTGATTCTGAGTATTTTGATGATATTGAATTGTGTCCAAGATTGGGAGCCTACAGATCAAGTTTGGAATGCGCGGAGGCACACAAGTGTTGTAGTATCTTGTGGGACTCCGAACATTCCCAACATGATCTTTACCCGGCTTTATTTCTTGGATTGTCCTGATTTAGTGTTCTTCATTTCCATTTACAGTATCATATTTTTGACCGAATTGCCGACTGAACTGCTGCATTTTTTTGCTTACGCAAGCAATTCATATTTTGCGACGATCAGGTTTGGAAAGATGGGAAAGTCATGAGTACTGTATCATTTTTTTATGGACAATGGACAAAAGGTGAGTGTGAGTTTCCAAGTTTGGGGGCATATTTTTAAAAATAATCGCAGCGAAATAATCTTCGAAACCATCCAACTTGTACAGTATTGGCTGCTCTAATCGCTGTCACCGTTGATCGATGATTTAAACGTCGGCTCTTTGGTTTTCTGTTTGGATGAACTTGGAGATGATTTGGGCTCATAGTTCCAGCATCATCGCCATTGGGATTTTCTCCAATGAAAAATTTGATTCTTGGTTTGAAGGGTTTGGGGCTATTTGGTTGATCATTGTTGCAACTCAAACATTTTCCAGTTCCTCCACAAAGTGTGCAGCTTTTGAAGTCGTTTTTCATGTCTCGGTGATTCTGTTTTGACATGTATGCAGTGCTGACATAATCATAATGCAATTCAACTGCTTCTTGCATTGCATATTTACAAGAAGACATGGTAGTGAAAAAATGTGAGTCATCATCTTCTTTTCTTACGGGCGGCATGAACGTTCCTCCAGCTCCTTGGCATCTTGGACAGTAGGTTGTCTGCTTACAAACATTGCAAACCCTAGTCGTTGGAGGATCTATTACAATCTTTGGGATTGTTGGGGATTTTGTTGGTTTGGGAAGGTATTTTTTGATGGAATACTTGAAAAAACGATCTAAAACAAGGGTTGGGGGTGAATCCATTGCTTGACTTACGGTCATGAACCAGAGTTGATGGATCAGCTCGAGGAATCAGTCCAGAAGTGTTTCTGGAACGCACAGAATCAACCGGATAGTTGACGGGTAACATTCTTGACAAAAGTTTTTTTAAAAACTACAGAATTCTAGAATCCAAAGTTTGACTGGTCCAAAAACGTCAGCTTGTCACGAAAGTTGATTCCAAAAAATGCGTGATCCCATAAATTTTTTTAATAATCTCAAACAAAAAATGAACTCATTCAAATTTTAATTAAATCAAAATTGTCCAACTTTTCTTGCAAAAATCTTTTATTACAAAGTTTTCTAATCTTTGAAAAAAATGCAAAAATCTAGCTAACATGGCAAGTATCATCCGTTTTCTTTTCCCCAACAATTAAATCAGCAGCAGCAGCATCATCACCAAGAAAACTGAATTTTCTACGTAAACTTGAAACCAATAAACGTTCCATCAATGCTTTGACCAAATATGTTGATGCTGTTGTTGCTCCATCTTCATTCATATAAAACGGTGTAAAATCTGTTCGATCCAAAATTTGTTTTTCATCACAAAAAACATCAAATGCTTCTTTGATAATTTTGTCACAATCAAGTTCTTCTGTGAAATATACTTCAGGATTTCTTTCACTAATTGTTGCAACAATGCATAATAATTCAACAACTAATTGACGATATTCAGCATGTGCAATTTCTCCCATCATTGATTCAATTTGATATGAAAATGTTAATTCATGTGGAGTCATTATTTTTAATGTTGGATATTTTGGTAATCGTTGATTTGCAATAATAATTGCTTCATTTGTTCTTTCTAATACTTTCCAAACACGATCATATAAATTTGTTGGTACACGATTTAATGCTCCATTTAATCTTTTGATTTGTAAAACTGTTAATAAATGCCAATTCTTCTTTAATAATAATGCACGTAAAACATCTCGAACAAGTGTTGGTGGTAAATCATATACTGAAGCATCACGTAATATTCCCAATTGTTTTGCAACAGCATTTGGACAACTACATTCTAATAAAGTTGTAACATCTATGATCTTCTTGTTTTTACGTTGTCTTGAAAAACCACCATCTGTTCCAGTTTTTTTGAAATAATCCAACAACAATTGCATTGCTTCTGTTAACCAACTCAGACGTATTGCTAATATTCCATCAAAAGCATCAGTATTCTGTAAAATCTAAAAAAAATTAATGATAAAACAAAAATGATCAAGAAACTTACTAAATCAGCACAAGCAATTATCAATTCTTGTTGAAATACGGCAGCATGTGGATCATTTGGATCAGCACTTGAAAATATTGCTCTAGCAATTTCTGCTGGTGTTAATGGTGCAGAAACTGTGACTTCATATGTTGCTCGACATCCAATAACAACCTTCTTTCCTCGTACTAATAAATTTGTAATACTTGGAGCCAAACTTGTTATTGTTTTGTTTAATTTTGCTGCACAATAACGTACTAACCACCATAATCTCCATTGACATGCTTGACGATAAACTCTTTCTAACCGCATTTCCAAAGATTCACCATGAACAACAAAACTTCCGGTATATCGTCCAATCATTGTACAAATTGCAAATGCTAATGTTCTCAAATTTTGGACTTCATGATTGACAATAATTTGAAATAATGTATGATCATCGTATTTTTGCAATTCTTTTTCAGGAATAACTCGGTCTTCTGATGGTACAGGACGCATACTTGACTTTGATTTCAAATGTGCTGTATTTGGATCAACTTCTTCAAATACAGTTCTATCAAAATCAATATCATCAAGGTTGACAAAATCAATGTGTTCTGTACAACCAGCATTCAACAATTGCTAAAATACACATATGATACATCATCAAATATTCCAAAACCTACATGAATTCGACCAATTCGAACTCTTATTCCATTAACATAACCAGTCTTCAAACCAACCAAAAGATCCAAAATATGATCAAAATATTCTCCAACAACATTTTCTTCACGTAAAACCATGCAAAATGTTGGCCGTCCAGCAAGTTTCCATCTTCTTGCAACAAATTCCAAATCACGTTTGACATCTTCAATCAATGTTGCTGGATCTGCTGTTGTATAAAAATCTGTTACTTCAAATAACAACGGATAACACAAAATAGTCATTCCTGACACTCTGAAGATTTTTGATGTATTCAGTGGACCAAATGGACGAGGAGGGCGACCACCAAGATTCAGCCGATCATCTTTTCCCAAGGATTCAAAAACTTTAACCATTCTCCAGCTTGGCCATATTTGCACTGGATCAATTTCATGTGGTGTTTGTGTGCTGATGCCATATGTTGCTAACATTGTTTGTAAACGTGCAGATTCAGCAATCAATGCAATTTGTACAACAGGATCGCCTTCCATACTTCCTTGGAAAGCAGAATGACGATTAACACTTTTGGGACGTTGACTTGCTGGCAAATGACGATAAATGGGATCCACATCGCTTGAATGGATCAGCTTTTCTCTCAGTAACAATGTGATCAAATAAACAGCATTCGACCATAAATGATGACCAAATTCTATTGGATTTATCGCATAAAAATCTTGGCTATTTGGATTCAATCTTTCATCTTCCATATGTTCTTCATCCAAACAATAACATTCAGGTACAACCATTAATCCAGCTAAAATCAATGCATTACTACGTGAAAACCATTAAAAAAAGCTCACAATAATCTCCCGGAACCATTAAACTTTCTAATTTTGCCCAATACCGATCAGCTAATGCTTGGTTGTTCTTCAACTGTGCTGTCAAAGCTATATAAGCAAAAAAAGCTGGAAATTGGCATTCAACACCGCGAAAATTGTAAGTTTCTTCTTCAGTTGAGTATCTTTTCGTAGTATCTTCAATTTCTGTTTTATAACCATCTCGTAAATACCTTTTGATGCCAAATTTTCCTTCTAAATGTCTTAAAATTTTGTTGAATGTTTTGTCAAACAAATTTTGATCATGTGTGGCAAATGATGGCCATCCAATTGCAAGGAGCAAACCTGCATCAGTATTCTTTGAATTGCTTTCCCTTGGCAAAATGGTTTCAAATGTTGTTCTATTACGATTATGCCCATCAATATCAACGTAGATTACCGATGCACTTGTTCCAGCATGACCATAAGCATTGAATCCGTTGATTGCTTCTAATGCTGCCTTAACAAGACCAAGACTACTTGCGTGAAGTTCTGGTACACCAGTGTTGTATCTGCTTCCTCTTTCCCATAACCCAAAATCTGGTGTACGATAAGTCCTTTCAATATAAAATACAAGATTCTGCAAGAAAGACACTTCATGTTGAGTGTAAAGGATTTGAATGCCACCAGCGGTCATTTCAACCAAAGCTAAAATGTACAAAGCAACAATATCCATTTGCAAATGATGAAAAGGAGAATTCACTTCCAATCCTGTTTGAAGATCAAATCTTGCATGTAAAGCAAACTCTGGTGAATTATTATCTTTGAATTTGTTCAACTAAAAATGTCAAAATATGAAAACTGAGGGAACAAATGAGTTTACCTTGTCAATCTGCTGCATCCAACAAAACAATATTCCACGCATAGTTTTCACAGCAGTTTGTTTCAATTCTGTATGCCTTCCTCTATCATCATCCAATCTTCTATAAATTCATCACTATACTGGTTAATTTTAAATATAAACCAACTTGTAAGCAATAGAACATGCCCAACAGGCCCAAGCACAAAAAATGCTGTCTTTGACATATCCAGTGCCTTTATGAGTTGAATATCTTGGAAATAAACCAGTTGTTACACTTTGAAATCTGATTATCAGTTTCTGAGCTGCAAAAAACAATTTAAATTGTTTAAAATTTAAAACTTACTCAAATTATAAATATGATCAACTTTGTTCAAACTATTTTCCACAAAAGACGGTTTTACGGTTTGTAACGGTGTCAAATACGCCTGAGTCAACCTTCGAAGTCGTTGATTTCGTCCAGAAACACTGGATCTTGATTTTACAGACATTTTGGAACTAAAATGAGCCAAACGTGCAAACTTGAAACAATGAACACCAATGCCATTCTGCACTTTGCGTGCTATTCCAATTGTTTTGTCCGAGTTTCCAAAATCAAAGTTGTTGATTGTCAAATTTTAACAATCTCATTTTAACGTTAAACAACACAACCATCAAATTTCGGTGATTGATATCAAATCAATAAAAAATCAATCAATTTTCAACTCTGAACTTGTTCCCAAACTTTTTTATGCTCTTTGTTTTTTTTCCAAAAATGATTAAGGATTTTTGTGTTTGGCATTTTATTTTAATAAGTCAAATCTTAAAATAATTTACAGAGATCAAAAATGAAGCATCTACGAGATCGTGAAGATAAATACAATTGACGAGATCATCTATCATTCAGAATATAGCTTTTTGATTGTATTTGTTTTGCCAAAAAACTAAGATCAAAGTAACTAAATACATTCCAGATGCAATCCAACATTGAATAGCTTTCTCTGAATATTTTTGCTCCACAACGCTGAAAATTATGGCTTCAGAATTGATTAGGTGGAAAAATTAAAACTCACGATGCTGAAAATTCTTTTTCATCTCTTTCTCTGAATGGCAACTCAGGAAACAATGTAACTGCTTGGGAATAAAAGAAAATTCCTAACAAACCAAGAAATAAAACACCCCAAATGGAGATCATCATGCTAAAACAAATCCATAACCTAGGAGTTTTGTAACAAAAAACTTACCAAAAAGCTGACAACTTTGGACCACATAAAGGACATAATTTCCGCATACTTGACAATTAATTGTGAAAATATTTAAACAAGTTTGAGATCTGGAAATCGTAAAGCAACACCAAGAATATTGGAAAAAAAAGCTTGCAAAAAAAGAAAATTTTTCGCCGTAGGAAATATTGACGTTTCGCCAACGATTTTTGGTCTTGGATAAAATTGTGCGACCGAACTTGTCTTGCATTTACATTTTATCGTTTTTTGATGGTAGATTTCCAATTTTTAAGGTAATTTTTAAATATTTAGGTGCTAGCTATGCGTGGTAATGTATTGAAAACGTTATTATATATGATTTTACGCGTTTAGTGCTAGAATCCGTGATGTTTTTTGTGCATTGATATTGTTTCCGCGAAAATCAAGTGTTTTCGTTTATCAATTGTTGTATGATTAATATTTTTGCAGGTCATCATGGCAGTTTGGATCCCCTTGGTCGTTGTTACAGCATTCTGGGCACTTGTTGGTATTGGTGGACCAATTTTTGTACCTCGTGGACCTAACAAAGGTGAGTAAATTCTTCCCTTACATTCCTTGAAAACTTGAGCAATTATAGGAATTATTCAAACAATGATTGTATTAACTGCCGTTTGCTGCCATCTGTTTTGGATTGTTGTATATCTCCATCAGTTAAATCCATTGATTGGCCCTCAAATACCTGTAAGAACCGTTTTGTGGATTTCTGAAATGTGGGGTACAGTTGACAATCCTGTCAATCAATAAAAGAAGTCATTGTTCACTTACGTTATGTATTCCATTCCACTGGCCGATTCACCATCATACAGGTGAAAACTTATTTTTTGCACGATGATTTTTATCAGTTTTGAAGTTATTTTAGAGTGCTATTAATTATGTGAAAAAGATTGTATTGAGAAAATTACTAATAAAACTGTAGTGATTTCCGGAGAAACTTTTGATTTTTCCAGTTTTTTATTTTCATGTGAAAATAGAAATCAATCGATAAAAGCGTGATTAGTTTAGAAAAACATTTTTGTTGATGACGTTCAAGCTGTACCTTTTTTGATGCGATATTCTCTGATGACGGTCATGATTTGTGGATAACCTTCTCGAATCATTTGAACCAAACCAAAACAAAGCATCAAAACTCGCATCTCGTTGTCAGCTTGATTATTCCAGCTGATTACAACAGCATTTTCTTTGAAAAGTGAATTTTGCGATTGAATCTGCAAAAAAATTGAAGTCAAACGTGAGAAAGTCGTAATTTGGTGCTTGATACAGTAGAAAATGGCTTACATCTCCAAGATTGTTGGCTTGACACCGGACGACCCACCAATTTGGCATAAAAGTTAAGCCACAAAGGGAGATGAGTTGGTGGAAAAAGCTTGTCATTGAATCAATTTGACATTTACTGAGTTCATCCGTGCTCGACATGATTTGTCAATTCCCATTATGTGCCAAATCCATTATTTCAAACATTTTCATTCCTAAAAAAAGCAATAAGACGCTCAAGTGACAACTCACCAGACAATGGATGCCGTATTTTTGCTGCAATTGGACCATCATTGCCGGATTCAATGTCGGCAAATGTGATGCTTGTCAATCTTTTTTGTCCATCAAAAAGGACCAATTCTTCCGCTGTGAGTTGAGCCCGAAGAGTTGTTGGATGTCCATCTGCTAAAACTTCAAAGTCAACAGGATCGAAAACTGTGGCATTGTGAAGAATGTAGTTTTCCAAGGCGCTTTGCATCTAAAACATTCGTCAAAATCGTCCATTAAAAACCTTACCTTTTTGAAATCCGTAATTCTGACAAGTACATGATTGGCAGATTGAAGACATGGTACAACATCCAACTTTGTCAATTGTGGAACAATAACAGCTGAAACTCTTCTGGCAGTTCTTGAAACTTGCGCTGAAATCGAATTCGAGCCTTTTCGCATCTTCTCGATGCTGCTTTTCTTCTTTTTTTCCGCAATTTTGTCTGTTTTCTGAAAAAATAAAGCGTTTATTAAACGTTTGTTACATTAAAAAAGCGGTGTGGCTTCTTCAAAGACGTTAAAATTGTCCTTCAAAACAAAAAGGAATCAGCGTGCAGACCAATGAAAACGATGCTAATCAAAACCACAGCTTTTCCAACAAAAAAAATTCATCGTTGACAAATTTTTTCAAACTTCATTTCATTACAAAAGGAAGAAACAATGATTTTTCTCAACTCAAACGTTGATGAATTTGCAAAGTTTGAAAAATAATCATTTTTTCCGTGTTTTTACATGAGAAAGTTTTTTTAAACGTTTTATTAGCGTTTTCACCACAAATTGAGATCGCTTTTCCTCAATTGTGAAAGTCAATTCTTTCCCTCCTTCCCCCACTCCCCCCTCCCCCCGGGCCCCTTTTCTGTTTATTTATGGAAGAATGATAGGTGAACAAAAGTTTTTAGGTTTTTCTGTCCCCCTCTAAAGTGAGAGGGGGGCAAGGGAGGTGGGTGGGGGGGGGGAGGATGAAAAGTATTTTCAACAACGTTTCAATGTCCAGCAACATTTTGTTCACAAACTTGAGCAATTTTTGTTTTCAAACTTGATCAAAAAAATATTTTTTTTTGATTTTCTCAAAATTTGGACCTTGGGAAATTGATTGTTTTGATATAAAACTGATGAGCAAGCAAACTGCACATCACCAGGAGCATTTTTTTGAAAGGAACCAACAATGGTTTTTTTTTCGAGGCATTATCTCGCTTGTTCTTGACAGTTGAGCGAAAGGTTTCAATTGCGCATGAAGGTTTTTTTTCCCACCTTTCTCTTTCGAAGCAAAATTTCCTCAACGATCGATTACCAAATCTCATCAAGTTAGAAATATGAGTAATTGGTGGAAAAAACTAAAATGTCTTGGAAGTCGTAAACGATTTTTACGGATCTCATCAATTCGAGTAAGTTTTTTTTTCAAATGAATTTTTTTTGTGAACATTGATTCAAGTTTTGGGGACTGAATGGAGGTGTTTTTTTCAACAAGTTTGTGAGTCAACAAACACAAATTTGTTTGGATCACTGTTGAAGATAACTTTCCTGCATTAAGGAGGGGAGGAGAGGGAGGGAAAGGATTTGGACAATCCTGGACGAATTTTCATCCACGTTGTTTTTATTGTTCATTTGATTTTGAAATTGTTCATGTTGTTGGTCAATTTTGATCAATCAATCAAAAAAATGAAAACAAAGTTTGTTTTAAAAAATGTATTTTTTTTCTTCCTGGAATGGCGCCTTCCGTGTTAGGCGGTTCCGTTGCTGTTCACTTTCCAAAATTAGGGCCATCTTGTTACTTTGGAACTGCTCATTTTGCAAGTTTTCATTTAATTTTGTGCAAAAATTAAATAAGTAACTTTGATGAATTTTTTTAAATTGAACAAAGGTCATTGATTTGATTTAAGAAAAAAGATTTTTTTGTACATTCATTAACGCGTGACTTTTTTTTTCACCTTTTTTTGTTGTCAAATTTTAGCCGACAAAATAGTCAAAAGCAAAACAATTGCAAAATGGTACTGCGCGAAATGACAATTTAAAAATCTTCTACAAAATGTTGTTCTTTTCAAGTATAAACTTATGAAAATTTGTTGTTTTTCAATTGAAAAAAAAATAATTTTCATTGTTTGAGGAAACAAGATGCTTTTTTTTCTTAGTTTTTTTTTTGAAACTGAAAAAAAAGCATTTTTATGGACATAGTTTTATATGCCAATTGTCAGTTTTCTATGAATTTCTTGTCAATTTTTAACATTTCCGGGTGTGGCTTTTGTTTTCCTTGACTTTATGTTTGAACAAAATTGCCTACAGCAAAACCGTTCAATTCAAATTTTTCAAGTGTTCAAGCTTGGGGTACTAAAAACTAATTTTTTTTTCACGTTTTGAATGGAAGTGAAAAAGTTTAATTGTGCCAAGTTTTCCATTTATCACAGCTGGATACATTGTCTGGTTTCTGACCTACGCTTATAAATAAAAAGGAAAAAAAATGTTCATACTGTTCCAGTTTTGGCTTGTTTGTTTTACTCGAATATCGAACCATAGTAGTCGATCAGCTTCCAATTCTTTGAATATGCGCTAATCTGTTTCTACTACTGCAAAGCCTACAAGTCTTTGGTCGCACATTTTTTTCTTCATCTTTTTTGCGCAGGTTTTTGATTGTTTTTGCTAATGAGCCAAATAGGCAAAGCAATGGTCAAAAAAACTGATTCAAAAAAACGGGTCATGGACCAATAATAATCCGATCCGCTCCGATGTGAAAAAAAAGAATCATACTTTTTTTTCATTATTCTGATTCCAGTTCATTTTTTTAATTTTCTTTTTTTGTTTTTAAATTGAGTCCAGACAATGTTTTAAATTTTTTTTATTGAAACTTTCATGGCTCATAAAAATTTTTCAACTGTGACATGGAAAAAATTTTGATATATCAAAAATTCCTACATGTACGTTTATTTGCATAATGTTTGAAAGGACCATTTTTTCCTGGCATATTCCTGTCATCTTTTTTTTTATCTATTGTTCTTCTTTTTCTTGTCTTTTGTTGATTGTTGTTATTTTCAATGTTCGTCGCTTATTTTTATGGATTTCCACAGACATTTTATGCCGTTTGTACAAGTTTTTAAGATAACGTCCTGCTGCCAAACATGCCTTGAATGCTTTGTTATTTCATGTTTGGACAAGCTTTTCTTTGTTGTTTTTTTTTTCAAAAAGGAAAATTGTGCATAATTATCATATTTTTTTTAAATTTTTTAAAAAACAAATCAATAAAATTATGAAATTTTTAGCGAGAAGCAATGTTAGCTTCTGTTCAAAATCGTGACAGTCCATTATCGATTGAAATCAACACAAACACTTCAACAGAAGAGAGTGAAACCACAGAAACAATTTCAAGTGTTGATGATCCTGGACCATCTTTGTCAAATGATGAAAAAATAATTTTTAATTCAAATGGTCAAATTGTTAGTGGAGCAGCTGATGCACTTTTATGTCAAATGTTACCAACACCAAATTATTCTTCTGATAAAGAAACCATCTTCACATTATTGCTGAATTTGAGAGCATTCATTTCTCCCAATGATTTACTTCAAAAACTCTTACAGGTAAAGTTGTTGATTTTGATTGGATTTTAACGGTTTTTTTTCAGCATTGCATGTTTGAACAAAATTCGACAAGTGATAATTTTCGAAAAGAATGTCGGGTAAAAATGTTTGAAAATATTTATTTTTTTTGCAAAGAATGGACAACAAACATTCCATATGATTTTCGTGAACCTGCAATGCGTGATCGATTGCTTGAAATTTTTGGTTTATGTGTTGTTGATTCTGGATCACAACAAAAATGTGATCAACTCATGTTTAATTTACGATCTGCTTTGAGCAAACTTGAAAGATATGAATTGGCATTGAGAAGTTTGAATCAAAATATTGAAGATCCTCCTTCGACAACGGATCAATTTGTTGGTTTGGCAATTTTGTGTTCTGATCCTTTGATTGTGGCCCAACAATTAGCCCATATTGAACTTGAACGATTAAGCATGATTGGAGCTGATGAATTTGTCGAATTGCTCAAAATTGGAAAAATTGATGATCTTGGATTTGTGCCACAGAATGCCAAAACTGCCAACATCCGACATTATGTTGAATGGTTCAATCAGCTGACCACTCTTGTTGCTACCGAGATTTTGAGACATTCCAGGAAAAGATACCGGGCTAAAGCGATTGAATTTTTTATTGAAGTTGCCAGAGAATGCATCAACGTTGGAAATTTCAACTCTTTGATGTCCATTGTTGCCGGGTTATCGCTTCAACCTGTCAGCAGACTCAAAAGAACGGTAAGGTTTTGTCATTTTTCAAGTGCAAAAACAATTTTTAGTGGGCACGAGTTGAAAAAAGCAAGTTGGAGATCCTTCAACATCAACTTGATCCATCTGGCAATTTTCTCAGTTATCGCGCCACATTAAAAGCTGCAATTTGGCGATTGGAAGGTGCCAAACAAGATGCCGAACAAGTCATAATCCCTTTTTTCGGTCTATTAATGAAAGATTTGTTTATGCTGTTTTGCAGATGTCTGATGCCATTGCCAAATGGGCATTTAAACTACACAGTGAGTTCAATTACATGATTAATTAATTACATATTTTTTAGGCCTTTTTACAATTTTCTGAAAATGTGAGAAATATTTTGAAATGGAAAAGTCGTCAATGTCCTTTTCCTCGAAATTCTCAGGTACTTCAATACCTGTTGTTGGCGGCAAATTATTCCGAGACAAGTTTGTTCAATTCAAAATCACAACAATTTAACAACGGCATTTCAGATATGCTTCGACTATCATATGATTACGAAGTGGCAGAATTGTCAGCTGAGAAAGAACAGTATAAACGTTTACGGTAAGTAAAAAAAGGCGTTTTGAGGGTGGAATTCTAAGAATTAACCTCAAAAGTAAAAACATTAAAAGACATAAAAGCTATCAACTTTTTTTTAAAAAGGGGTGTCAAAACACAGACATAAGAAATACACTAACTTTCAATGGCACAATTAGTATTAAGTTTTTGGATACGTTTTTTTTCCGTTGTAGGTGGAGTGAAAATTCAAAAGAAACATAAACAAAAAATAAAACTTCAATTTTAAGGGAACGTTCAAAGCCGTCTAGTTAAAATGCCATCAGTTGTCGAACCAGCTTTAATCATTTTCGAGCTTAATAGGATTTAATCGATATCCGTTGAATGGTCTCTTTTTTGTAGCTTAAAAAAATTTTTATTTGTTTTTTTTAATAAATCACGACTCGAATTTAATAAATTTATTTTTTTTGTTTTAAAGTTTTTTTTTTGGGCAAAATGATTGTCCAAAAGTGCCAATTTTGCATGTTGTTTGATTTGAAAAAAATGATGGAACAATTTTTCAAGTATGCCATTTTTTCCATTGTAAAATAAACATTTTTATTCACAGTTCATTGCTCAGAAAACATGATTGTTGGATTTTTTTACATCATTTAAAATGAAAAGTTGAGACATTATTTTTTTTTAGGAAATTGTTTTGTTCCATGCTTTTTTTTGTAACCAATGTTTTTTCAAACTTTTTTGATGGCACGTCACGAAAATCGTTTTTCATGTCTTTTATTTTTGACAATTTTGATAAAAATATAAACAATTATTGGCATTTTTCCTGTGAATTTCCCAGAATTTCCTGTTCGCGTTTCATTTCTGGTTTTTTTTTGAGAACAAATCTTTTAACGGCATCTTACCATAAATAAATAATAAACATGGCTCTTAACATAACAATGAACTACTCCCTCTAATGTCGAGCATTTGCTTAGACAATCATTTTTTTCGTTTTTTTTCTTACAACTCCAAAATTTGGGCTTTGGATTCTAAACAAAACCGGAAGTTGTTGTCAGTTTTTCCCATAATGTCAAAGTAAATTGAATCATTTTCACTACTCTTGGGAATTGTCTGATTCATGGATGAACCAAAAATGATGTGGATGTGGTGAAAGTATTATTAATTTCAAAATTCTTCAAATTTTGGACAGTTTTTCTTGTTTTTTTCCGTGCAAAAGTACATAATTTTTTTGCAATTTTTTTCTGCAACTTTAAAATTCATTGTTTTTTCAACTTTTGGATAAATCTTAGCCTTTGGCCAGGATTACAAACTTTGAAACATTTTTTTCTGCTAAAACTCATGTATTTTTTCAAATTTTTGCAACAAAATTTAACATTTTTTTCCAAAAAAAATCATAAAAAAACAATTTATAAAAAGTGTTTAAAAGGATTATTTGAAAAACCAAAAAAAAAGTAATATGTTTTACAAACTTTTTGGCGGGACATATTTTTCATTTTTGTCATTTTTTTTTGGCAATATTTTTTTTGGAAAGAAAATAACTTCAAATAATATTTTGACTATTTGCAAAAAAAAAATATGTAATGGTTTTTTGTCTATTCTTTTTTATTATGAATTTGGACCAATTTATCACACGTTTGACCTTTGACATGAAAAAAAAATTGTTAAAAATTCATCCCACCTTTTTTCTTCATGGATTTGTTCATTTCTAATCGAATAAAAATACGGTTTACGGAAGGGTAAACATCAAGTTTTTATTTAATGTTTTGTGTTTTTTTGACACAATTTTTTAAAAAAGGAAAAAAATTGTTTAAAGTCAGAAATAATATTTTCTTACAGCGGAAGTTTCAAAAAATTAAGTTGATAAATTATTCTTGAAAATTGTTTTTATAGTTTTTAAGACAAGAATTTTTTTTTGGCCATATTTGACCTTGGGTTTTTTCTTACATTTTAAAAGTAAGCTGTTAAAATCTTTGGCCATTTTTTGGTTGATTATTTTTGAAGAGGGAAACTTATCTCCTTGAAATAAGATATTTTGAAACGTTTATTTTTTTTTATTTTAATGCTTTTTTTTGTTTGAGATTAAACCTTAATTTTTTGTCTGGTCTACTTAAAGCGTGATTTTGAGGATTATCTCGAGAAAAAACTGTTTTTGTTGACGCATCGTCAAGGAACGAATGCCAAAAACGAAGACTTGGACTTTTGTTTTCTTCCAACAATTTTTGATCTTTGACAGTTTCAAACATCTTTTTCAGGATGAAATGCACGGAAAATATAGAAGAGCAATCATTGTTACAAACCAGATTTTTTATTGTTGCCATTTGTGGTGGCGCTGTATCAATTTTTGGGGTAATTGCTAATGCTTTATTGGCAAAGTTATTTGTAACCAAAACCAATTATCGGCATTCACCATTTTTCTTCTTGGGTTTTGTTGCAGCTTTTGATACTTTATTAGATTTAACATATATTTTATTATTGGTAAGTTAAAACTTGAAATTTCATTGTCACCACTGTTGATCTTTGATGTTTTAGGCCGTGCCAATAACTGCTGAATATTACAAATGGCCACAAATTTATTCATCGTGGATTAATCATGTACAAACACTGTACATCATCGGTCAAATATTCAAAATATCATCTGTTTTTTGTTTAATTGTTGCAAGTTTTGAAAGATATTGGATGACAAAACATTGGACTTTTACCGGTTTTGATTATCGAAAACGATGGATTTTACTTGGTTGTGTTGTTAGTGTTGCAGTTGTGGTAAAAATATCAACAGCTATGGTAAGAAAACTTTAATTTTTTCATAATTTATCTCATAATTCAGGAAATTGTGGTTATATCAGTACCATCTTGCGACATGGATTTTACACGTTATGCAGTTGGACAATTAAACAATCGATCGTGGCTTAGTGGGTTTTTGAATATGCTAACAATTTCTTTACCATTTGTCACGTTAATCTTCTTGAATGGTGGCATTGTTTTAATGCTTAGACAACAAAATATTCAGCAATTGCGTAGTTTAATCACGGAACTAACAATGGGACCTGATGTTATGAAATTAAGACGAAGAAATCTTCGTTCAGCTACTAACACTTTAATTGTTATTATTAATTGTTATTTAATATCAAATTTACTACATTTATTCATTTCTCTTGTTGAATATCTTCAACCGGGTTAGTTTGCAAACTAAAAAAATGCTTGAGCTTTTTTTGGCGCACATTTTAGCGCGTGCGTGTGTCCGTCATAATTTATTTTTTTTAAGGTTTATTACAAAACCAATATCCTTATGAATATCGAATTGCCGCTGATATCGCTTCACTTTTGACGGTAACTGGCAACGCTTTACGATGTCCAGCACATATTTTTTCAACAAAAGATATTCGTGAACAATTATTACCTTGTATTTTGATGGAACCATCAAGATTTTTAAAATTATTTAAATCAGTTTCATCAAATCGTTCATTAATCCAAAAATATGATGACAAAACTGCATTACGACGAGGTAGTGAAAGAATAGAAAATCCTCCATGGATTTCTGTTCTTTTATTAAATCACGATGATGATCACCATAACGGTGAAGTCATTACAAGTTGTATCCGAAGAGACGGGTTACAAGCAGTATTTGAAAGAGATAATATTCGACGATTAAGTAATATTGGAATTTGTTAACAAAAAACCAGTAAAAAAAATTAGGAATAAATGATCAATCATAAAAAATTTTATTCTAAACCAAAATAAAAACAACGACAAAATTTCAAGTGAACTGACGCACTCCTTGATATCCGTAACCCATTGCATAGGGACTAAAAACTCAATTTAGACTACTTCAAATAATCCAAAACAACTCACGTATGTTTTGCCCGATGTCCGCCGTAAGTATCCGTTGCAAGATCACAAAGATTGTCAGTGGATGCCGCTTGAACAGTACTGAAAAAATTATATTGATCATGGTTGAGTCCCAAATGTCAACTTACTATTTTGGAAATGAATGCATTTGATTGTAAAGTTGGACAAGAGAGGTACTGAACATGATGATTGGAATTGAAAGTAATAAACTAATAAGCATTGACATCCAAACTCCGTTGAATGGATAAATTGTGTGCAAACACAATGCTGCACGAGAATTTCGTAAAATTTCTTTGACAGGTGCACAACTTGTCACATCTGATGATACTGCTGTTTCTACATGATTAATATAATCAGTCAATTCATCAGCTAATGATGCAACAACTTCTTGTGCAGCAGTTTCCATTTGTCCATCAAAATCAACTTCAAGTAAAGCTCGAGCATGTTGTAAAGCTGGAATTGCTTCAGCTGGAGAAAATGTACCAAAACTAAAATGATCATTCAATTGGAGAATATCTTGCATAATTTCATCCAAAGCATGACTCAATGGACGAGTTGTATCACGTTGAAATTCATCCAAACTATTCAAAGCGCTGGTTACTTCACCAGGAAGTTGTGAATTTTTTGTTTGTTCATGAAAACCATTCATTCTTGGATCCAAATCAATGGCATTAATTTGTTCTTGTAATCTTTGAAGGATTTTTGGATTAATTTTTGTTACATTCACTGATGGAGCAGATTCCAATGCTTTGATATCTAATTCCAATTGGAAATTTTTGTTGATGGATGTGATGATCTTCATCAAATCTTTGATTTCATCAACAGCTTCATTCAATTGATCATGATAAACGTCCCTTAACTTGCTTAATTTGTATTTTGAATCTAATCCAAACATTCGATAAAAAGTGTCATTTCTATTGCATCCTCTGATAATATCTGTCAATGTTCGATTGTCATTAAAAATATCAAAATCGCTTGGATGTGATTTCTTTCCATATAAATCAATCATACGTTCGGCAAGCTAAAATTCATCAAAATTTATGTATAAAAAGTTCCAAAACTTACAGATAACATATCTGGTCTTGATAATGGATCTTCCAATGGATGACAAATGATGTTTGTCACATTTGCTCCAATCAACATCAACACAGCGGTTACAATAGCCAATTCTGTCATCAATAATAATGTTAACCATATTCCACATTGATAAAATCTGCTTCCTGTTGATCTGACACAACAATCATCGTTGTAAAAAGTTGGCCTTCTTCCACAACAACCATAAAATAAGCCAAACATGAATGTCAATGCAATAAATGCAAAAATACCCGCGATAACCAATGATGCATACCAACTATATTTTGCATATTGTTGATAAGTACTTTGTTCTTCGCGTAATCTACTCATTGGCTCATATAAAACATCAAAATTAACTTGTCTTATTTGTGTAGAGATTTCAGCGGCAATATTGAACAACTTATCACCTAGTTGTTTAATAGCATCCAATGAACCAGTTGCTCGACTATCAACACGCTTCTTAATCTCATTTTCTAGGTGATGAAACGTTTGTTCTGCCGTTTCAAACACTTGAATTATATCCATGTTCATAATAGTATTCAAAGCTTCATCATTTTCAGAAGATATCAATTCCTGGAAAATGTATGTCATAATTTAGTTTGACAAATGAAATAAACTTACAAAACTCAAATCAAGATCAACTGCTTCAATGGAGTTGAATAATTCCATTGTTTTCATACAAAATGTTCTTTTTGGATCAATATTATCTTCCACACATTGTTGTAAATCAGGAACAACAGAACTTTTCAATTTGTTTAATTCTGATGGATAACGTTGTAGCATATCTTTTGTTTTCAGCATTTCAGAACGGATTTTTTCCAAACTTGCATATGCTAATTTTGCTTCTAAAATATTCATCATTTGTTAATCATCATCCAATCTATCAACTCACTAGAATACTTTTGCAAAATATTATCAATGATTGATGCACCGGATGCAGATTTAATTTTTGTCACAACTGCTCGTCCAACGTCCTTGATTTGATGTGACAATGAATCATTAAGTGTTTGAACATCTTCAATGAGTAATTTCCGTATTCTCTAAAAAATAATGAAAAGAATTGTTCTTTAATCATGAAAAATGACTCACCAAATCAGTATCACGTTTATAAACATTCAAATCATCAATACAATTGTTGATTCGAGTTGGTAATTGTTCAATACCAATTTCATTATATTGTGTACTGATGAATAATGATACTGCAGAGAATCTATAACAAAAAACAATATATGAAACATTAAAAAAACTTACACATTAAAAAAAATTAAAATTGTAATGATACTGTTGAAAAATCCCCGTTTACATCCATCATATTCTTTGTCTGTTGCTCTTGGTTTTTTTCCTCTTCTACAACATTTTACACAACATCTATATAAAATGTAACCAATTGTGAATATGGCACTATTGATGATACATGTCAATGCAAGAACAATCCACCATTGTTCATGTTGTAACCACTAAAAAACAAATCATTACAAATTTGAAAAGAACTATTGTACAAACCATGGGATATTTGTGTAAAAAAGAATCTTGCCATGCTGTTTCATCACCTTTGAGAGCTTGTTGGCTTAGAAGATCTGAAATTTTTTCGTATTTTTGCAGAAACTATGAAAAAACTCACCTTGATGTGGAAATGGTTTAGATAATAATCGAATAAAATAATTAATCCAATCATAATAATAATGCATTGCTTCATCATTAACAGAATTTTGTAAAAATACTCCACATTTATAATTTTCTGTTGGTACAAATGAATTAAATTTTACACAATTAATTGGAATAAAAATTGAATAAAGAAGTAAAAAAATATGCGGCCTTGGCATCATTTTATTTTAAAAAATTTCTTTTTTTTTTAAACGATAAAATCAAGTAACCATGGATTAATGTCAGATTAAGCTTCTTTTTTTTCAAGGCTTTTTTTGATTGATCTATAAAAAAAATTTTTTTCAAAAAGTTAAAAAAAATCCCGCGCAATTAAAAAGTTTATAATCAATGAAGAAAAAAAACAAGAAATAAAACATGATTTACAATTTTTGGTTTTATTGTTGACAAATTTGGGAAGAAAAATTAATCACTCACATTCTTCATTCAAAAAATTTGATTTAAAATGCAAAAAAAGCGCGGGAAAATTAAAATATCAGACAGATGATGGAAGATTTATGAAATACAATCTTTTCTTTATTTTTTAATCAAAATAAAATTTTTTAAGAAAAAAAAGCAAAAAAAAAATAGCCAGTTAAGAAAAAAAGAAAATCCAGATGCATCAAAATGAAAAAATGCAAAACCAAAACGGGCTAAAAATGACAAAGACGATGATCCACTTTTGGACTTTGAGTTACGCTACTTCTTTTTCCCAATAAAGAAGCAATGACTAAGAACCGTTAAAAAAATGGAAAAAAAACAGATGAAGATTAAAAAAATTATAAAAATCAACTAAAAAAAGTTGTTTTAGAAACAAGTTACATAAGAAAAAATTTGGAGGAAATTCTTTTTTGTTAAATTCAATCAAGGATAAAAGCATTAAAAAAAATTGATGAATTTGTCAAAAAAGAAAAAAATTTGTGTGGAAAAAAAGATATAAAACAACTTCCGCAAATGGCCTTGATCGCAATTGAAATTGAGAAATGAACCGTTCTTTCAAGACATTTTTATTTTGTTTGCCCCACTTTCCTTTTTAAAAAAAAATTATTTTAAATTTCAAAATCAAAAAAAAAATATTTCACATTAGACAAATTTTTTTTTGAGATTTGACAAAATTTTAAAAAATGCAAAGATCGATTTCTTTGATTGATTTCTTTTTTTCAAAAGAAAAAAAAATGAGCATGAGCATGACCAAGGTGACCTTAGGTTTCAAATTTTTCTTGCTCCTGTTTTTAACCAGGAATGAATGGTCAACCTTTTCTTGACCGTCTTTGTTACAAAACAAACATGAATGTTTTTGTTTTGGCAATTTTTTAGGGAAAAAAAATCAAGATTCTGAAGGAAAAATAATGGCATGAAAAAAAAAATAAGAATGAACAATTTTTCAGGTAGGGAAAACAAGATAAAATTGGTTTGTTCTGTCGGCCGGCTTTTTTACTCATCAACAAAGGTAAATTTTATAAAGATTAAAAATTATTTGTTGAAAAAGGGCAGGCCGATGCGCAACAATGAATAAATCGGTCGGGAAGTTCCGTCAATGCATACAACAATGATTGAAAATGAGGAATGACCAGTGGTCCTTTTTGCTTACCAAAAAGATTGGCTTGCTTGCGCGCCCGCCACGAGCAGCTTTGGGTACGAAAAGGGTAAACCGCGTAGTTTTGTCTCTGCTGCATCTTCATCAAAACAACACTTGGCTTTACTTGTTCAGGTAGTCTTTTCGGAATCTCCTTAATTTTTCACTTTACGTAGACCACCACATACTTGACAAGGACATTATCTCGAAAATTTTTGTTTTAAAAAAACAAAGACAAAAATCCATTGGTTTTTTTCGAGGATTTTAATTAACATTCTTTCCGGAATTAATAACCTTGAAAAATTGGAAGAAAATGAAAGTCTACAAAAAATATTGGGTTGGAAAAGAAATTAAAAATCCAGTTGCTGGTTTCATTTGAAAAAAAAACATGTAAAAATCATGTTTCCTTTTTTGTACTTTGTTTGAAATTTGGGTCGATCCAAAAGCGGAAGATTGGAGGGCTGATCTAACAGATGGTCTTTGAAGTTTTTCAACTGTTCACAATCCAGCAGACATTCATTCAGTTGATTTTTTATAAAAATTCGGAAATCTTTTTTTTTTGATTTTTGCAATGTTGAAAAAATTCTTTGGTACAAAATGCAAAGGATTAGTTTTGCAAATTAAAACTTTGTGTTTGGACTAAGAACAACCGGATATCCTTAGAAAAAAAAATCATCAATTAAACGTTCTTGTATTTTGGGTGTTCAATTTCCCTTAAAATTTCTTTGTTGGCTTCAAAGGAAATTGGAAAGAAGCCAAATTTGCATAAAATGACTTTTATTTTTTTCAAAAAGATCAAATTATGTCAAAATTCTCATGTTTTCAGGCGGATTTTTCTAGGATGTCGGATTAAAATTCGACTGTGATGCTCAAAATTTATTAATTTCTTGATTCAGAAGATTTATTCCAAGCTTAAAGAACTTCTGGCATCATTATTTATCCGATTAAGAAAAAGCTTCCGTCGAATGTAGTCTTCGTTTGTTATCAGACAGTTTGACTCATTGAAAAATGATTTTGATGAACATTTTGTTTTCATTTTTAAAGTTTACGTAATACTGACACAAATTAATCACAAGTTTAACCAGACTTAACATTCATTTTTTGCTATTTTGCATGATAATAATAATTTTGAACCATGTATTTTTGTTAAAAGTGTAAACTTAAACAGCCCACTTTTTTTGTCTCACGTTTATTTGAAGGCAAATTCGTTTTGGACAATCAAAAATGGCATAGAAGAGGAGTTTAACGAATAAATTTTATTTTAGTGCCAGATTTTATTTTTGGAACACAATTGAGGAACAAAAAAAATGTGGATGACAAATAAATTTGTTGAAAAAACTTTCATTTTGTATTTGATTCAATTTTGTCCACAAAAAAAATGAATACCTTGGAAAATTTTTGATTTTACAAAATGTACTTGCTACATGGACAACGTTGATGATGACAAACAAAAGTTCGACAACAAAAACAAACTGGTGGACGTCCTTTTTCCATTTTACTCAATCTGCTAAACCTCAAAAATGCCGGAAAAAAACTAAAACTATTTTTTTCAGCATTTTCCGGAACTTTTGGTGTAGGTCGATTTTCTGCATCGACAGCATTTGCAAGTTCTGCTGCAAAGATATCAGAATCGTCTATTTTCGGTAATTCTTCTTTGTCGTCTGAAATTCCACAAAATTACAATAAAGATCAAAGGAAAGGATTGTCTCACCAACAGCCTCGGTCATTCTTCCAATAATACACAATCCGACAAAGAAATAAATCAACAACATGGTCATGGTCTAAATTCAACAATTTCACCAGGAGTCAACTGTTGCAATGCTTCAAAATTGCCAGGAATAACAACTGAAAGTCACTCCCTATTGGCTTTTAAAAACTAGGCTCACGTTTGTCCGTGTTTTACAGATGGGACTTTATTCCAAACACGTCACAAATCTTTTTATTTGCATAAATAAAAAAAATATTGTTTCATAACCAGGATGAAATTGAAACTTATGGATTCCCAATTCATGATTCTTGCAAATTGTTGTCATGTTCATCAACTTTTGCTAGCAAAAACGTGTTAAACTTTGCAAAAAGTTCTTTCATACTGTAACTTTTACCTAGTCAACAAAAATATCATTCAGAAAAAATGATGACTTTGCATTAGTCTTGATGCAACTAACAGTACCGTAGGGAATTGACACATAGATCAGCCTCCTTTGAGGATTTCCCATGTCAAATGATGTAGATTTTTTTTGGTGTAAATCCGTACTAAAAAATGAATGAACTGGAAAATTCGGAAATGGTTAAATGTCATGTCAAGAAAACAAGAAGCACTTTGAACCGTTAAACTTTAAAAATAAAATAAAATCAGTCGTCAAACGTTGGAAAAAAAGGGGGAAACACACTAATATTGGTGTCAACTTTCAGCCCATCTTTGGCATCAATTTGAAAAAAATAAAAATAATGAAATAAAACAACACTTGAAAACAAAGGATATTTGCAATTGAAAAAAGCTTGAAGAATGCATTTTTCCCTTTTTTGGACATGCAAAAGATTATTTCCTGCAAAAGCAACAATAGCTTATCGACAACCAAAATCTTGCCATTTTGTAATGACTCACAAGTTTCTTTTCAACTTGTGTTCTCGCATTTTTTTCTTGCTATTGCATTTTAGAAATGGTTATGTGCTTGTTATGATTATTGTCCCTTATTTGAACAAATTTCTTTGGCCAAAAAGCCGCATTGATTTATATCTTAGCCCTTTATTTTGCACTTGCTTTTCTTCCACACTTTGTTTAGTCGTTTCCATAGTTTTTTTATTTTTGAGTTTTTTAAAATTTAATTTTCATGTTTTTCAAAAACTTTTTTTTTCCAGACATGATAATTTTTTAATAAAATAATCAACAATTTTGATTTAAAATCAACGTAAAACGAAATGTGCGTGCGCAAATATCCAATTTTTCAATTTTGATTGTTTGTCGGGAAAAAAAGAGCATCTTCTTATTTTCCTGTGTTTTTCTTCACTCAAACTCACTTGAAGGCGTTGAACAGAACCGTTCTTTCTAACGAGCTTTGCCACAAAAAAGATGCGCAAGGTTTTTCGCATTAACTTGACTTTTATGACTTGAAATATTTTCAAAAACATTTTTTATGACTAATAATGAAAGAATTTGAATAAAATATTTTTGGCAAAAAGTTTTTTTTGCAAAAAAAAAAGTTTTTGATTAGTTTTGAATGATTTTTTTTGTTTTTGTCGTGTTTTTTTTATTGTTTTTTGACGATTTGATTGATTTTTCTTTTAATTTTTGTTTTTTAGAAACAATTTGAAAAGAAAAAACAATGGCAAATGAAGATTTACCAACAAATCACAAAGTGACCGCATTTTGGTTTCATGTTTGTGCAATTTTTTGCAAAATTGTGGCGGTCAGTTTACTTGCAGTTAGCAGATTTCGACGTCAATGGTTTACAAACACAAATATGCTTCCAAATTATCTTCTTTCAGTGAGTTTATTCAAATTTCAATTGTTAAAAATAAGTTTTATGATGTTTAGCGTGATATTTTTGGCACTGATTGCGCTTACAACGTCAACGATACAAATGTTGTTTTGTGTTATGATACTAATGAACTTTACAACACGGAAGGTATCAATTTTTGGGCTGAAGTTGATGGTTCTATCGATGATGTGATGCCTACACCAAGACGTGAGTCAAATTTCATGATTTTTAACATGAAAAGTTTGTTTAAGAAATTGTCGTTGCAAATCATTTGTTCAGTTTCCTGTGTTTCTTCATCTTCATTGACTTGATCAGCACTTTTGTTACCTGTTATTTCACGGACCGATTTTTGCCAACTTATGAAATGACCAATACCCGAAAAGGATGGAATTATGGCGCTAAATACGTCGGTATCTTTGCCGTCATTGCTTTGTTGATCAGTGAGTTTTCTGTGGTTAAACAATGGTTTAATTGTTATTTTTTAGTTTTGGTGTATTGCATGATAACATTCGTTGTATTCTACCACCGTAGCAGTTCATTTACCATCACAAACTCTGGTCTTGATGGACTTGGAAACGCTTTTCACATTTTTTGTTTGTCAACAATATTTTTCTTTTGTGGACAAACTTGCTTATCTGTTGCATATGTTTTTTACATCAAAGCAAATGGTGGAATATGCAAAGAATATTCTGAAGGTCAACCGCTTCAAACATTGCGTCGAAATCATGCATCTGAACTTGATTAATTTCATTTTTTACCACATACCGTATTTTGCCTTTTTACAGGCTGCCCAGTGATATTTTTGCCTTATTTTTTTAAAGCTTTTTATCGTTTATCATGAGTACCAGCAACGATCTCTTTAATGAATCATGTTGTTATTATAAATTTGTTATCATATATTTTTTTTTATTGCATGATTTTTAATTAAATAAAATAATTTTTTTCATTGAGCACAAAAGTTTCACCTTGATATAGTTGTTGACGAGGCAAAAAATGTTGTTCCCGTTGCATACTTCCATAATCTTGAATTTGTCCCAAAGATGTTCTAAAATGTGTTTGATTTTGAGATACTGTATAACGATTTCCACAACTGCATCTTCTTTCAGGTTCCATTGATAATCGTCTATTTGATGAAAATGTTGTTTGATCTGGATGTAACATTGGTGAACAAATGTTGGAAAAATGATGCGTAGAAAAATGATTCATTGTTGGAATGTAATTAGGAGATGTTGAAGGAAACATGAAAAATGATGGGGATACGTTACCATTTGGTATTGGACTCATTAGTCGTGGTTTGATGATCGGCAAACCAGTTGAAGTAATTTCGTATCCAATATGGGGTGGAGGTGAGGTTTGTGTACCAACACTTCCGCCTCTAAGCATGCCAATCTTGGCTCTGAGTGGGGCCAATGGTGACTGGGGGGTGGACTCGTCTTCAATTTTATAGCGTCTTGAATGTGACGTTTTATCCTGAGAAGAAACCTAAATTTTGACCAATTAAAATTCCAGATAGAAACTCCCTACATTTGAATTTGACGGACTTTCAAATTGTGAATAAATTATGCAGTCAATAGCACCTTCTTGTCCGATATCTCCGTCATAACTATGAAGTCTTGGATGTCTCAAACATTCACCGTTTGACCGATATTGTGGTTTTTCTGTAGGACTTTTAACGCTTGTGGGAGGTGTGTTCAGTGTTTTGTGTTCAGGTAATAACCTTTCTTGTTGATTCAACACCGGATTCCCCATTCTTTGAACTAATGCAGAATCTATCGAACCTTCTCGTGCATGTAACATTGCTGGTCCCCAATCAATGACCACTTTTCCACACAAGACTAATCCAACTACCATTGTTGTTGGGCCTGCAAGCCAAACTAAAAAAAAACGTCAAATTTTAACGAGAAAAGTTTTTTTTTCATAAATCTAATTACCTTTTCCAATCTGTGTGTCTTTATAAAAAATGGAAAAAATTGTAAAAATAAGTCCCGTTGATAGAAGGCCAAAAGCAACACACCCATAGCTTTAAAAAATTGATTATAAATTAAATTTCCGCATAAATGATTTTTAACGGAAGTACCTGATAAGATGAACTTGATGTCTGTGAAGATTACAGCAACAACAGCACATAAAAAACTATGCCGTCCTTATGGACGGAAGTGCCCGTTGATGTTTGAGAATATTCCCAATATCAAAGATGAAAACCGTTCACCAAATCAAAACTAAAAAAGTTGATAAATTAGCTCAACAAATTTTTTTTCTAATTGTTTAAAAAAAGACAATGAAGATAATGGGCATTTTTTTAGTCTTTAAAACAAACAACAAGTGCATTCAGATGAAAAAAGGATAAAAGTGGTTTTTTTAAACTAGGATTCGGTTGAAAATGTATCAAATCTCTACCCAAAAGAGGAAAAGCCTGTCTTCCTGAAAATAAAGATACCAGAAATTGTTTGTTTTTTCATCAGAAAAAAAAAGCAAAAAAAAGTTGAAATTTAAAAAAATTTCCGCTTGAAAAATGGAAACTCTGATAAAAATGATGGGAAAAACTTGATTTGGTGCTGAATTTGACAAACCACCAAAAATTAGGCACCAAAAACTCATCCAACATTTTTTTTAACCAAAAAAATTTGGCAAGAATTCCTTAGAGGACATGCTCAAAACATTAGAAAATATTTTAATGGGAAACCATAACGGTTGCCAACTGCAAAAACATGCTTCACCTGTTTTGAAAATTGGATATGCAAAAAAAACTTCACAATGAACTAAAAAATTGAAACATAATGTTTGAGACATGCTTAAAAATGTTTGTCGACATGAAACAAACTTATTTTTGTTTGAATTTTTGTGAAATCATTGACTATGAATCCACATGTTCTAAAACAAAAGATTGTTGCTGTGACAAAGATATATTTTCAAAAAAAAATGCTTTTAAATGAAACAATGGAATTTTAAATCAACCAAAAATTCAAACATGAAATCAAAAAACAAAATTTTTTTAAATTTGAATTTTTTTTGAAATGTCAGATAAAAAAAGAATTTTCACCAAATAAAAAACAAATAAAGTGTCTTCATCTTAAAGACTGATGCACGCAAATATTGAACACCATTCTGTTATTGCCTATTCATGTTAAGGACTAAAATGTTCTGCAGTTTCTTGAAAAGCTTGACAAGATGCAAGTTGCCGAAAACATCATGAAACAGCCGCTTTTTGCCCCGTAAAAAAAAGAACAAGTAGAAAAAATTTCTTCTGCAAGTGCCAAAAATTACAAAATGCCATTACTCTCCAACGTCCGTTAAAAAAAGTTTTTATTTTAAATTTTTTTTTCAAGTTTCAAAAGTTTGAAATGGTGTTGTTTTAGTTTTTGAAGCTGGCAATAAATGCATCTTGAAACAATAGACCAAAACAAAAAAAATGGCCAACAAAGAACAAGGATTTTGTACCAGATATCATCGTCATGAAAGATTCATTCTTGCTGACGCAATCATCACCTTTAACTTATTTTTACATTCTTCTTTTGCGGATTTAACAATAAAACTCTTTAAAATCCGTGAAATCTTTTGAAAATTCTTTTTAATAAGCAATTTAAAACGATGATTAAAATTTGGCTGTTTATGAATCATTTGTGTTTTGAAAATTTTGGAAAAGCTGACGGTTTTGGTATTTTCGTAACACTGAAAAAGGGAGGAGGGGAGGGGATGGAGGGTAAAATAATAGGGGGGATTCTTGGCATTCTAATCCAAGTCAAAGTGATCTCAAGTCAAACCTGGGTTTCATTTTGCCGTTCACATTGTATAAAAACAGAAATCATTTTTTATACAAAATAGGCGTCATTTTTGAAAGTTTTTGTTTTTCCGGAATGAATGGCAAGGAATCACCTCATACTTCCTTACCCCTCATTCCAGACATGATTAGTTTTAATTCAATGGGAAAAGTTTTAAAACTTTATTTTTTGTTGTTTGTTCTAAACAAGTTCAAATTATTTTGAATAAACTCAACTTCCGCAATGATTTTTTATCGTTTTCAAATAAAATTCCTGATTTTAATATGAAAATTTTTTCTAAATCCAAAAAATTATGTTTTAGAATTTTTGAACTCTATAATCTTTACACTTGCGAGTAATGACCAAGTGACCCAGTCAAATGGTATTTTCAAAAGAATATCTTGAAAATTATTATTTTTTTCTCATGATTATCTATCCAGCCTTTGGATTCCCTTGAGCAAAAGAAGACCAAAATGAATTTAATGTCAATTACTGCATAGAAAAAAGCAGACCGACATTCTAAAAAGTTTAAATTCAAGATTTTACATTGAGTTTATTCTAGTTTTAATTCATTGTGTTGTTGTTGGTTAAGTTTTGATTTACCCAAGATGACTAACAAGTAAGAAAAGTTTTCAATACGTCACAAATTGTATCAATTTTGAAGTAAAAACTTGTTCCGTTTAATATTGAAACATGTTTGTCGTAAATTGTTCCCGGAAACATTGTGGGACGCGTTGATTGTTGACGGATGTAACAGGAAAAAACTTTTCTCTTCCAGATTTTTAAGATTTTAAAGTAGATATGATTTCCAACTTTTAATTTTTCAAAAAATCAGACAAAAACAGTTTCTAAAAAAAATTAGGTTTGATTGTTGTGCTTTTTTTATTTTTTAATTTGTGTTTCTAATATTTTGGTAATGAACTTTTGGAATGCACGTTTTCGAAGCAGATGTAGATCAGTCATTCTCCACTGTAGGCGTAATATCATTTTCTCACTGTTTAATTTAATACAGACTGGTTAAACCAGACTGTACGTGGTTTATAAATGTTGAAGTCCTTATAGTGCCCCAAGTTGCTAGATCTTGTTTGGTAAGTTTTTTGTCAGTTTCTTTTTCCTTTTTCTTTGTTTTTTTTGTTTAAAAAAGAAAAATGCGATGGCTTACAAAGATACCACAAAGCTTGCAAGCATTATTTAATTTTTGGAAAAAAATAAAGCCAGGCGTGGCATTTTCACACCTACTCAGCAAAGAATGCGCACTTTTGGGAATAACCGAGAATCAAAAAATTTTTTTTTGACAATTTTGGTTTTGGCATTTCAATTTAGAAATTACTATACTTGAAAAATGTGAGAAAAAAATGTAAATCATAAGTTGTGCTCAAAAACACCTTTTTTGAATTCAGATGTTTTATAAGTAAATATCTTGATACATTTCTATTTTTAAATGCCAATTCCATGTTTATTGGTTTTTGCTATTGTTGATGACGGCAGATCATTTTTTGAAACCTTCTAATGAGCTTTCTGGCATTTTCAAACAATTCTCAAATGCTTTGAACATTTTTCAGCCTTGTGATAATTATACTCGATAATTATTGATGTGCTTTATCAAACATAATTTTTGTTCCCAATTATTTTACTTGAACGTTGTTTTTTTAAAGTTTTAAACACATATGACTCAGTAAATTTTCAACATTTACATAAATATTTGATTTTTTTGTGTAAATTGTTAGTTTTAAATTTAAATGCTGGACTTTGACACGACAAAGAATTGATAATGTATTATAATTTTAGATTTGATTACGAAACTAAAAATAAAAATAATTTCACGTCTTAAAACCAAAGACAGAAGATTAATTTGCTTTTGCTCCGGTGTAGGTTAAGCGCCATTTATTATACTCAAAAGTCATTCATGGTTTTAATTTTTTTTTTGCACCACAATTTGAGATCCGGAAAATTTTTTTGGTTTCATATTCAAAGAACGATTTGTGAAATATGAAAATACGAAAAAATAAAATTTTTTGTCTCGTGTTAGTAAAATTTCACAATTTACGTGATTGCTTACTTTTTTTGTTTCATATCCATTGTTTTGTTATTTTGTTTGAAAAAAATTCTTTTTTGTTGATGTTGATAGTCTGGTTTAGTTGGTAAACGGATACGTAACAAAATGAAATGCATTTGAAATGGAAACAGGAATTAAGTTTCTTGGATTTTTAAAATAATCCGAAAACTTGAGTTGGTTAAAAATTTTTTGTTGTTTCTTTTTAGTAATTTTTTTACAAAACTTTTGACATTTTTTTTACAAAAAAAGTTTACATAATTCATAAAATACGTGCTTACTGCCAGTTTTTTAAGTTTTTTTGGCAACAAATTTAATTAAGTGGGATTTTACCGTGGAAATTTTCAAGTTGATATTAAAAATTGAATTTTAAGTTCATTTTCAAAAACATTATGGAATCTCAAAATTTTGATTTTGATGATTCCAATGAAGAGTAAGCTTTATAAGCCAAAAATTCAAATTTAATCCTTGTTTTTTTTAGTGTTTTGGAAGCAGAAATCATAAAAATGTTGAATATGACAACAATTCCAGATTCTTCAATGACAAAAACAAATCAACAATGGTTTCGAATGATGACAGCATTTTGTTACGGTTTTTTAGCAATAGCTGGTTTAATTTGTAATGGTGTTTTTTGTTACGTTATTTGGAGAAGCAAGAAACTTCATACTGTCACCCACATGTTGATGACAAATTTAGCTTTATCAAATATTTTATTTTTGCTCTTTCATCCTCCATTTTTTATGTCAACATATATTTTACAAACAAATTGGGTTTTTGGTGAGTCAGTCAGAAACCAAAAAAACATTCAAACATAATTCCAGGCACGGTTATTTGCAAAACTTCCTTTTCTGTTGTTTACGTCACAGCCACAGGATCATTTTACTTCATGTCTTTGGTAGCAATTGATCGTTGGTTAGCTATTTTTTGTCGAAAATCTCGTTTAAATAAGAAAAAATGTATGTGGCTTACAGCAATTGTTTGGTTAATTGCATTTACCGTTGCTTCACCGTATATAATTTTAAGTGGAGAAGTTCATCCAATGGGAAAACAACAAATTTTTAATTCAGCATTATTAGGAGATTTTCCTGATTTACTTCCACAAGATCGTGTTCAATGTGGAATAGATTGTCCATCATGTAAAAGAGTACTTCAAGTGGTTAGTTTATTTTTTTTCACGTCACATTTTTTTCCCAGACAGTTTAGTTGTGCTTTCATTGAAAAATTAAATTTTTTTTCAGACAACAATATTGGCGCAATATGGCGTGTCATTATTTGTCATGATTCCAACATACGGTCATTTAGCTTTCTTTTTATGGAAACGTCCAACTGTTGGAGTTCAAAGTCGAGAACGTTTCAAAAAAGCTCAACATAAACGAAGACGAATGCTCGTCACACTTTTGGCAATTGTGGCATTTTTGGTGAGAAATTTCTTCAGTCAACAAACAAACAATTGATATTTTTAGATTTTATGTTGGTCTCCATTATTTAGCGTTGGCGTCCTTCATACTTATAGATTAATCAACAATGATTCGTTGTCAATTTACATTTACACATCAATGGTGGCATTATTAGGTGTAGTTGTGACGCCATGTTTTTATCTGCTTAATGATGGTTTTCGTCAACAAATGTTATTAATTGTTCCATGTTGTCGCCGAATTCAACATGATATACAAAAAAAGAAAACTAACACTGATAATACTTCAAATATTGAAAAAAATAACCGTAGTCAAGGCAAGTTTATTTTCCAAACTACAAATTAAAAATTAAATTAATTTTTTTAGAGCAAGAAAAAGATGATAACAAAGCTCCAAAACAATGTAGTCCATTGTTAGCAAGTGGTTTTTCAACTAAACAAAGCAATGTAGCATTAACTGCACGCTCATCTACTTCAGACATCTCTGCTTATTTACGCAAAAATTCATTAGATTATGCAGAGCTTCCAAGCAGTTGCATGTTTGACAGCAAATCAGACATGGTTCAATTATAATTTTTTCAAAACAGACACTACATGTTGCATGTTGAAAATTTTGGGGGAA
This sequence comes from Panagrolaimus sp. JU765, assembly GCA_901765185.1. NCBI lineage: Eukaryota > Metazoa > Nematoda > Chromadorea > Rhabditida > Panagrolaimidae > Panagrolaimus > Panagrolaimus sp. JU765. The sequence continues at coordinate 129,000 of CABFKL010003439.1, read as the reverse complement.
TTGTTCAAGGATCTCTTATTTTTTGAAAAACATATGAACACCGGTAATAAACATTATCATTTGACAGTCAACAAGCAGAATAAAAAATGCATAATTCCACAGAAAAACAAGATTTAAAAGTGTAAAAACATGCTCAGACCAAAACTAATCAAGAATTCATTAATTATTTGACCAAAAAATGAAAAAAAAAATCTCCAAAAGTCGGTTAAGTACAAGAGAAAATTTTCATGTTAAATAATCAGCAAATAAAAAATTTAAAAAAATTCTGACAAAATTCAAAAATTCAAGAAATCGTGCAACTTCTACGGGTTTCAACAGTTTTGGGTTGGACTTTTGGTTTGATAACGATTGATTCTTCTCCAACTTCCGGATCGTGTTTCTTCTCAGGACCCGAACAATCGCCATGATCTTCAAAACGGGAATCTTGATCATCAGAGTCTTTGTCTTCGACGATTTCAAAATTGGGATCGCTTGGACCTCCAACTTCAGCATAATGTTTTTCTTCATTGTTTTGTTCATGATCAGAAGCAACCCAATCATTTGTTTGCAATTCGTCGTCAACAGGTTCTTCATATTCAGCTGAAACTTCATGGAAATTTTGGTCATGAAAAGCTTCTTGATTCTCTGAAAAAGCAAATAAAGTAACAACTTCAACAACGGCAATGGTACTCACTTTTTGCTTGTTTCTTTTTGAAATAATTTTTTTTTCTTTTGCTCATCGCCGTTTTGATGGCATTTACACTGTCGTGATCGACATAAAACTCTCTTGACTTCTTCTTCCGCAAGGATCTCCGGATGGGACGAGTCATTTTCCGATTGTGTTTGAGCCAATAAAATTGGTTTCTTGTTCAAAACTGAAAAATGATCATAATTTTTTAATATTTTGACGTAATTTATAAAATATAAAAAAAACACGCCATCAGAAAGTAAAATAAATCCAGCAACCTTTTTTGCTGAATCACAAAACTGACCTCTCGCGCAAATCAGCTCTTGGCTGTCAAGTATGCTTTGCCAAAAATTTTCAGAGGCACCCAGTTGAAAGCTTGTCCAAAAATTTTTCTCTTGATCAAAGGCCTTGCTGATTTTTTTTTCTGTCTTTTTCTGGGACTTTTTTAAAAATAATGAAGTAAAATTATTTTTTAGATGATTTTGGTGTTGTGTTCAGCTACCGTAATTGGTGTTACGGTGGATTAAGTTTTTTTAAATTTTTTTTTGTATTTTGTTTTATTTTCGTTTAAATGTTTTGAAAATTTGGTAAGACAGGTGTTCGACAATGATGAACCCGATTTTGACATTTTTGATCCGTCATCGGTCCAATTGTTTTTTCAAATTTGTCTTCAAAAAAATTTACAAGAGGCGTGCAATTCCAAAAATTCATTCAAAATTTCATTCTATGAACTTTTAAAAATCTGAACTTTAAAAAGATCAAAAATCGATTATGTTTTGTTTGACTTGTAACTCGAAAGTTTATTTTGTGATCAATTTTAGAGTAACTTTTTTTTTAAATTTTAACGACAAGTAATTTTTTACTGCATCATCAATGTTTTGAGATTTTGTTCCAAAATTGATTGACGACAATCTTCAAATACTCGTCGAATATTGTCTGTATCAATTGCTGTAGTAAAATGATAAAAAAATGGCACAGTTCGATCACGTCGACTTTTTTCAAATTTGTCCAATAAAAAAAGCTGTACAGATTTTGGTGATTTATGATCACCAGTAAAATCAGTAAAATATTGTCGAATATCTGATCTTGGAACTTTTTCTGAAAAAAAAAATAAATTTGATAAAAAAAATTTTTTTTTTCATATAAAAATTTACCTTCTAATAAATCACTTTTGTTCATAAATAAAATAATTGAAACATTAACAAAAGATTTGTTATTAACAATTGTTTCAAAAATTGCTCTTGATTCTACAACTCTATTTGTTCGTCTATCTTCCAAAATTACTTGATCATATTCTGATGATGCAACCATAAATAAAATACTTGTTATATCCGAAAAACATTGAAACCATTTTTGTCGTTGAGATCTTTGACCTAGAAAAAAAAGTTTTTTTATATATAAAATTCCACGGAGAATTGGAACAATTTGGGAAATTCCCACGCAAAAACAAAAAATGAACTTGCACTTTAACTAACCTCCAACGTCAATAAATCTGAATGGTACACGTTGAATTTCAAAAACATGTTCTGTAATTGTTCTGGTTGCTTTTCGACAATATAAAATATCTTTATTTGTTGGATAATAATCTGGCATTGCAACCCTGTTGATGTGTTCAAAAAAATAAACACAAGATTCACTCTGAAATTTCTTATAAATTTTTAAGCAATAAAAATTAATGAATCTTACAATTTGGAAAAGATTCCGTTGTTCATAAGTTTGTTTAATTGCATCATCTTTCCAAAAATCACGAATAATTGGTGCAACTTCAATGAAAGTTGCTTGATCAACACCTCTCATCAAATCACTTGCTGTAAATCTCATAATTGAATCAACATTTTTTTGTCTGATTTCATTTTGCCATGAAAATCCAAGTTTTTGTCTTGCATCTAATAAAATTCTCATAGCACTGATTATATTCTACAAAAATTCAATGTTTATCAACTATATTTTCCTTGATTAAACTGACCTGATAAATTTGTGCACGATAAGCTCTAACTTCATCAGCTGTAAATTCACCTGCTCCATGAATAATGACCATTTGTTTTAAAAAAGTTGTTTTACCCGATCCACCAGCACCCAATAATAAAATTTTTACTTGTCGTCTTAAATTTTTCTTTTCTTTACGAATTTCTTGTTCAATACTTTTTGTTTGTGGATCTTCTGGTGTTGAACAACATGGTAATAACCCCATAGTTAAATTTCCTTAAAAAAATCAAAGATTAAAATGGATTAAAAAAATAAAATGAAAAAGAATAATCATGAAAAAATTTGGAGATCGATCGACAAAATGCGCAAAAAGACGACACACTAAAAAAAAGATAAGCAAGCCTTGAAAAACACGAAAAAAAATTTTTTTCTTTGAACTTTTTTTGTTCTAATAGTTTACGCTGTGTTCCAAAATGCAAGTTGGTTGTTCTGCGCAACAATTGTATTGAAAAATCAACAATAAAAACTGATTTTTTTTCCGAACAATCAATAATTTCATTAAAAAAAAGTGATTCATCACTTCAACTCATCAAGCGGATTTCAAATTTCATCCAATCTTTTTTTTTTCATATTGCAAACAAGCTTCAAGAACCGGTGTGAATGATGGGGCTGAAACAAACACGCATCAGTCAACGATTCTTTTTTGTTCATGTCAACGTTTTTTCTGGATTTTTTTTGTTCAGGACAAACTTGCGCACACAAAAAAATGATATTTACACAAAACACCTCCACAAAAAAAGATATTTCAGCTTTTTCAAGATAAAAAGAATAAAATCTTTATCGTAATTATAATTTTCAATTTTCACTATTTTGCACGACCAGGATAAAACAATTGAAGAAAAAAAACAATGAAAGCACGAACCAGTAATGGAATACCCTTTTAAATCACATTCTCGAATCTGTTTTGAGCGTCAATAAATTAATGGAATAATGTGCTTAATTCTTGAATAAAGACAAAATAAAATCACGATCTTCGGCAACTTTTTCAGGTCCAACAGGTTTTGGATGGCTAAAAGCAGGAAATGGTTGACTATTCAAAACTGGTGATGCATTATCCAATGGTAATGGTGTTGAATTCATGAATAAATCATTGCTAATCAATGAGTTTCCGTTATTTACAGTTGGAGCAATGGTTGTTGTAGCATTGCCCAAAGTTGCAAATAAATCAATTTCACCACCAATTTTTGAAGTTGTTCCAGAATTAGCACTTGTAATTGGGCCAAACAAATCATCACCAAACACTGAATGATTACTAGTAGCCATCGAAGGTTTTGTTTCAGTAGCAAATAAATCAGTGCCAATGATTGATTGGGTGTTCTGAACATTCTTGACTGATGTGCCATTATTGCTTGAAAACAAATCATCACCAAAAATGGTGTTATTTCCATTACCCATGCCATGAACATTAGTTTTCGACGGCAAAGCACTGGGAAGTGTCGGCCAATCATCATTGTTGACAATTTTTTGTGTACCATTGAACAAGTCAGTTAGCCCAGAAAAAGTTTGTGGATTTCCGTTGTTCATATTCAAACCAAAAAAGAGATCATCAATCTTTGATTCCAATTCTTTTGTAACTGGTTGACCAAAACCAATGGGATCACCCTTAGGCACTTGAACTAAAAATAAAACTTAACTACTCGTAAATATGTCTTTACTCACCATTAACTGGAGGAGCACAGGTCATTTCACCAAAATCCAAATCAACCAAATTATTCTCTTCCTTGACAACTTGTTGATGAACTTTTCCTTGTTGATCAACCGTAGTGTGTTGAACAGCCGATTGTGTTTGAGCCAACAAAATTGGTTTCTTGTTAACAATGGAAAAACTTGGTTTTTGCATTGTTAATTCTGGAACTCTCAAATGGATTCCAGATGGTTCTCTCACAATTCTTCCCATGTTTTGATAACCAGCAAGTCTAATGAGTTCGTAACGAACAGTCACTTGATCAACATTCTTCCGCTAAAAGTGAAATGATAAACATAAAAATTAACTCCAAAACAACATACGTATTGTGCCAAAGCATGACTATAAAATTCCAAGACAGCATTGACAGTTAAATCTGGAAAAGTGTCACGATTGACAACAAATAAACTTTCACGAGATCCAAATCTGCATGCATCATATTTGTCTTGAATAAATCTGTTTCTTCCAGCTCCATCACCATTCATTAAGGGTTTACCGCGATGGTTCTTGAGTAAGTGATAATTAACAAAGAGATTGCCATTGATAAGTGCAGCAAAAACTTGTGAAGGAGTCCAATCATCCAATGTGACAGAGCGAACTTGACTAATATGAACTCCTAAGCCGCGATGAATTCCGGCACATTCTGAACAAAGAAAAACGCCGAAATTAACCGATGCCCAAAGTGAACGAGAAGCTTGACAATCAGCGCAAATTTCATTTCCGGTGAGTTTGTTTATAACAAGAACCGCTTCTGAAAAAAAATCGTTATTTCCATAGAAAAAAACAGCTCAAACCTTTCAATCTGGTGATATCCTTAGGAGCAAGATCTTTTTTGTACATTTTGTCAAGTTATTGCAACTTATCAATGGCTTTAAAAAGCGATGAAAGAACAAATTGGAATAATTCCACTAATGCAAAAATTCCAACAAGACATGCACGTTATTCGCGTCAAGAAACTTCTGAGGTGTCTGAGGAAAAAGTTTTGATTTGCGTAAAAACGTCACAGTCAATGCTCCCAAACCGTGTCTTTTATTCTCTGTTATCGATTTTTAAAAAATTTTTACATCCCAGTGGCAAAAAAATAAGTGAAAATCAAGCTTTTAACAACAGAAACCTTCATTATTTTCAAGATCTGATGCTTCATCCGCTTTCAACAGCAACTTCTTCTCATTTTCCACTCTTTCCTCGTTTGATTGTACGTGCATTGGTTTGCATTGGCGAAGTTTATGTACTAATGTCATGAAAATGGCTTCGACATGATCAGCTTCAGATTCTGCCAATGCTGAGGTTTCAAACAGTGCCATATCGTTTTGATCAGCAAAAACTTGAGCTTCATCAGTTTTTACGCGGTTCTCAGATTCTAAATCACATTTGTTCCCAATAAGAATATGTGGGGTATTGTCTCCAGATGTTACAGCATGTTTTCGACATTCTTGTATCCATGAAGGCAAGGATTTGAAAGATTTTGGGTTTGTGACATCATAAACAAATACCACGGCATTGACGTTTCGATAATAATGTGCAACAATCGATTGTCTATAACGTTCCTGTCCAGCAGTATCCCATAATTGTACCTATAATATATTGTCACAAGTTTACTTCACCAAAATAGAACAAACCCGAATTAATTCTTTGTCAAATGCAAGTGCACGTTCACGGAAGTCTACGCCAATTGTTGCTTCGGTTTGTTGAGGAAAACGGCCATTACAAAATCTGAAACTCAAGCATGTTTTGCCGACATTGGCATCACCAATAATGATAACCTGCAATATTTGAGATTAATTTTATAAAAACCGATTCAACAAACCTTGAAAACTCTTTTTGAAGAATAATTGACTTTCATATTTGGTTGAACGATTCGCGGGACCGAAACAGACTTTGTTTCAGGTGGAGTGGCTGGTGTCTCTTGGGAAGCTTGACTTGGATATTGAACGAACTTTGGTTTTGGAAATTGAGGAGAATCATTGGATGAATCACCGGAGGGATTTTTAGCTGCCGAAGGTTGCACATAGTTGTTTGTCAGATTTTGAGGCGGATAAGTTGTTGTCGACACTGTTGGTGATTCAACGGCAACGGTGGAAGTGGTCATTGTGGGAAATGGAATAACCGGTTGACGATTCATGGCAACTTACAAAAACTGGTTAAAACAAAGCCGTCCAACATGCCACATCGCAAAAATCCAAAATTGAATAAAATTGTCATTGGGCTGCATAACGCCAAATTTTATTATGCTTTTATTTAAAAATTGCACAAATAAATGAATTTGGTTAAATATTTCTCAAAATATATTGGATTAAATTGTCATATTATTACAAACATATATGGATAAAACCATTAGATTAAGCGTTGTTAGTTTTACGAAGCATGGGTGGAATAAATTCCAGTGTCAACTTGATGGATTTATAAGTTGCATTCTTCGGGTGATTCCATTGAAAACAATTAAGACCAGTGCAGACGAATGAAACAGCTCTGAGCAATCGATGATCTTGCTTCAAACGTTCGCCTTGATATTGGACTAGTATTTCACATTTGCGTTGAGGGACATGTTGAAGAACTGTGCACATGGTGCTAATTTTATCAGCATCGTTTTCATCTGGATACATTTCAACAATCGCAACAACTTCAGCTCTTGGAAAAATTTTTGACAATTTTGAAAAAAAATCGTCCCATTGTTTATAATTCAAATCACCAGCAACAGCAAGACGCAAGTATCGAACACTTGTCAATGGTTGAAGTCGTCTGACTTTGAGTTTTTCATAAGCTAATCTGCTGCTTGATACAATCAAGTTCATTGCGGCACATTTAAAAGTAGCAAAAACTTTCTGAAAAAATCGGTTGCTCCGTTAAGAGTCGTGTCGGGTCAGACTTTTAAAATAATTTTTATGAGAAAACTTACTTCGACATCAGTGCATTGAAGAAAAAGATGACGAAAACGCAAACTCGAAAGAAGATCCAAATATCTGGCATGTTTGATTTCGACATCGACGTTAACCCCACGTTGAATAATCATTCGGATTGCTTTGATGTGATCAGCGCTGAATTCTTTCAAATTTACGATATGAATTGATCGATCTTCAGGGTTGCTAGCCAAAGTGTTGAAAAGCATTTCTGTCCACTTATCGAATCTTTTGGTAAATTGAACAAATTTGACCGCTTTCGAACCAGATTTGACGACCATTTCAAGAAATTTGCCTCTCTCCTCAGTAGTTGGCGAATTTCCAAAGGTAAAAAAGTGGTCGGGAACCAAGTAAAAGTCAACGGAATATTGTCTAAAAACCATTTTTGTTGTTCTTGCAGAAAAGAACTCGGAGATTTCTTTCATGATGGTCGCGGTAGCAATGTTGGTAGTGTTCATCTCAACCCGCTCGGTTGAACCGCACAAGTTTTCAAGAAAATTGAGTATGGCATCCGGCATTCGAACAACTCTTGATTCTTCTTGTCGAGCTTGAAGACAAAGCATTATTTGTTGAAATTCGTCCGCGTCGGATTTGAAGTAGTCAACGGATTCAATATTGAGTAAGTCATTTTGGGATTCTTTGATGTTTTCAGTGGTAGGTGCATTGTCTAAAAATTAGCGCATATTATTGAGCACATTGTAAGAAACAAATTTGGTTGGGGGACAATTTTGGCGATTCAATCGTTGGACGATTTAAAACAAAACAACATGCAAATGCCGTGGGGCGACATTGTCATTTTTGGCAGGGCATGCAGTAAAATTTCTTGAGAATTTGCCTGATCTTTGCGCTACTGTGCAGGCAGTCTATGAAACCCGGTTCTGAACAGTTTTCTGATTGCCTGATTAGCTATTCTTTATTGCTTCATCAAAATACTTGTGATTTTATAAACTTCTGGCTCTTTTTCAGAAAATCAATTGTTAAGTGTTTACCTGGCGTTTATTTTGCATGGCTCGCAAAAAAACTGCTTAGCATGGCGCGGAGATGCGTGAATGGAAGTTGGATCTTTGCTGAACTCTGATTAAACAAGCAAGAAACCGTTGCAAACAAAGATGCATGCAAATCAGGGTTCCGTCAATTCTAAAGCTGGATCTAGTTCCAATACCACAACCAGAATTTTAGAAAGTGGAACCCTATCGCAAATGAAATTTCCAAAACAAAACGCCAAAGGTTTTTGTTGCGCCCAACCAAATTTTAGCCCAAGGGCAATTTAACAGCAGGTACTATTTCCCCAAAGTTCCTTGTTACAAGTACCGGACTCACCAGTGATACCGAGGAGTTCTTTCAATTCATCGAGAACCGCTGGGTCGGTTTCTGCCATGTCAGCATCTTGGTCTTGTCCTTCTGCGTCAATGAAAACGGAGCACAGGAAGGGATCATTGTCCATTGCGTTTTCCATCGTTGATGAAATGCCCTGAAAATTGACTTTTTATAAAATCAAACAAAAATGGCACGCACGGTTAAAAACGCGGTTGAAACACGAAAAATTATGAAAATTCCAGATGAAAAAGTCAATAAAATTGATAAATTGGAACGTCTTTGTATCAAAAGGATTCAGTTTAACCAGTAGTCAAGGTAGCTATTGTTGGGATACGTGGAAAAAAATCACGTCTTAGAACACACACTCGTTGCCAAGCGCCAAATAATAAAAAAAATTCAGAAGATGACAACGAAACTTACTTTTTTAATCCAACATCCAGCTTTGTGAATTTGAAATCTACCATTACATCCTTTCAATGAATCCAAAACACAGTGAAAGCAGGCCATGGTAGTTTCCACCTTCCCAAAGCAACTGAATCTCCAACAATGATCGAGAATACTTGCTCAGATGCTTCAGTATTTGATATGAAACTGCCATTGGATTTGATCAATGGCAGAAGCACATCAAATACCGAAGCATCTGACAAGCCTCTTCTTTTTGCAAATTGCCAAAATCCAAACAATGCTTTTTTCCACAAACCTGGTTCGTTCATAACCACACAGGATTCCCAGAAACATGTGTGGTTATCAATGTGCCAGGCTTGTTTTACTAAAAAAGAATGAAGTGTTGATGTAAGACGATCAACTGCGGCTTTTATGCTGGTTGAAACCGTTGAAAAGAGGGAGGAGTTAAAAAAATTTGCAATGTTTTGAAACTAAAGATCGATTGTAAAGCGTCTCGTCTGGCACCGCCGAAAAAAAACCTTACTTTCCCAAAGCTCATGATCGAAATCAAGAATGAATCATGCAAAAGTTCTGCAAAAAACGAAGAGGAAAGGATAAGAGTACAAATCGGCATAAAAAAATTGACTCACATTTTTGGAAAAAAATTGACGTCAAAACGGCGTAAAACTTGAAGATTCTCCAATTTTCCAAACACGGTAATGATCCTGATCTTGGCCTCCCAAAATACTGCATAAAAAATTGTTAAAACAAGAGCAAAAAATTTGGCTTTTCTTATTTAGGTTTCCTCATTTTTTGAGTCAAATAGGCTTCTGACTGACGAGTACAACCGTCAATGTTTTAGACTCATCGATATTTGCCAAAGTTTGACTTGATCAAGAATTCTTTTAGGAGTTAAGATTTTTAATTTTTTTTGTGAAACAAGTGAAAAACAAAAATTTGCAAAACGAAAAATAAACGCAACGGTGTAAAAATGTGCCAATATTCCGATGGCGTCCGCCTCTTAATTTTTACTGGACCCAAAGTTTACTTTCCAAGTAATGAGAATGTTGGGCATACGGTAGAATTTTTGAACAAACTTCTTCAACCAATGAGTTCATCCCTTCTGGATTTGGCGTTGCAAAATCTCTGTGGTCTTTTCCAGACGGCAAGCCATAAATTTTAACTGTTTTGTGCAAAATCTTCATTTTACGTTTTCGGCTTCAAGAATTATAATTGGAGTTTCAAATTTGATGAATTCACGCTATCTTTGTGTTTTTTGCCGAAAACGTGCACATTTATCGTTTTTTTGCCTCTCATTTCAAAACACCGACATCTTACTCATGTTTTTTTGCAAAATCGGCCAACAAAACACGAACATCACGTCAACAACACAAAATCTTTTGATTCATACACTGTAATTAGCAATTGTACAAAAAATTAGAAACTGTCGCCATTTGTTTCAAATTTGAGTCTTGAAAGTTTGCATAATTTGAAGCAAAAGTTCACGGTGCAAAATGAGTGCGTGCAAAAAAAGCAACTTGCTTGTGCATCTTTACAATTGCCCGGACAAAAACAAAGGTTTTTTTTCACAAAAGTTTGATGCGTTCTGCCTGTTTCAACTTGCACTATTGGTTATGGAAAAAAGTTCATGAAAAAACTGATGATTTGCAACAAAAAATTTTATTAAAATTTCATACATTACAAAAACGGAGGCGCATAAATTTTTTGTTTTTACTGATCGGCTTCAAAAACTTTTTGAAAACGGATTCCAGTTTCATCTCCAAACCGGCATTTCCAACAAGTTTGGTAGAGCATTCAGTTCTTTGTTGATGTTACGAAAAGTCGGTTGAGAATAATGTTAAAACTGATAATGATGAAATTGGCAACTTTTTTAGGTCTTCGATGATTGATCTAAAATTTCTGGCTTCACTCCGACGGGGATGAGTGAGCTAATCATTTTGTTGAAAAAAGTGATTGTGATGATGCAATCTGTCTAGGGCCATAACTTCAATTTTTTTGAGGAAGGCGGGGGAGGGGGAGAAGGGGGGGAACTACAAAAAGGAAGTAGTTTTATTTTATTTTTGATTTTTTGCTTTACAAAGGGCGAGGAACTCCGAACTCCATCTGATTCCCCCGTCCCCCCCCCTCCCCAATTACGGCTTTGAGTTTGTCATTTTTTATTATTCTATTCTAAACCTAAACGTCATAGTTTTGATTAGTTTGGCAACACGTTATCTTGCAAAGTTTTTCTCGGATGTTTGCATTTGATCGATTTTTGAACTTTTTTTTTTCAATTTGATTTGGTTTCATTTTTTTTTTGGCTTTGTTGTTGTAATCAAAAGTGTAGTAGATATGATGGCAAAAGTAGGAAGAAATTTAAAACAAATTTCAAAGAACATAAAAGTATTTAGCGCATGGACTCTGAACCCGAAAGATGCCTACACAGACATCTTAGCTGTGAATTTGTCTTATTTGGTGTCTATAATATGGTGTGATTGCCCAGTATTGTGATAAGCGAATTTTATCATGACTAGAGCGAGCGGGTAAAGTTCTTGGTACACTGACTAGCCCGTTTTTTATTTGTTCGAAACGGAAATTGGCATTTTTCTGTCAATCATTTTTTCAAAGGTTTCAATTTTTATTGTCTATCATTCATTCAAATCATTGTTCTTAATTTTTAGCCTCATTATTTGTTGATTTTTGTTTTAAATTTTAAATTTTTTAGGTAACAACAAAAAATGGTCACAAAAAAGCGTGTAACTGAAGTATTTCAAAATCAAACAATTTTTGTAACAGGTTTTAGTGGATTTCTTGGAAAAGTATTAGTTGAAAAATTATTATTTTCAACAAATGTTTCGAAAATTTATGTTTTGATTCGACCATTAAAAGGTCATAAACCTCAAGAACGGCTGGATAAAATTTTGACATCACCAATTTATGATCGAATTCGAACAACGGATGATCAAATTTTTAAGAAATTAGTACCAATTGCTGGTGATTTGATGCATGAAAATCTTGGAATGAGTCAACAAGATATTGAAGAATTGTGCCAAAATGTTTCAATCGTTTTTCATTGTGCAGCAACTGTGAAATTTGATGAAATTTTACGAGTTTCTGTTCAAATGAATTTGATTGGAACTCGACAACTTTTGGCAATTTGTCATAAAATGACCAAACTCATTGTTAGTCCATTTTTAAACGTGGAAATTAATCAGTAACTTTTTTTAGTCCATTGTCCATGCAAGTACTGCCTACGCAAATTGTGACCTGAGTGAAACAGAAGAAAAAATTTATCCGCTTTCAATTACACCTAAACAAATGATAAGTGCGATTGAATGGATGGACGATGACACTCTGAAACAACTTACACCAAAGTTACTTGGGAAAAGACCAAACACTTATACGTTGACCAAAGCTTTAGCTGAAACACAACTTGTTGAAGATGCCAAAGATTTGCCAGTCATTATCATCCGACCTTCAATTATTGGAGCCATGTGGCGGGAACCTTTACCTGGTTGGACGGACAACGTCAATGGTCCTACTGGAATTTTTGCTGGGGTAAGTGGCGATATCGCTTTTCTAGATGAATTAACGATGAATTTAGGTTGGGAAAGGTGTTTTAACAGACATGTGTGGAAGTAACAATGCCAAAGCTGACATTATTCCCGTGGATATTGTTTCAAACATGATGATTGTTGCCGCAGCACATCGAGCACAAACTCAGTAAGTTTTCCTTTTCTTCGAGTTTTACAAATGTTTTCAGTTATACCGAAATCCCAGTCATGCATTGTGCTTCTGGAACAATTAATCCTCTCAAATGGGAAAGAATAGTAAATTATTTACAAAAAATGTATCTTCAAAATCCACTTGATGAATGTTCTCGTGTTCCATCAACTCATTTTCATTCAAATAGAAAATTATTTGTGTTCAATTTTTATTTGAAACATTACATTCCCGCACATTTTGTTGATTTTGCTTATCGAACAGTTGGTAAAAAACCAAGGTCAGTTTTATTTCTTTGAAAAATGATAAAACTAGAGTATATTTTTAAGATATGTGAGAATGTATCAAAAAATTTGGAAAATGATTGAAACATTACATTTTTTTACAACAAGAGGATGGAATTTTGATACAAAAAATTTGTTATTTTTATGGAATAGCATAGATGATGAAGATAAAAAAATATTTAATTTTGATGTACGACAAATTATTTGGGATGATTACATGTTTGATTATGTTATGGGAATCAAAGTTTATTTATTAAAAGAAAATATTGATAATTTACCGACAGCAAGATCAAATTTGGCAAAATTAAAACAATTTTCATTGTATTGGAATGCTTTTATTTGGGCAATGATTGTTAGATTTTTTGCATGGTTTGTTTTTTTTTCATTTTTCAAAAAAAAATTGTTTATTAATTTCTCCAGGAAAAAAACACGAACACAAAAATGGGCAATATGGTTTGCCGGTTTTATTGGCACTTATATTTATCAAAATTATGATTTTCGTTCACCAGTAACCATGAAAAGTTTGGAAGATTACAAAAAAAGTTCTGCACTTGTCAAAGTTTTTGAATAAGAATGGTAGATTTTTTTTGAAGCTAACATCAGGTAACCCAATATTTGTTTAATTTTTTTTAAATTGTTTTTTTTTTCGTTAATTAAAGTTGAAATTTGAAATTTTTTGTTTAAACAATTGAAAAAAAAAATTATTTTTTTTGGCAAAATTTGCAAAGAAAAAAAACCCGAAAAGTGACTTTTCCGTAGGTTTAAATATGATCAACACGATTCTGACAAATTTGCCCGTTGAAAACATCATCGATAACACTTGTTTGTTCATCATCCGTTGTGCCTTTCCTTTTAAGTTCAAAAAACCTAAAATAGTTTTTCTTTTTTTTTTGCGGACATTTGAAACATGAGATTTTTTTCCATAGCTTTTTAAATGTTTGACTTTCCACTTTTGGTCTCAAAGCACAAATAAGTCTTGGATATCAAAATTTTTTGGCAAACATAAAAAAAGCAAAAATACAAGGCCAAAAAAATTTAATTTTTTTGAAAAATAAGCTCTTTTTTTATTGATTGAAAACACTTACCTTGGTGGACCATATTTACTTTTGAAACTTTCATTTCTCATGACATTTTGAATTGTTCGGAATCTACAACATAACATTTCTCGAAATGGTACACGAAATTCTCGATTGTATTTGCAATAAATCAATGGATTCAACATGCTAAAAATAAATTTTTAAAGTCATAAATTTAAACAACCTAAAAATTTTGTTTAAATTACAGTTGTAAAAAATTTGTCTGTAATTATTCCTTTTTTGGTCAGACAACAATGGGCGAAAAAAACAAAAAAACCCATAAACAATTATTTTTTTGCAAAAAATAAATGGATGAGTAAAAAATCATACTGTACCTGTTGAAATAACCAAGCCATAAAGTTAAAATGTCCAACCATTTTGGCAACGATGTGACCAAATTTTGTGATTTTAAAAGTGCAAGAATGAAAAATGGCAACCAACAAATGATGAAAACAGACATGATGACTCCAAGTGTTTTTCTTGCTTTGTCTTCACCTTTTTCGGTTGATCTACTGTGCATCTGAAGATGAGCTTTATTTCCAAAAATGGATAAAATGCCAATTTCAACCAGAGGTGTTCGGACGACATTCAAAAATGTGCTTGGACGATGAAATGGACGTTTTTTTGTCAAATCTTTGCAAGTACCATTACCATTCATGTCAGACAATTCTGTAACAATTTCATTTGAATTATTGTAATTGTTTTCGTTATGATTTGGATCATCGCGAATTGTCAAACTCCATTTTGTTGCTAATCGATCCTTTGTACAAAGTCGTTTGGCTGCTCTCCACATTTGAATGTATAGGATAACCATTATAAGACACGGCCCATAAAATGAAATGATTGTTGCATATATTTGATATACTTGATTTTGTGGCACCTAAAAATAAAATAACATCTGAGGAAATGGATAAAATTTCTATTTTGCATGTTTTGAAACAATATTTGTGGTAAATTTGATATTTTTCACCCCTCAAAAAAATATTTTTTTAATATCAAACCACATCATGAATTTCATTTTGAATTAAAAACAAAATTTGCGGTTTTTTATGATCAATGTTTCACAGCATCTGGTCAAAATATGCAATCAAAAAACGACAGAAATGAAAATTAAAAAATTTTTTTTTCATCTTCAAAAAAAAACCAAAATTAATGCTTTTTTGGGGCTAAAAATAGAAACCAAAATGATTGAAAAATTTTGAAAAATGATGTTTTTTTGAGGTGTTAAATTTTCTTTAATTTGTTTTGGAACAAAAACGCTGGCTGCAATGAAAAAAAAATTGTCTCTAAAAAAACACAAAATGAAAAATCTTCTAAAGTTTCACAAAACCATTTTTAGTTTTAAAGAACTTCCAATAAATTATAAACTTTTATAAAAAAAAACACAAAAAAGAACACCGCTAACAAATTTTTATTTTACTCAATGGAATAATTTAAATTTTCAAAAATTGCTAAACTTTTGTTTTTTGTCTCAAGAGAATTTGAAGCCTAGTTAAAAAAAATGAGCGAGTTTTTCCTAATAAAAAAAATAATTTTTATGAATCTTGTTTTTTTTTGTTTTTGGACGATTTTGACTGTCAAAAAAAATTTTTAACGAAAAAAAAATATTTTCAAAAAAAAGGCGCCAGTTTTTCATATTTTTTTTGAAATTTCCAAATTTAGAAGCTTTTACCGGAAATTCTAATGGATCCTTTTGTTTGATAAATGTGAATTATAATGGAAGAGGGAGAAATCTTAAAATAAACTGACCTGACATGTATTTTCAATTTTACTCCACGGCAACACTATAAGTGGTGTGACACTCACAAAAAGTGCCCCAATCCAAACAATTGCAATATATCCAAGCATTCTACGACGTGTTCTTTTGGCACAATATCGAAGTGGACGAGTAACGACTAAATAGCGATCAACACTAATTAAACAAAGATTTAAAATAGATGCTGTGCAAAGTGTCAAATCTGCTGATGTCCAAAAACGGCAAAGAAAATCTCCTGAAAAGTTGAAAATTAAAAAAAATGAAAGTTTGAAAACAAACCGAGCATCCAACGATCTTCAATCATGTAAATCAAAGCAATTGGCATGACAAGTAATCCAACACTAAAATCGGCCACAGCTAAGGAGATCAACAATAAATTTGCAGGTTGTTGTTTGAGTTTTCTGACCATAAAAATTGCCAAACAAACCATTGCATTTCCAACAATTGTTGCCAAAATTAGCAATGAAACAAAAACACAAAAAAATGCTGCAATCACTGGATTTTGAAGAAAATAAGATTCGTCGTTGATCAGATCAGTTGAGGTAATGTCTTCGTCAATCAAATGATAATTTGGAATAAAATTCAATTCACCCATCATTGAAAAACAATTTCAAAATCGCAGGATGTTGCTGTCGACAAATGTTCACACATAATAATCAGCAACAAATACATTCAAGGCTCGCCGACAATAAAATCATCAAAAAACAATCAAAAAACATCAAAATGAAGGGGTTTTTTGATGTGAAAAAAAATTTTTTGGCGACTTACAGTCAACTCAAAAAAGGCAAGTAAACGGTATTAAACGTGAATCGACCGCCTTCTAAATTTTGAGAATGCCTTTGTTGGTTTGGCGTTTGTTTTATGTAGTACGTCAACGCTGTAACAACGGAAACCGGAGGAGCAGAGCTTCAATTCGGGGGCCAAATGGACACGCCCTGCTTTTTTGGGAAAGTAAAAGAATATTCTTTCCATCTTTCTTTGTTCTTGCAGGTTTCTTCATAATCAGCGTATCAATTTCAGCTTAAAATTGAAACGTTCAAAATCTGCTCAAAACTCATTTAAACTTTTGAAAACAAACAATGATAAAAACTAACATCAAACACAAAAAAAAACCAAATTCTTGCAAAAAAAAGATTTAAATCTGGACTTTTCAATGGTAAATTTGATCCAATGTGAATTCAGCCAAAATTATCCTTGAAACTGCTACATGTTTGAACAAACTTCACATTGAATGAAAATGTGGTTAAAAAAAGCTTGCAATTGGCAAAACGTGAAACACATCTGCGTAATAAAAATCAAATAAATATTTTCCCATGTTTTGATTTGGATTTTTGAACGTCATTTTTGTTCAAATTTTGCAATTCAAAATTGAAAACGATATAATTGCTTGTTTTGAAAAAAAAATGGAATCCAAAAACAACAAATAAGTCTTGGTTTTGACGCCAGTCAACTCCAGAGTTTTGAGCATTGTGGTTGTTTTGTTCTTTAATTATTTCAGTTTAAAACATGAAGACAATTGATTGCTTCCTTTATATGACTTTATTTCAAACTTTCTGAAATTCTCAACTCTTTTTATTTTTCAAAACTTGAGATCACCAAAAATCACATCCATTTTTTCGCTTTTTTGGAATGATTTTTTGTCAAATTTTTTTCCAAAAAAAACATTTTCATTTTTTTTACCTTGGAAAATGTCTTTTGCAAGTTACAATGGATGGCAGATTCTTGTTGTTCGTGTTTAAAAAAGCATTCTTTGGTTAATTGCTTTTAAACTAAAATTGAACACGAAATTTGAAACATTTTTTTGGTGCAAAAAAAATTTTTTAAGCTTTAATTTATTCATGATTTTTGAATTCAAAGAAGCTTGAATTTTTTTTAAATTCTTATTTTGAAGATGCTTTATCGTGTTAGTTATTTAAAGTAGTCATTTTTTTAGGAAATAAACTTGTTATTTTTGAATTTTACGTTTAATCTGATACAAAATTTAAATTTTTTTGGAATGTATTAGACGTTGGAGCGCTATTAGACTTAAATTGTGGGGGAATTTGAATTTGAATTATATTTGAAAAAATTAGTTCATTGTCTGTTAAAAACTAGATTGACTTGCAAAATACAAATTCAAAACCAAAGTGTTGTTAGTTTGAGAAAAAAAATTATTTATGATATCAAAAATATTTTGCTCATTCCTAGCTTTTGCTTCATTCCGAAGCACCTTACCTCGAGTCTTTACGCAGTTTTGACGTAAGTTTCCTGAAAAGGAAGGTTTTACCAACTTTTTTGGATGAAAATTTCAAAATCGTTTCGTTTTTTTGAAAAATTTCAAACTTTGAGTGACCATAACCGTTTTTCAAACCGACAAAAATGTTTATTTGGATACTTGTCTTTTATCAATAGCATCCATGTAGTGTTGAGTCCTCTGAGATTTCATAAGAGGCAAAATTTTGTCGACGAATTGCTTGCTTTAGCCCTTTTCTTTTCCCAAAAGTCCTACTCGGTTCTTGACAAAGCCGAAATCAATTACAAGATTGACTACCAATGAATTTTTGCCATATAAAAAATACTCCATTTTTCCAAAAAATCTTCAGTTTTAGTTCAAAAACTTGTTGAATTTTTATAAAATCTTTTTTTTAAAGAAAATTAAAACCTATTTGTTTTGAACAGCTTGGAAATTGATTCTCGCCCAAAGGGTTGTTGTAATGAATTGCTTTTTTAAAATTTTTTTTCTTTGGTTCATGTACTGGCCAATTTTATTTGACAGTTTTTTTTCTTTAAAATTTTTTTAGTTAACAAATTTGAGAATGTGCAACTAAATTTTTTTTGGTTTCTTGTTTCATTTTTTTGATAGGCAATGCCAATTTGGCCACCAAGCTCCTTATTTTTTTATTGTTGGAAAAAAACTGCCTTGTTTTTTTTTAAATTTTTTCATTTAAAAATTGTAGTAAATTTAAATTTTTACAAAAGTTAAATGAATTTTTTTTAGGAACAGGTGATAATGCCGAATACATTATTAACTGGTAGACAAGCAAGAGCAGAATCTGTGGGAGTTTGTCTTGGTTTATCTGCTCAACAAAAACAAAATTTATTAACAAGTTCTTCTAATGTTGGAGATTCACCAAGTAATAAAATTCGAAGACGTTCAACAAGAAGAAGATTATCACAAGTTCAAAAAGCTATCAATTTTTGTGAATGGGCAAATAAAAGGTTAGTTTTTCTTGTTTTAAAATAAAACTAAAACAAGAAATAATTTTTGATTAATGATGCAAAGAAATTGCCAACATTGGTGAAAAAAAATGCGCTTTTCATTGGACAGCTTCTTTTTTTGTTACTTTTACGCCTGTTTAAAAAGTGGTAGCAAAACAAGCAAAGCTGGATGCCAAAGACTTTGGTGTCGGATGTTCTTTTCTTTGACGGTTTTACTGAATACTTGTCCTTTGTCGATAACAAAATTGAAAAAAAAGCGAGAACAGTTTAGTTTCAAATTTATCATTTTTGAACACAATGGCGTTTGTTTGGCGTAATTTTATTCCATTGTCCCGTAATTGCATTTCTTTCAAAAGTTTTAAACTTGAATAAAACCCCAAAATAAAATTCATGATAATCATTCTTTAAAAAATTTGTTTTGCCAAGTTTTTGGTTGATTAAGCTCAGCTTTTTATTAGTTGATATGTGCCTCGAGGGTGGGTAATTTATGCATGTGGCCATTGGTACCAAATGAAAAATATGGGGCCATTTTGGTGGTATGGCTTCCTAAAAAGACTTTGGAATTGTTCAATGACAAGTTTCTTTTTTTAACATTTTTTGGTGTCTTTCAACCATGTTGTCTTTGGAATATTAATTTTTTTTCAAATAATGAAAAACCAGCTAATTTTAATTGTCTTTTCATTTTTTTTTTGTTTCCATTGTCAAAGTTGAAGTTTTACTTTTGACTATTTTTTTGTTTTGTCAACATAAATGAGTAAATTTTTGATTAATCCACAAAAAAATTTTTACATTTTTTTTGGTTGCTAATAGTCACCAAAATATTAGTCCGGTTGCCACGATTTTTCATTATTAAAAAAAGTCATTTCATTGTTTTTTTCTGGCTTGTCATCTTCAAGATTTATTTGAAAATTATTCAGGAAAAAAAAAAGAGTAAACGATGCTTTATTCACTTGCTTATTCTATGTCAGGATTTGAATTAATGAAATTTTGCCAGCAAACTAAATCAGTTTTCTTCTTTTTTTTTGCGTTTTCTTGACTTTTTAGCACGTATTTTTATTTTTTTACTTTTAAAGGTTAAAAATTCCCTCATGAATTCCCTGTTTTTTTCGAAAAAAACATATTAGTCAACTTTTTTTAATTTTTTATCGTAATTTTTTTTTACCAAAAAGTCAATTATTATCATGAAAAAATTATTATTTATTCAAATTATTTGTTGACAGGTGTCATGAAATCGTCAAAAATGGCTTTTCCACAAAGAGTTCAGGACGTTTCTGCTTGGGCAGAAAAGCAATTAAATAAAGCTGCCGTTTTTATCCGATCAATAAGTATTTCTCAACAAGAACCTGATGAAGATGATCTTGAACAAATCAGAAAACAGTTGAGTTTTGAAATTTTCTTTTTAAAAAAAACTTTGAAATCGCGGGCAAATTTGAACAAAAGAAATGCTTTTGAGCTTAATAATTTTTGTCTTGCAATGGTTTTTTTTTCTATTTGAAATCATGTGCAGTGTCATCAAATTTCATTTAAAATATCATTCCAAAAAAAAGTAAAAAATAGAAATCGGGTCTGTTTTCTCCTCCCCCAAGGGTGCCGTTCTGTCAATTCGTTTGTGACTCCAGTTTTTGCCAGTTTTTTTTCACTTACCGGTATTTGCAGTTTGTTAAGCTTTGGTTTACTCAAACAAGTGCTCACGAATAACTGAAAAAAAAAATTCAGTTTTTAAAAAAAACATGCCAAAAAAAGTTTTTGACTAAAATTTCAAAAACTAAAGAAATTTTCTTTATAAAAATTGGGCTTATTTCTAATTTATAAAAAAAAAATATGTAGGCGATGCTGCTTTTTATAAATTTGCGCATGGCTATTTGATACTGGCCAAGACATCGTTGTTTCCGTTTTGCAAGACCTAGTTTTGACTGGTTTCAATTCCTTGCAAGAGCTGCGTAACTTTTTTTAGCTCATTTTTATCTTCCTCAGAAGGCTTATTTTAAGCGCAAAAATAACCAAGGAAAACAGCATTTTGTTTTTTTTTGACATTCATACATTATTTCTTTGATATTACCGCTTCAATTTTCCCTTTTTTTTGTTATTCAAAAATCATTTTTCTGATTAAGGTTGGAAAAATCTTAAATTTTCATCAATCAACAATGAGGTGATGCGTTAAATTAAAAATGGTATAATTTTTTTTGATAAATGGTGAAAAAAAAGTATGAAACGTAATCGAAGAACAGCTCGTTTTATGCGTCGGTAAGTTAATTGGACAATTTTTCTTGGCAAGGTTTAACTGGCTTCTTGATCATTTTTTTCTTGATTTGAATTTTTGAAAATCTCATTTTGTGATGATGAAATTTCATTTTTAATTAATTTTTTTTGAAGAAAAAAAACTTTCAACTTGCTTCATTAATTTTATTTTTCAAAAAAAAGGAAGCATATTCAATATCCGGTTTTGTCAAGATTCATTAAAAAAATTTTTAAAGCAATTTTTATTTGCCAAAAAAATGGAAGAAAAAATCAAATCAATCTTAAAATTATGAATTTAAATTGACATTTTTTTTTAGAGTGCAAGCATCAGATGATTATTTTTTTGAACAATTTTTGAATAAACCGGAAACAACAGAAGATGTATGTGACACTAGTCAACTTACAATTGTCAAGTTGTCCATTAATGAAAATCGTGAAACTTTACATGTAAGTTTTTTTGCTATAAGTTTTGGATATTTTTTCATGTTGAAAGTTTTTTGAAAACAAAAAAAAGAGTGCAGAAAAAAAATGTTTTTGAAATGAAATTATTTTTGACTTTGACTTTTTGCTGAAAAATATACTTTTTAATGCCAAAGTTCGTTTTTTTAGGACCTTTATATTGAAGCACTCTACACAATTGTTCATAAAATTGGAAAATCATCACCTTTGCCAGAAAGTCAACTCATAAAATATGCCCAAACAGCATTTCAAATTGATGATTTTTGGCATCAAAAGTTAATGGATAAAGCAAGAAAAGAAAAACCACCAATTGTGTTGCTTAATGTGAATTTATTGGAAGCAAGAGATTTAGTTGCCAAGGACATAAATGGATTTAGTGATCCTTATGCTATGATGGGAGTTATACCTGGTAACAGAAAACGTGATAAAGACGGAGCAATCATTGAAGAAAATAGTGGAAGTGATGACGAAGTACCACCCACATCACCTAACAATGCAAAAGACAATCATCAACAGGTAATTTTACCATTTTTGAAGACGGGAAAGAAGGTTTAAACTTCAGAAACATGGTGGAATGTTGCAACGTTTTGGCGGTTCTTTTCGCAGGAAAATTGGGTCAAAAAAAGGTCCAAAATCAGTTTCCAAAGCAATTCCGGCCAAACTCATCAAAGCAAGTTCTGTGCAAATGAAAACTTTAAATCCCAAATGGAATGAAAAATTTCAATTCATCATTGAAGATGTTAATACGGACAAATTTCATCTTGATATTTGGTAAGATTAAAGAAGAAAAACCAATGACGAATAGGTTATTTAGGGATCATGATGATGAAGAAAGGTCGGTCATTGATGCTGTCACATCATTGAACGAAATATCTGGTCTCAAAGGACTCGGAAGATATTTCAAAGAAGTTACACAAAGTGCACGAGCTGACTCAGGGGAATTGGTTGATGATTTTTTGGGTTCTGTCACAGTTAAACTCAAGGAAATCCCATCCACTGGATTGGAAGATTGGTTTGTTTTGGAAAAACGATCGGATAAATCAGAAGTTTCTGGACAAGTCCGTTTACGATTATGGTTAAGCACAAAAGAAGAAAGAATTGGCGAGCAAGAAGATGATTTGCTTGATGTCAAACAACACATTGAACTTATTCGTCAATTTGCCTTACAAGAAATCAGAATGTCTGGGGCGCCTGTGAGTCTTTTTCAAGGAAACTTACCGGATGTCGCGCTGACAATTCTACATCAACACGCTGTTCAAGGAGATTTGACGGATTTACATCAAGTAATGTGTCAATGGCTTGCTTACAGCGCGATGATCAACATTGGGATTTCATTCTCATTCTTGTTAGAGATTTTGAACAAATTAATCGCCAAATGGGTGCCATTACAGTTGGAAAAAAGTGAAGAAGACATGC
The DNA here is from genome assembly GCA_901765185.1 of Panagrolaimus sp. JU765. Lineage (NCBI taxonomy): Eukaryota > Metazoa > Nematoda > Chromadorea > Rhabditida > Panagrolaimidae > Panagrolaimus > Panagrolaimus sp. JU765. The sequence goes on along the minus strand of CABFKL010003439.1, from coordinate 105,915 downwards.
TCGCTGATTCATTTGTCATGTTCGTCGACCACTGTAAAAATTCCATTCTTTATCACCGAAAAGCTATTGATATTACAAAAAGAAGCCAACTTACTGCTTTTGAAAATATGCTAAAATGCTTGAAAGCGTTATATAACAGCGACGTTTACCACAAATGCGTTCCTTTCAACATTCCATTGAAGAATGACGTCGAACGCTTGCTTTTGGTGAGTTTATTTCATTTATCTATCATTTTTCATATATACAAAATGATTTTAGCAAGGAGCAGAAAGCGAATTTAATGAAAATGTTCAAAAATATGAAAATGATGCTGCTCCAGCGGTTGAGCTTTATTCAATTTTACACGCTTTGGCTCATTCATGCAAGAAATTTGCAGCTTTTGATCCTATTTTCAAGTTAGAAATGGAACTTGATGCTGGACAAATTGTTTATAAAGAATTTGATCGTTTAATGCATGAATATATTTGTTCAGAAATGATGAGTGAAAAGAAAGGAGATTTGAAAACAAAACTAATGCGGGTGCCAGATGATGAAGCAACTTTGATCACGATTTTAAAAGTACATTTTGCAATCAATGAGTTCAGAGAATTTCGTCAAACCAAGCTGAAATATAAAATGGATGCTTTAGATTGGGATAAAACATTTGACAGAGTTGTTGGAAAATGGATTGATGTTGCACGAAACAAAGCTTTTGCAAGAGTCGATCTTGCGTGTCAACTTGATGCTCAACTTCAAATTTCTGGCAGTGAAATCCGTCATACAAGTTCATATGTTGATGTTTGTCATGTCATTGATCAAATGGTTACATTATGGGAGAAAACTCATGTCAAAGATGTCGCATTACGTGGAGAATTGTCAGAAAAACTTGTCAATTGCATTTGCAAAGTTGCCGAGTTTTATGTCGACCGCGTGATGGCTCAACTTGCTGCTGATGGATTTTGTGGACAATTACAGCCATTTTTACCACCAGCTTTAGTAAACATTGTAAGTTCTTTCGTAAACTATATTTTTAACTGGTAATTTTCAGTTTTGTGCTGCCATAAATAATGCCGAACAAGTTCGTCGAAGTCTTGCTATTGTTGACAAGTTGCATTTGGACGAGTTGTCAGACAATTATGAAAAGGTTTATCACAAAGAAAACACATTCCGAGCCACAATTGAGAAGGATTTGGACACGTGTGAAAAATATTTGAATGAACAAATTGAATGCACAGTTGATCGAATGGTTCGTCGGCAAACGGCACAATTAAAGAAACACATTTTCCATCTTGCTTGGAGTCCTGGAGCTTGTCCAGTTGAACAAGCTTTGAAACCATTGACAGATATGTTAGATGCTGAACTTTCTGCTGTTCACAGAACATTATTGCATCGGAATTTCATCAGAATCATGCAATGTCAAGTTGGGATCTTACTTCAACTGTTACAAGATTGCATCAATGAAAATGAAGGATTAGAACCAAACTTTTATCAAAGATTATCTGATGCTTGGAGTATTTTGATGGATTTCTTCCATGCTGGAGGAAAAGGAATATCAATGGAAGCATTTGATTTAATACCAGGTCACAGAAAATTAATGCAAAAACTTTCATTCAATCAATTGTCAACAATCAAACTTATTGAACAATATTACAAAGATCTATTACAAGAACAGGTAAATCTTTGTTATCTTCGTCAGTTTTTATTTATAATTAATGAATTTTAGAATGACGTTGCTGAATGTAAATATGGAATTTTAAATGTTAGAGCATATTACAACACAAATTCTCAAACTCTTGTTGTCGATGGTGGGTTACATGAATTATTCCACTCTTTTTCATATATGAAAAGTTTCAGTAATTGGTGCAAAACAGATTATTCCACTGGATTCAAATGGTCTTAGTGATCCATTTGTTGTTATTGAACTTGTGCCTAGAGTTCGATATCCAACTCAAGTAACGACAAAAACAAAAGTTGTCAGCAAAACATTAAATCCAATTTTTAATGAAACGTTTGACTTTCATATTCCACCAAAACTTCCACCATCAGCAATGGTACATTTTGTTGTGATGGATCATGATTTTCTTCGATCAAATGATTTTGCTGGTGAAGCATTTTTGGATCTTGTTGAAGTTCCTGGATTTGGAACTGCTGGTGTTTCAAGTACATTGAGACAATTTAATTTAGTTTTAATTCATCCGCAACATAATAGTTGGTGTTTTAATTCCATAACCATAATTGATGACGAATTTTTAGATCAAGAAGCCATTGCTGTTCTTGAAAGCCGAAAAGAAGACAAAGATGCGCAAGAATTTGTCAAATCTTTAAGCGTCAGTTATTAGCTTTGCGAGCTTATCAACCAGAAATTTTTGATTCAAATGTCAAAGTCAAGGTTGACTTTTGAATTGAAAACATTCATGTTGTCAAATGCACCTATCGTGTCTTTTTTTATCAGCTTTTTTAATAACCGGTGGATTTTTAATGTTAATTTATGGGGTTTAAAAGGCTAATTCGCTTGTATTTTATTGAACTATTCAATGACTAAATAAAGAAAATAAGTAACCACAATATAGACGAAAATAAGGATATTACGCTAAAATGAACTTGAATCAGAATCAGAATTAAAATAATACTGTTAATCACCCTTTTTGCACAAAAAACTTAGATTATTGAAATACTAAAAACACTCGGATGATCCAAAAAAGCTCACAATTAATAAGGACCAGGCCGACCTTCTTTTGTTTTGCTTTGGCCTTCGGTTTCATTATTGTTAGTTTGATCCTGTTGATCTTGACGGTTTTGAGCACGTCGGCGACGATGTCGGCGTCTGGGACGTACTGGTTGTTGTTGTTGCTGTTGCGGTTGTTGTTGAGGTGGATAACCTTGATAGCCAACTGGATTTGTATTCATTCCAACATATGGAGCACCATAAATACCGTTTTGCATGGTTCCATAACCAATGTTAGGATAAGGATATCCAACTTGTGGAGCATAATTTGTTGGTTCTGAAATTATTGATCAGACGATTATTGATTATCCTCCAATAACTTACGGTAATTATACGGCAAAGGTTGAAAAGCCGATGGATATTGTGGTTGTGGTGCAACATAATATGGATTTGAATAAGGGTTGTATTGATTGAAATTGGTCGGTGCTTGAGGTTGACAACCTGGATATGACGAAATATTCGGAATACATTCCATAATTTGTTGTTTCATAGGCTTGGCTTCTTGAACGTCAGGTTGAGCTTCTGCAGTAGCAACTTGAACTTCTTGAGTGACAGGCTGAATTGTTTCAGTTGCAATTTGGACTTCTTCGGTGCCCAAATATCCATCCGAATCAGAAGCCAAGGAATTGGTTGGCGGAGCTGGCGGTGGTGGAAGAATATACGGAGAATCTGATGATTCACTGGAATCTTCAGCCATATCAATGTCATCAGCGTTACCATTAACAGCAGATGAAGCATTTTGTGTTACTGCTTTAATTATTGATCGATGATGTGAAATCAAAAAAAGACTTACTGCGATTGTTAACTGCACCGAACACTGCTTCTGCACTTTCAAAAGATTGTGAACGGGAACGCACAGGGGTTTCACGACACATATCCATTGGTTCGGTATCCATTTCATCTGACATGACTGTAAAAATCGTTAAATTACTACAGTCGGCAAAGAAAATCGGGTGAAAATGAGTCATTACGCGCAAATTGATCACGAAACTAAGCTCTGGTCTTGGTTCAAAAAAGATTTGGACAAATCAATCTTCAAAAAAAGAGGCCAAAAGATTCTGGAATGATTGTTCAGAATCAAGAATTGGGAAATCAAAAAAACCGTCGTCAACTGCTTGACAAGCAAAAATGTTCAAAATGGGGCGTTGCTTACTCGAGAATGGAAAAAATTGTACTGATTCCTGAAATGGTGTCTAAAGAAACACCTATTTTTCCGCCGTTCTCACCGTTTTTTAATCACTCGATTTGAGCAAGAAAAAAAATCAACACTGAAAAAACTGCAGCAGACAGCCATCTCGACCAGACAACCTAACCATTTTCTTGCCACGGCTTGCTTTTGAATATTGATGATTCACTTTGATTATCAAAAACAACAAGAGATCCATGGGAAAAAAACCTGCGCCGAAAAATATAAGCAAAACAAGAGTTTATTGACAGCAATGCGCGAAACATTTTGTCCAATATTCCAAGCAAATCACTTTTTTCTTTGTCTCAGGAAGTGATTGTGTAAAAACAATCCACAAAAACTCTCCTAAAAAACTGCCCAATCAAACTGAAACAAAAACAAAACAATTTTGATCCAAAACTGCAAAAAAAATTACAGCCATTCCGTTGTAACTGTGCTTCAAATCTTGCAAATCTTGATTTCATTATTATTCTATTTCAAACGGACTGATTTGTCCCAAAAAAAGTGCACACTTGCAAAAATTGAGAAGCCGCAAAAAGACAGCACAGAAAGGAAATTTTTCCCACAAGTAAAGGTCAAATTTTTTTTCAAAACAGTTTGCCAAAACCATTGTCCACAAAACCAGCTGATCAGCCGACAGTTTCATTTTTGTTTTTCAGCTGCTTTGAAACGTTGAATTTTATTTCTGCTACTTTGGATAAAGTTAAGAATCGTTTTGATGTTTCCTGGAGCACGATATTTCAATCCTAATCCAAGTAAGTTTTTAATTTCATGGTTTATTTGGATGACGTAAATTTGCAGTTTGGAGTTGATTTTAGGCCATTTTCATATAATTTTGATTGATTTTTTTAGTTAACCCCAATAACGAGGAACACAGTTCGCTTATCCACATTCGAAACGTCTGGAATTTCAATTTGGACGACGAATTTGCTTATATCCGCCGATTGGTCAACGATTACAGATTTGTTATTTTTGACACCGAATTTCCCGGCGTTGTTCTCCCAGCAAATGAAAGTTACAACAAAGACGACTGTCATTACAAGAACATCACCGATAATGTCAATGTCCTCAAGCCCATTCAAATTGGTATTTGTATGATGAATGAAAAGGGTGAATTGCCACCTGGAGGCCCAGTTTGGCAATTCAACTTCCATTTCAACCCTCAAACCGATTTGCATGCTGTTGACAGTTTGGATTTGTTGAAAAAGAGTGGATTTAATTTCGAAAAACATTGGGTAAGTAGTTTTAACATGATAAAGCTTTGGATAATGTTTGTTTGTAGAGTTATGGCATTACTTCTCAAAATTTTGGTTATTATTTCACTACTTCTGGCCTTGTCGTTAATCCTAAAATGACTTGGATCACATTTCATTCTTGTTTTGATTTTTGTTACTTGCTCCGTACCATCACTTGTGACCAACTTCCAGAATCTGAAAAGAAGTTCTTGCGCATCCATAAAATTTTGTTTCCAGTTTCATATGATATCAAAGTTTTGATGAAACATCCAGTTGTTTTGGCATCTCAACTTCGTGGTGGATTGCAAAGTGTTGCTGATCAACTCGGTCTCAAACGCAATGGCATGCAACATCAAGCTGGATCTGATTCTCTTTTAACTGGCATGGTTTTCTTCCGTTTGCGTGATACTTTGTTTACTACCAACTGGAACGAAGTAAGTTAATCAATAAAATTCAACAATTAATGATAAAATTTTAGGTTGCATCTCAAGTCAATGGTCAACTTTTTGGATTTGGTGATAATGTCCGTTAATTTTGTTTTTATTTCGTGTTGGAAGATCGTATGATCTATTAGGATAACCAAAATAAACATAACTGATCTTTAAAAATGGTTGAATTCGGGAAAACTTGCACAAAGTGTTCGGAAATTGTCGAGAAAAAAAACTTGAGACAGCTTGTTTGGTTTGAAAAACCAGAACAAAACTGTCTGGCCTTCTGTTCTTGAGGAGGAATAACAATTTTTGTTCTAGTTTTGAACATAGTTTTTGGTTTTCCACATTGTTCATCATGATGTCAGCTTTACGTTTAACTCTACAAAAGACTTTGTTTCAACCAGATGAAGAACGACTGATTGATGTTGTCCAAATTGCTCCACAAGATGGAAAACGACATAAAAAAGAAGCGTTCTTGTGTTTGGCAAGTAAGTTTCTCATGATTTGTCATTTGTTTATTTTCTCTAGCTTTAAATGATTTTTTTAGTGACTGTTGAACAACCATTTTCTGTTAGATTATACATTGTCAAAACTGATCGTGATAAGCTCAAAAAACGAATGAAGTTTGCTCTCAGAGATGTACGCGTTGTTGATGGCATCAATCCGCGTAAGGCGATACCGGAATTTACAATGAAAATTTTGGAACAAGAATTTGTTTTGGTGTCATCTACTTATGAAGAAAAAGAAAAATTCATTCGCCAATTATACAAAGTGAGTTTTTGATACATATAAACTCATGATAAGAAAAGTTTTTAGTTTGCAAACCAATATTTGCCTGTTCATAAACCAGAATTTGTTAACATTCAGCTTCCTGTTGATTTAGTACCAATCAGTCAAATATCTGAACATAGTGAAGCGGTGATCACTGAAAATTTACCAATTTCAGCCAAAGAGGAAGCGGATTTCCGAAATCTTTTGTCAAAAGCCAATTTGACCATTGGGGATGCAAAGAAGTTTGCCAACTTGTTGAATGAACGGTTGTTAGAACTTGATGGTGCTAATATTGAAAGTATTATGGGGAATGAACAAGCAGTGACAAGTTTAATAAGTTTAACTGATGATGCTTTGGATGAAGTTGCAGCATTGGAAAAACAGCTTGATGACATGGATAATATTCTATCGGTTTGTTCACTTTAAGAAGAATCTGATACAAAACATTGAACGGACATATGTTTCATTGTTCTTTTGTCTGATTGTCTACTTCTATGTTTTGAATGGGCAATCCTGTATCAGATTTTATTGTTTATGACAAAGTACTTGTCATTTTTTTAAAAATAATATTTTTTCAGTACGTCCGTGACAGTGTTGAATTGATAGAAGAAAAAGACAGTCTTGGCCAAGTGGAAAGACAAAATACTGAACGACTAAGGAAAGAATTGGAAGAATTTTTATTCCATTTGGATACAATTAGCGACGATCATATTAAAGTGTTGAGAGATGCTAGATTATCTGATCCTTCTAGTATCAATCAGTGTTGCACTGCTGCACGTGCTATGAATCATTTTTTGAATAAGAAGACTGAATTGACAACAATGTCTGCTTATCAATCTCGAGTTGCTGAACTTAACGTTGTTCGGAATGAATTTGTCGACAAGTTGTTTTCTCATGTTTCTGCGTTATTTGATAACATGGTAAGTCGTTGAATTATCGGCACATGAATTAAGATTTTTAGGAAATGATGGTTGATGATCAAGAATGGGATGTGTTTACAATCAAACCACAAACTCAAAGATATCGAGCTTTGTCACCATTTTCAGAATTGATTTATTGGTTGAAGTCAACAAATGCGACTGCTTATAGCGATGCCATACGACGTTATGTTACCCGCGCTGAAGCTCTGTACAGGAAAGAATTCAAGCGATTTTTTGCAGCGATCAACCAAAAAGTATCAACTGAATTGCTTGGTCGAAAAGATGCACAATCTGAAAAAGAATATATTAGTTTATTGGAAACAATCATTGGTGAATCACGTAATACTATTGAAGCAGAACAGAAATTTTGCGTCCGATTCTTTCATATTAGTGCTGATTTGCTAAGTGCTGTTGAGACACGTTCAAGTGAAAGCGGTGATAGTGCCGGAGCATTTGGTGGTGTGAAAAATGCTGAAAAACAATTCAATGATCAAGTCAAAAGCGTTATTCAGCCCATCTTTTGTTCATTTTTGCCAGGTTTATCCGAATTCATTGAATTATGCAGTCGCCAAAATAATTTGTAAGTTTTTTGAAATTGAATAATTTTTGGTTTGGACATGAAACAGTTTCATTTTCCTTCTTTAACCGAACTTTTTTACAGAGTCCTGTTAGTATTGTACGTAACACTGTCCAAAAAGATGCAAAGTCATCAAGATTCGGGTTCTTATTTTTCTGTGATTTATGGTAGCACTATGATTCTTTTCAAACAAAAAATTGATCAACTTATGCAAGAAGTTTCCAATTCGTTTGAATCATACAGGCCGCCAAAGAAAGTTAGAGTGGGAATCTTACCAATTATTGAGCAGTACGAAAATCTTGCAAAACATTGCGAAGTTTTGTTCTCAAATAGTGAAAGAAAAGCAGATTTAGAAAAATGGCATGAAAAACTTGTTGATTCGTTATTTAAAGGAATCAATGCCGTTGCTGAATCTCCAAATTCCAAAGCGCCGGCGTCAATTGTTAGGTTAGAAAACTTCCACCAACTTTACTGTGAGTTTTTGTCGTGTTTTTTCATTTGTTTCAACTTGTTCATTGTAGTAACTTTGTCAGAACTGAAGATCAAATGTCTCGACGGCAGAAGAGCTGAAGCAAAAGAATTAAAAAATATTAATATTGATAATTATGTGCGCGAATACATGGGAAGACCGTTAGAAAAGATTCATATTTTCTTTGAACAAGTTGAAAAGGCGATTGAAAGCGGTGTTAAACCAGAAGAAATTAGTTATCAGCAACAATTTTCAAGAATAGAATTGAAGAAAGTGATCAATGCGTATCCTGGTAAAGAAGTCAAAAAAGGATTGGAAAATTTGTACAGAAAATTAGTTGAAAAACATTTGGTGAGTGGTTCATTATTAGTTGAAGTCGTTTGGCGTCGAATGCAAGAAGAATTTTTGAATCAATTAAAAGTATATTCCCAAATAATGGCAAAATGTTACCCAAATGCAAGAATTGATCTCGAAGTAACAATTGGTGATGTTCTCACATATTTTTCTGATATTGCTCAACAACATTAATGAGTGCTCTTCGGAATGATTGAGAAGATGGTGTCTTAAGATTCACATTCTACCACGTGTTCTGCCAGGTTTTGTTTTGATGATAAAAACATGAAACCAATGAAAAAATAAACATTAACGCCTTTGAACCAAAAAAACAGCACGAATCAAATCAAATTTTTTGTTGTTCTAATTTTTTTTTGGCAACGTGTTCTGAACGATTGGCTCTGATTTTTTGCTCTGATTTAATTTTTGCTTTACTGCTGATTTTGTTTGTTATGGATGTCTTCTTGCTTTGTTTTGCAGTTATCTGAACACGTTCAACACTGTCAGCATTGGTTCTGTTGTTTTTTTCATCTAAGAATTTCCCAGAATGTGTATTTGTCTGTGCAATCAAACTTTCCATCTTTTTTAATTTATTCGTTATTTTATTGTTATTTATTGAAATTATTGTATTCAAAATCCTATTAATTTAACAGAGCTTATGAATAAATATTTTAAGAGATTAAATGTTGATTCAAAATAATGTGTCATTTTATCAACACTTCATATTTCTTTTTTGTTCGGCACTTGATATTTTATTAATTTTTAGGATGTTAAAGGCCAAGATCTTGCCAAGAATCACTGCTATCAGATATGTTTCAGAAATTCCAACCATCAAAGAACCAAAAGAAGTGGATAATAGAAATCTTCAAAATTTCTGCGCTGTTTATGGATGTGGTTTGACCAAAACTGGAAGTTTAGCTACAGCAGCATTTGTTGAAAAAAGGAATAATCCAGAAATTATGTCACGTCCAATACGTATAAATTATTGTTCAACAAAGAAAATCAAAAAAATTGCTGCTGGTTTTGGTTTTTCATTATTTGCAACGTCAACAGAATTGTTTGGTTCAGGTTTAAACAATTTTTATCAACTTGGTGGTCCACGAAATGAAAAAAATGTGAAAAGAACAGAATCATATTATATTGGTGGCAAAAAGATTCGACTTCCAGATGATTCAGGAAAAATTGTTGATATTAGTGCTGGTCGTTTACATTCATTAGTTGCAACCACAAGCAAAGTTTATGCTTTCGGTAGCAATAGTCATGGACAATGTGGAAAAGATCCTGAGAAATATCATTTTATTACCCATGATAATTCATATAACAATCTTGTAGCTGTTGATTTACCAGAAGGATCAACACCAAAGAAGGTTTATTGTTCATTTGACACATCTTTTGTTTTGCTGAATGATGGACGGTTATTTTCTTTTGGTTTATCTGCTGATGGACAAACAGGCAATGGTTCAGCTGATGTGCATTGGCAACCAAATGAAGTTCAAGGAGATGTCAAAGGTGAAGACATTGTTGATATTAGTGGAAGTGCCGATACTATGCTTGCAATAAACAAAAAGGGTGATGTTTTTGCTTGGGGACTCAATGAATATGGTCAATTGCAATTGGTCACTGATGATATTCAAGTTGATTATCCAAGAGTACTTAATTTTAAACTTGGTCAAGTAGTATCCGTTGGAGCGACTGGTTCTTCTTGCATTTTATGTACAAAAGATGGTATGGCATATTCTTGGGGTGCACAAATATTGGGATTTGGACCAGAAGTTGCAACAGTTCCACGTCCAATGTTATTAGATCCACCATTGTTTTCATCTGCATCAAATGATGATGGAAAAGTTGTCAAAGTATTTGCTGGTCCTTACTCAATGGGTGCATTAACTTCAAAAGGAAATTTTTATGCATGGGGTATCAACAGATATGGAAGCCTTGGATTAGGCCACATCGACGATCAATTTTTCCCCTTCCAGGTTAGACTTTTTTATATCAGGAGAACTCAACCAGTTTGTTTTTTAGGTATTTGTTCCCGGTGAAATCAAAACGGTTTCTTTAGGTCCTGATCATTCATTGTACTTGACACATTGATTATTAGTTATTCGTTAGTTATTTATTAGGATTTTAAAAAAACATAAAGAAGAACCTAATTATTATTTTCACATTTATTGGTTGTTTCCGCCATCTTCTCTTTCGTCATCCCAATCACCTTCTTCAAATTCTGAAAAATCATTATTTTATTTTATTTTCAAAATCTTCAACTCACCATCCTCGTCTTCAGCTGCAGCCAAAAATAAGGCTCTATTAATTTCAAATTTATATTCGGGATAACATATCCCGCAATCGAAGAATCCCCGAAGATGGATGCAAAAGGGATGTTTTAAAAGGCACATGATAAACAATGATGATTAAAAGTTGAAACCACTAAAAAACAAAAAAATCAATGATTAACGGATGAGTAAGATCGATTAAAATTAACTTTGAAAAGTTCTTGAATGAGCTTCATAAATTGACGGTAAGCAAAAGAAACGTGTACAAACTGCAAAATTTAAAAAAAAAGCCGACCGCCAAAAAGTTTTACGCTAATTTGCAAGTTTTTCATTTCTTGGAAATAAATCTCGGCGGTACATTTTTTTCTTGTTTTTTGATGATTTTTTTTGGAGAATAAGTTGATGCTACATTCCAAGATCTTTTTCTGAAACAAAAAAAGTTCAAGGGACTTTGACTAGATTTCTAAAAAAAACAAAGAAGAATTTTCCCGCCTTTTTTTCCTAGCACGTTATCAAATTTTAAAAACCTGTACGGACAATCCAACTTTGTTTTCTGCAACTATCTTTTTGGCTTTTTTTGCATGAGATTTTTTTTGCAAAAATAGATTTCAAAAAATCCTTCCAGAAAATCCTGAAAACCAAACCGAAAAATGATTGACAGCTGCAGTATTATGAACTCCAGGAGGTAATTTTGAAGAATACAAATAGAGGTGAATGGCTTTCTTTGTGGAAGAAATGACCATTTACGGCGAAGAAAGTAGTCGTCATTCTTCTTTTGGTTTGACGAAAATGTCACCGAAACAGCCAATATTTTTGATTTTGTATTTTTGCTTATTTTTTGTATTATTATCTTTGTGTTTAATGGGCATTCTTGTACCTGTTTGGCTTGGCGAAATTGATGATCTGGAAAAAACTCAATCCGAAGAATTTGCTGCAATTCGCGTAAGTTTGCAATTACAAATTTTTTCTTTGATTTTTCAGGTGAAATCAGAAGCAGCTTGGCGTCAATTATTGCAAATAGAATCTGACGACAACAGCGTTGCCTGGGCAAGGATAAGAAGAAAAACCAACGAGGAATACAATGTTTATGATTATCGACGGCCTGATGACAATTTTGCCAATGAAGCAGTTTACGACGGTTCAAAAGTGGAAGGTAATCCGTCTGAATACCTAGCAACTCCATTGTTTAGTCAAGACGGATACGATCAACCACGTTGTTGTTGCAATCTGGACAGTTACCGATTATCGGATCTCGACGCGCTTACCGTCAGTTGGAAGTGTCCAGTTGGCCGTAAAGGACCACCAGGTCAAACAGGGTAAGTTCTGTGGAAACAAATGTTGAATTGTGTTTTTAGACCAGTTGGAGAACCGGGTGAATACGGAGAAAATGGGAAGCCGGGGCTGGATTATCCTATTTCTGAGAGTGAATCAGCTATATTTGATGGCCCCTCTGCAGGATATCAACGAAATCCATACGGATATTCTGCACCAGTTTACAGAGGGAACATACCTCCAAGGATTTGTGAGCCATGTCCTGTTGGGCCGATGGGACCGGAAGGTCCGAAGGGGAGATCCGGAAACATTGGACCAAAGGGAATGCCAGGGATGCCCGGGAGAAATGGACTTCACGGAATACCCGGAAGTCCTGGACCAATGGTAAATCATTATCTGGGGGATTACTTTTCATTTTTAATTCCTAGGGCGATCCTGGACCAAGAGGGCGTTCAGGATATGGCGGGGTACCTGGCCCAAATGGAGCTGATGGCATTCGTGGTGGAAAAGGTTTGCCGGGTAGCAAAGGAAGAGTTGGAGATAGTGGAATCATTGGCGTCCGCGGGCCACCAGGTCCTAGTGGTCAGTCTGGAAGGCCAGGGCCAATTGGAGATGTTGGTTATCCGGGAATAAAAGGACAGCGTGGTTTGGACGGCGTTGATGGCCCGCCAGGCAAACCAGGCTTGCCAGGTGAAGACGGCATGTATTGTTCATGTCCCGACAGGACCCGGACAGATTTCAACCGTAATTATTTGAATACGCCGACAAGTTATGGTTCAACACAAACATATGCACCAGGCACAGGGTACATGCGCACTTGGAAACCAACACCTTCGCCAACGACAACATGGAGTCGTCCGCAAATTAGCCAAAATCGAGGTTTCCGAAAGATTAATGAATTTTTATAAAATAGCTTTTAGATCAATATTTACGAGAAATCCACGTCTCAAACGCCGCAGCCATTCCACGAGCAACTCAACGAAATTTTGCAACAACTCCAATTCCTCATCATACTCGCACCACGCCATTCACTGGGTTTGCAACTGATGGAAACGAATATGATGAAAATGCATTTTTGGGTAAAAACGCATTTACCCATCCACCGGCAAATCCACGAAATACTGGAGCAGCGCCTGATGAAACGTACAGTTTGGATGTTCCTTGGCTCGAACAAAAAGCCAAAAGAAAACAACACAGGATTGCTTGACTGATTCATTTTTTTGTCAACTGAAAACGGTCCAATTTTTTTTGTAAACTTTTTCAACAATAAATTAATCTTTTTATAATTTTTTACTTTTTAATCGAACACTCGATGATCGTATTGATTTTTTTGGATTGCACTTTGAAGTTTTTGTTGTTCTTGTTCCAAATCCCGTTCCGTTTGTGAAAGTCTTCTCAAAGAATTATTTGCCCGATCAAATTGTGGTGGATTGTAATCCTGTTCGCTGGCCATACTTTTCCTATTAGATTCACGTATTATTTAATCGTTCAAAAAAAATCTCACCTGGAAGAAACTCTAGGAGCCGGTCTAATTGGCCGAGAATCTGGTCTTGCTGGAGGTGTTGAATGATGTCTTGAAGAACCGCGGCTGGAACTTTTTGGCCCTGGTGTCAATTCCCTCCTTTCCGATCCCAGCCCTTCATTTGCCTGGTTTTCAACTCCGGCATTATTCATTTTATTTCTCAGCGCCGGAATAACTGGTGATTTGCCACGTTGTTCATTGTACGTATTTTTCTTCTCCCACCATTCCATTTTCCTTTCTGGTCCACTCATCCCATCAACAGGATCATAAAATTTTTCTTTTCCCCTTGGCCGGTAACTGTCTCGAGATTCTGTTCTTGACCGATAATTCTTCTTGTGACCATTTTGCATTGAAGCAATGGCTAATGCTTTTCTTTCTGCAGCTGCCGCCTTTTCACGTGCAGCATTTTTTTCGGCATCCATTTCAGCTTGTTGTCGAGCTTGGAACATTTCTGATCTCCATCTTTCACGTTCTTCAATTTGTTGTTCTCTCATTTTTTCCATTTCTTTTCGTCTTTTATTTTCTTCAATTTGTTGAAGTAATTCCATTTTATGTTGTTCTTTGTCGTTTTTTGGATAATCAAACGAATTATATGATGATAAATAAGAATAATTATTTGATGGCATATATGTTGATCTTGCCATAGAAATCGGATCATTATAAAACGATCCATAAGTGTTCACTTCTGCTTTCATATTCAACGACGGCAAATGAACCGGTAAAGGTGGTGCCGAATTAAAAGATGAATATGGATCAGAATCCTGAAAGAAAAAACAATTAAAAGTCTACAATTTTGGTGTTGACACAGCAAAGAACGCACAAATAGATACAAGCTTGTAGAAAGAGGTGGTGGAGCAAGCAAATGATGATGTGAATCAACAAGTCTTCCTGTTAGGATAAATGGTTCATGACTCTGTGCAGATTAGAAAAAATAAAATTCACAGCAAGAAAATATATGAAACAATGAAAACCAACCGTATAAATTGATGAAGGAATTGGAGCAATTTTTTGACCCGCATTCCAACTTGCTGTACCACGTTTACCACTTTTTGGTTGTGGATTACCTCGAGCCCATGGTAAATCGTCGATCATTGGTTTTTCCTGAAAAGTGTGTGGGTTAGAAAAATTCCCCACAAATGTTTCGAGACTGGTTGCTAGGTTTTCTACAAAAATTTGCCAACTTTGGACATTGACACTTTGTCAAGTTTTTCAAACAAAGGAATTTTTCAATTTTTAACAAAAATGGGAAAATGACCACTCTATTGTTAGTTTTTAGTCAACTACTTGCTTTCTTAGCAGATGTGCTGTAAGCCAATGGCAACCCGACGTCGTTGCGTTGAATGGCGCGGTCAAATTTGCTGAATGTTTTTTCAGTTCTTGGCAAGGATTGTGAAAAGTTTTGATAAGGTTGTGATTCATGAATGGTTGATAAATTTGATTGAGAATGTGAATGAGACAATTGACGATTATGAGTTGACATTTGCATGGCGGCCATTGCCATTGCATTTTGATGACTTTGATCGTGGTAAGAGTTCCGCTTTGTTTGAACAGGATCCGACGGTGTGGCAGAATTTTCTCGATCATTTTTTAATAATCCAAGTTGTGCAAATTCTTTGTTAATCAAATAATTTAATTGAGGATCAATTGGTTGAAAAAATTGTTGACCGTTGATCAAAATTGAGCGAACACCGAATAATTGTGTGGAACCCGGAATAATTTGGGGATTAGAACCAGTTTCATTGCTAATACTTGAAGAATTGGAAAGACTGGCTTCCAAAATGGGAGGATTATGAAATACTGTAGAATCTGAAAGGCTTGCATTCAAACGTTGAGAAACGTTAAAATCTTGAACAGTTTCTCTAAACTTTAATTGATCAACTTCTTGAGGTATAACTCGGCTACCGGGTAAACCAGCTGATTGAGTTGATGGGTTAAAAGCATACGTTCGCACCATTAGACCAGACAATGACAATAAATAATTGCTGCGTTCTTTTTTCTATTCATTAAAAACACATTCACAAACTCATTTTTTGAGTTATAAAGTTATTTTTCGAGAGTTAAAGTAACAAATCTCCATAACAACGTGTTGCGCGAGTAAAAATTCTGGGAGAAGCCTGACTATTCTTCAAAAAATAGTACACATTTTAGTGACCAGTCATTATTCCGTTGCGAATAGTGACCATTCTTTCAAAAAATGACATAAAATTTTTTATTATGTATTATTTTTTTAAGATCATGAAAATTAGTTATTTTGATTTTGGAATGTCAAAAAAAAAGTGGAACGAGACATTGCAAGAATAGTGTTTTTTTAACCTCTGAATTTGAAAAGTGTTGGCGGGAAAGTGCATGTTGAAACATCAACATCCTGAACAACATTGAATAACATTGACAAACCATTCATTAATCCTTTTTGTTGCATGATTTCTTTGACAGCTGTTTCATATCTTTGTTTGTATACAGAAGGATCTCGTGCTAATACATAAACTGGGAAATTACAATTTGTTGATAAAATAACAAATTCATATTCGCCATTAGAATTGACTGGTCCAGTGTGTAATACATGAACATCAACATCTTCTTTGGAATTACTGGTTCGATAAATTAATTCTCCCATTTGTTTTAAAATACCATATCCACTGGTAATTTTTGGTTCACTATAAGGTGTACCATCAGTGCTGTATTCGAAGATTTCAAAAATTGTTCCAATTCCACCATTTCCAACATCAGAAAGTTTTTTGTATGAAAGCATGCTGCATGGACTTTTGCTTGCAATTTGTGAATACAAAACCTAAAAAAATTTTTTGATAAAATCATTCGATTTGAAATGGTCACCTGGTACCATTGACCCATAAATGCGTCAATGTTGAATTGAGAAACAGACACTGGTTTTGGATTGCACAATGGACCGCCAGGTTTTGTAATCAATCCTTCAAGCATGGAAAGATTTTCATCAATTGCAGCCTTTTGAGCGTCGGACAATGTCAATGGAGTCGAGCTTTCTGGATCAGTGTCATTGTTTTGGACAGATCCAGATGTCAAGGCTTTGTAAAGCACATTGCTGAACAAATCTTTGCCAGGAATTGGACTGTTTGAACCTCCAAGAAGATTTCCAACAGTTTTGCTGATGTCAATGTTTTCTGCTGGTTTGTGTTCTTTGTTCAATCCAATCATGTCAAATAAAGTTCCAATCAATCCGCCACCTGATGGATTTTCATCAGAAAGAGGAGTGTTTCCATATTCAGAATTTGAAACGGCAGCTGCACTGTCACTGGATGGAACAACTTCAGAAACTGATGAAGGATGACGGCGAATTTCATTTTCAATTGGACCAAAACCACCTTCAGGAACTTGTGGACGGGATTCGATTTTTGGAAGTTCTGGGGCACGGTCAAGGACGACTGGTTGCTGTCGACGAACTTCTGGCATTGTTGGAACAGGATATTTCGGGAGTTTAGGAAAATATTTGGGAATACCAGCAATTGATGAGCCGCCACTTGACACATTTTCCTCAACTTCAACTGCCTGAAAAATGATAATTTGCATAATCTTAAAAATTTAAAAACTCACGGAAGGTTTAGCAGAGTTTTGGAAAGAAGTCAAAGCTGGTTCGTTGCCATTCAACAAAGCAAATCCTTGATTGAAACCTGGGGGCAAATCATTTGGATTTCCTCCAGCAGGAGCACTGAAGAATGATTCCAAAGTTTTCTCAATTCCAGACGGTTGTCCACCACTGCTGCTACCACTTCCTGCTGATGAAGCCACATCATAGGTTTTTTCTGGGAAAAATCCTCCAGGACGGGGACCAATCAATGAATCCACTAATTGAGCTGCATGACCATCAAGTTCAAAATAATGCCTCAGTTCTGGAGCAATCGTTGGTTTTGCAGCTAATCTTTGTCCTAATGGGAACGTTTCATACTGTCCATAAACAATCTGACAAAAAACAAACAAAAGAATATACTTCGCCATCGAGAGTAAATTTTTTTTCTGAATCCACTCTCAAGCGATCAATTGACAATCCCAGAATCGCGCAGTATGACTGATCGAGGGCAGTCGGATGCTATGTTAGACTCTGCCGAAATACTTTTAGCGCCACAGGGCCCTTTTTGTGCGTCCGAAATTCCAAATACAGGAAGACTGTTTCGACTAACTTGCCCGGAGGTGTTGTTGCTCCATTTACGCACGGTCAGTTTAGTGGAGTTCCAATGGCAACAGAAGATACGCTGACTCAAATCCGCCCGCCTTTCATGACCGGACAATCAAGCCATTTCCGTTGACCGTTAGAAACATACCAATAAAAATAGTAGATAACAACAAGGATAGGTTCATGTCCGACAAAAACTTGCGCGAAAACGAGGGGACTGGGTCATCGGCCTTGAACGAATTCCGAAATCGCAAAAATGCTCGACTTAAACGTGCCATAGTTTTGCAATTTATCTTTACCCGTGAAAATGACAAGCGTCCAATAAAATTAACCAAATTTGAATTAGATTAAAATTGATCACGATTTTTTTCTGAAAAAAAGTGCAATATTTCAGACAGATCAAATTGCCATTTTATCAAGCCAACGATCTTTGGCCAAGATAAAGTGGTTTTTTTTGCCTCTAAAACACAACTGAAAGGAACAGACATGATGTAGCAAAGAACTAAAAAATGAACACACTAATAAGATCAATCAAACCAATAAAAATCTTTTTTTTAGCTCAGGAAAACCATTTAATCCTCGGGGCATTCTTATTCAGTTCTGAGCAAACCAATTTGGCCATTGCTTATTTGTGGCGACTTGCGCGCAACATTTGAGCAAGAAAAATTTTTATAATTTGCCATCGATCAAAATTTGATGCTTATTTTCATGAAATAGCTTTTTTATTTTAAAAAAGTTGCAGGTTTTTGAACTTGAACAGATGGGTGACATCTCATAACATGTTTCTTGTCAAGACCGGCCACACCGGAAAAACGTTGCTGATCTGGAATGTCGCAAAGTCTTGATTTTGTCGCTGTTACGAATTTTTAAACTGACAATTGTGCAATAAAAAATGTGCGATCTATTGAAGACGACATCAGGACGGCAGCGCCTTTCCTCATTATCAGTTCCACGTAAGTTTTTTTTTCCAATTATAAAAAATTATTCATATAAAAAAATCACTTTATCATTTTAAAAATTGATTGGTAAAAAAATTGTTGTAAAATTTGACTTGAATCAAATTGAATTTGATTGATAACGCAAAACAAAAAGATACTTGAACATTCAGCGTTTGTCCATAGATCGATCGGATTAATTGTAAGCTAATAATTTTTGTTGTGTTCATGGTGTGATCTCTTGCTCGCTCTTTGATTGAATGTTTCATGCATTCACGTGAAAATGCTATTGATCGTGCTCAGCACATTCTCACCCCATTATTTGTACCTTATCGTTTATAATGTTCATCTTCTAAATTTCCATATATAGTTATCCAAAAATAATTTCACACCTAATCAGCTGTGTTTACCGTTCCAGAAAATGAAAATGAAAGAACTAATATTGTTGGAAAATATTGATTTGGTTTTGGAAGCATTAAAACTTGATTCAGCTTTCTTTTTATCAAGTCTAAATTTAAGCACATTCAATGAACTTCGTAAGAAATTTATTCATCGGATATAAAACTCTCTGATTTTCAGCTATGCCATGGTTTGGACTTGATATTGGTGGTACATTAACAAAATTGGTGTATTTTGAACCAACAGATCGTGTAAGTTTTCTTCCAAACACTGAATTTTTGAATAATCTTGATTTTATAGGATGAATTCATTGATACGGAAGAAGAAGTTTTACGTGGTAAAACAATCAGACATTATTTGGTAAACAACAAAGCTTATGGTGAAACAGGAATCCGTGATGAACATCTTCAACTCAACAATGTTAAAATCAATGTATTGTTGAAACTTTTTTTTGTTTCTTCTCAATAATATAATCCCAGGGACGAACGGGTACCTTACATTTCATCCGATTTCCCAGTGATCGAATGGTTCAGTTTATTCAACTGGTAAAAAGCAAAGGATTTGCACAAATGAGCAGTACCGTTTGTGCTACTGGTGGTGGAGCAATAAAATACGCCAAAGAAGCTGAAAAAGTTTGTTTATTTGTTTTGGTTTGATTTAAAATAAACAATTTTTTAGGCGTTATCAATGCAACTTCATAAAGCAGATGAATTGGAATCATTAATCAGCGGGATTGAATTTATTGCGGAAAATTTTTCTGATGAATGTTATTATTGGGATAATCCATTAGATTCTCAAAAATGTAAAAAGGTTATATGGCGTTGGTCAAGTGCAAGATGTTCATCAACAGATGAACAATATAATGGACAAGAAAGAAATGAAAGTGGGTTGCAATATCCATACGTGGTATGCAACATCGGATCTGGTGTATCTGTGCTCGTTGTACGTGGACATAACAATTTTGAACGTGTTTCCGGTAGCAGTATTGGTGGAGCATTTTTCCAAGCACTATGTTGCTTATTGTGCAATTGCCAATCCTTTGAAGAAGCAATTGAATTGGCAACAAAAGGTGATAACAAAAATGTTGATAAACTTGTTGGTGATATTTATGGATGTGGTTATGAAAATTTTGGATTACCAGCTGATACTGTTGCTGCAAGTTTTGGGAAGATCTCCAGACCAGAAGATCGTGAAAAAATGAAAGTTGAAGATTTTGCAAGATCAGCATTGGTAACAGTTGCAAATAATATTGGTTCAACAGCTTTAAACGTTGCAAAACAACATCATATTGAAAGAATTGTTTTTGTTGGTAAGTAATAATACTTTTTTCCACATAAAAACTGAATATTTTAGGTAATTTTCTTCGAGTTAATCCAATTGCTGCTCGTCATCTTGCACATGCAATGGATTTCTGGTCCAAAGGTACAAAAAAAGCTTTATTCCTTGTTCATGAAGGATATTTTGGAGCTGTTGGATGTTTAGACAAACTTGTTGATGTTACAGAAATGAGAAGGTTACTTCGTTCAAAAGGTGTTAACATTCAAAATAATCAAAACAATACTCATTAGCCTTTGTAATTTCACTGGTAAATTATTTTTAGTGCCTATAGATGACCCATTTATTATGTTCATAAAAAGCCTCTTTGTAACATTCCTCATTTAAAGGTTTGGAATAAATTTGTCAAAAGTTTTACGGAAAGTTCTACAATTTTCTTGGAAAAAAACTCTCAGAACGAAAGGTTCAAAGATTAAAAGAAAAAATGCACAACAAAAATTTGTTCGAAATTCGAAGTGGGATCGTCTTCTTAGCATTTTTGTAAAATTAATTTATACATTGATATTGAGTGATTTCAGAGTATCTTGACAAAATAAATTGGATTATTGGACAGTCTTTTCTACTCAAATTGAATAAAAACAGTTTTTCGTTTTTTAGTGTTTTTTGGAAATGTGGAGTGAAGAATCACTTTATGGTGTAGTTGAAGGTAAATTCATTGATCAAATGATTTTAACAGTAATTATGTTAAAGGATTTTATGGAAGACCATGGACAACAGAACAACGTCATGATTTATTTTTACGTCTTCGTGAATTTGGTTTGAATTCTTATCTCTATGCTCCAAAAGATGATGAAAAACATCGAGCAAAATGGAGAGAATTGTACACAGATGCTGAAATCAGTGGGTTTCACATATAATCTTATAATGAAGCAAATCTTTTTCCAGATCTTTTACGATCTTTGATTGAATCAGCAACCAAAGCTGGGATACTTTTCATTTATGCTTTATCTCCTGGAGTAGATATCGTTTATTCTGATGCACGTGAAGTACAAATGGTTAAGGAAAAGTTACAACAAGTCCAATCACTTGGTTGTAAATCATTTGCATTGTTATTCGACGATATTTTACAAGAGATGCGTCCAGAAGATCAAGATGTTTTTGAATCATTTGCTGATGCTCAAGTTGCAATCACAAATAATTGTTATTTATATCTTGGAAAACCAATCTTCTCATTTTGTCCAACAGAATATCGCAGTAAAAATGCAGCAAGTAGCGTTTATTTGAAAACTGTCGGAGAAAAGTTAGATCCAAAAATCATGATTATGTGGACTGGTTAGTTTTTAGCAGGTTAAACTCAAATTTCATGGTTTTTAGGACCTGCTGTTGTATCTCGAACAATCACAGAAGAACATTTGAAAGAAGTTGCAACTGTAATGAAAAGGAAGCCACTGATTTGGGATAATCTTCATGCAAATGATTATGATCCGAAACGTGTTTTCCTTGGTCCGTTTAGTGGCAGATCTGTACATATCAAAAAACTAATTTCTGGTGTTTTATTGAATCCAAATTGTCAATATGAAGCGAATTATTTGCCGTCTTATACATTAGGTGAATGGTATCGGTCAGAAGAAGATTTTGATCCAGAATCCATGAACCAACGAGTCCCGATTCCGAAAATTGTTTATGAACCAGATCAATCATTATCAAGAGGCATTGCCAAATGGATTCATTTATTTAACGGCGGTGTTGGACCTTCAATTCCACCAATTAGTCAAGTTGAATCACAAGTCACGACACCCGTCATTGAATCCGGTGTTGTTAGCGCAACAATCCCACCTTTTTCGATCAGAACTTGTGAAGCCAATGAACTGTTACCAGCTGCTTTTACAGATTTACCACCACCAGTTTATACTTCGCCAATTGGAACAGCAACAACCGTTACTGTTCAAGCTTTTCCCATTGATGAGTCGATTATGAACATTTCCGATGCGGTAAGTGTATTCTGCCAGCATATTCATATATCCTTCTTTTACAGCATCATGTCCCACAAATTGTCAATTCATTATCAGTCGAATATAGTGAACCAATGGATACAAATTCTTTGAAAGAAATGGATGATGAAGATCTAGTATTAACAGCATCATCAATGAGTCCAATGGATACCACTTATAATGCTTCACCAACCAAATCAACCACACCAATTGATTATGAACCAACAGATAATGAAATGAGTATATTCACTCCAACATTGTTGAATGTATATGAAGGAAAAAAAGCAATCAAATTATTAGTGGATTTCTTTTATCTCCCTTTTAACAGTGGTAGTCATGGTGTCAAATTTTTAAAAGATTTTCAATGGCTTCATGAACATGCAAATATTATGACAAAGGCAATGTCCACAATGGAAGATGACATGTTAAATGTTGCTCAATGGAAACAAAAAGCTGATTGGATAATCAACATTGTTGAAACAATTACCAAGTTTTATTTGAGTCTCATTGATGCACCAAATCGAAGTTTAGCTCAAGAAATATTTCCATTTGTTTGGGACATGCAACATATTCTAACAATATTAAAATCTATTGTTGAATGGATGCAAGAAGGATCATTATTTAAAATTCCTGAAGAACAAGGTGATTGGTGGGATACAAGCCATTTACAAGAAGAACCATGGAGTCTTGGTGGTGGACTTTTGACTGATTTACAAAAATTAATTGTCAAAAATCAAGATGTTTCTGAATTTTTTTCATTGAAATTGGCAACTCCACCGACGTCAACATGTTACACATTGGATACTTTTTTCATCAATTCAATTAATCAAGACGAATTTTATGAACAATTCACTGAAAAAGCTGAAAAGAATATATTTTTGAATGCCAAAGCATTTTCTGAACAGTAAGTTGTTGGTCATTGTTAGTCATTTACATTTTTACAGATGTTTGAGAATGTTTGATTCATCTTTTGTGTCAACAAATCATTTCCAAGCAAGAGAATTGAATTCATACTATGAATCAAAAACTGTTGCTTATTTTTTGACAATTGCAAATTTACCTGATGTTTTACAAAATCCAGAATTTAGAAGTCGATTAAGTTCGTCATTACCAACATCCTTGAACGATACATCACAATTTATAATTCCATTCAATGAATTGCCATTAGATTTTATTGAGAAATTCCCAAGTTTTATTGACCTTCGCTGGCGTGATGGGTACCAAGATCCACCAGTTGCTGTACGTCGTGTCCTTCAAAGCGGTGTTGCTGCATTGTCATTAAATGGATCTATTGGCTGTTTCACAATAATTCCAGGAATATTGTCTGAAAAAATTGAATTGTTCATTCGTCTTGGTTTTCAAAAATCATTCATCACGATTCCAAATTTTACAGTTTTAATTCATCGACTTTAAAATTATCCGGTTTTAAAATTTTCCACCAAGTGGATAATGTACAGAAATGCTATGAGAATATCATCAAAATCAAATTGATTTACAATGGACCACTATAAAATTAACGGGTTTGTTGCTTCAAATGGCACAAATGTCTAAAAACTGCTGGTGTATTATTATGTGGCCTTTGATTTATAAATGGTAAACGTTAATTACTGATAAAGTTCATAAATAAGAGGATATAAAATTTATTTGGTTAAAATACCAATGATATTTTTTGTTTGATTAAAAAATGAGGAAAATTTTTTTGTTTATATTGGTTGTTATTTTTAGGATCTGGTCGTTAAACCAATAATCATGAATAATGGTCTGATTTGTTGATTTATTGCTTTTTTATGAATAAACATTTTCAGGAGAAACACATCAACCGTTGATAACCGATGAAACATTAGAATCTAGAGTGGTTGATATGCCATCAGATGAACAAAATGCTCAAGTTAAAAAGAAAATTATATTTGGCTATTCTTTGGGACATGTTTTTAATGACATGTGTGCCAGTATGTGGTTTACATATTTGTTATTGTATTTGGAAAAAGTTGTGAAAATGGTTAGTTGGAGAGCAGGTTTATTAATGTTGATCGGACAAGCAACGGACGCTATTGCCACTCCAATAATTGGTTTAATCAGTGATTCAAGAATACTTCCACATTCAATTGTCAAATATGGTCAAAGGATGCCATGGCATTTTGTTGGATTTTTGCTGGTGGCATTTTCATTTCCTTTTGTTTTCAACAAATGTTTGTTGTGCGATTCCAGTACCAAAGAAGCATGGGAAGTTGTGTATTATATCCCGTTGATCATGGCATTTCAAATTGGTTGGGCAAGTGTTCAAGTCAATCATCTGGCTTTGATACAAACAATCACAACTCAAGAAAGTTGCCGAAGAACATTATCATCATCTCGTTTAGCAGCTGCTGTTGTTGCAAATGTGACGGTTTATACAGTTTTATACTTGTTTTTCCGTTATGATCGTGGTGACGAACTCATTGGTCCTGCTGATTTATCGCATTTTCGAGTGAGTTGATTATATTTTATTTGTCAAATATAATATATTTTCAGAATCTTGCATTGATGGTTGTAGCAGTTGGTGTGGTTATCACTTTTGGGTTTTATTACATGGTACGCGATCCTCCACCTGAACATTATGGTGTCCATGATTTTGTACCACCACCCATAACCATTGGGCCTTGTGATTATCTGAAAATGCCTCGATTCTACACAGTTGGATTGATTTACATGTTGTCTCGGCTCTACGGAAATTTTTCCCAGGTTTACTTTCCACTTTATTTGACAATGACGCTTGGAATGGGAAAGGTTAGTAATTTCATTTCCATTGTTATCAAATAAGAAACAATTTTTAGCTTTATCTGGGTTTGTTGCCTCTTTTATCATACGTGTTTGCATTCGCTGTTTACTCCATCACGACATCAAGATGTGTTCATGATAGGATTGGCAAAGGTACATTGTTGCTATGTGGAGGTATAATGGCAATCATCACCACAATTTTATTGTATTTACCACTTCCAAAATGGACGGTATTCATTACTGCTGCAACATTGGGAATTGCTCAATCAATGTTTTTAACTTCAGCATTTAATTTTTGTCATCTTTTGGCAGATAAAGATGCAGGATCAAGTGCATTTATTTACGGATCTATGAGTTTTGTGGATAAACTCTCCAATGGTATCATATTTCAAATTATTGAAATAATCAATCCATCTTGCAAGTGGGTTTAAATTTATATTGTCAAATTCACAAGTTTTATTACTTTTAGTCCAAATGTTGATCATAAGGAATGCGCAGCATTTTATAAAAATATCATGGTTTATATTCCTGGTGCATGTGCAGGAATTCTTGTTGCATTTTCGTTATATCTTGTTTTTCGAAGATTAAGAATTAAAATATATTTTGTTCAAAGACAACAAAATGACCAGCGCTTATTGTTGGAAAGAAATATTGATGCAGATTGAAGACGACGATCTGTAGTCGGACCACATTTTTTGGTGTAGTCACAACCAAACTCTTTTATCAGACCATTTTTTTCCTCTCTTTTTGGTTTTCTTATATAGTGTATTTTGATTCTCAAGACATATGGAATTATAACCAGTGACAATTTTGTACATCACATCAAATAATCCTCCGTGCCTCATGTTTTTTGTTTGTAAATATCGTTTTTTTGTTAATAATTTATTTTTGTTGTTTTAATTTGTTATCTCATAAGTTGTTGCATAATAAAACCATTGTTTAAAGGAAAAAATGGCCGTATTAAGCAAATTTTTTGCCAAATTTTTGGGTTTGGATGTTGTTCCAGCAAATTGTTATGAAACAATTCATGTTTGGAATCCAAGTTGTACAAATTCATTGGTTGACATCATTCCAAATGGTTTTAAATTTTGTTTAAAAACTTATGCAATGTTTTATTTGGTTTGTTATTTGTTTTAAACTTGACAATTATTGATTGAAACTGTTTTAGATTAGTAATATTGTCCGAAAAGGTGATCCAAGAAAAATTGATTATAAAAGATTAATCAAAGATATTTTACGTTCATCAACATTTTTAACAATGAATATGGTTTATTTATTATATTTTATATGTTGGCATTATCACAGATTAGGATTTATAACATGGCCAACAGTTTCATTCCTTCCCAGTATTATTGCATCTTTTCTAGCAATTTTGATTGAAAATCCAAATCGTCGCCCAATGTTAGCGCTTTATTTGACAAATTTGGTAAATTTATCATGAAAATTTATATAAAACTCGAGATTTTTCAGGCATCTGAAACATTTTATCGACAACTTGTGAATCATGGATATTTGCGATTTATTAAAAATGGTGAATGTTTAGTGTTTGGTATTGGTTTAATGATTGTTACTTATTTTTACAAAAAATATGGTGAAAAAGCTGGTGAAATGACAAAATTGATCAAATTTACTCATCATTTGGACAATGAAAAAAATGTTTTGGATTTAAAAACTTTGCATCCAACCATCAGATTATGGCTCAATTTTATCAGGAAAGGTTACACAAAGCATAATTTGTGTGAACATGCAAATTCTTGTGCAAGTATTGCATTAGAAAGTGGATTAAGAAATTTTTCTTATGGTTTAATGGCAAGTATGGCTTTGGCATTTTTAAAATCCATCAGAACTCCAACAAAATTATTCAAAAATCTTGTTAATAGTGGAAATCTTGGATTACCAGCATTTTTTGCAGCATTACCAGTCATGTATCATTTAGTTGAATGTGGTTTAACAAGATTATTCAACAAGAAGTGTCAAATGATTCCAATAATTGCTGCTGGTGCAAGTTCAAGTGCCATGGTTTTCTTCCCAAATACTTCAATTGCCATGTATTTTCTATGGAAAGGAATTGAAGTAAGTTTCCATTCAAAAATTGATGGAAATGTCCAAATTTTAGATGATTTACTTTAAAATGGCAGAAAATAATCTTGCACCAAGATTCAAGTATGGCGATATTTTACTTTATGCTTTATCTACAGGTTTTGTACTTGGTAATGTTATTGTTGAACCTCATGCTGTTCGAAAAGGTTATTTAAACTTTTTACGTGGTTTAACTGGTGATCGACTTGATTTATTTAACAGAAATATTTTTACAAAATTCGGATTTGATTCGAATCGATATTATCCAGATTTTGTTCCAAATTTGGATTTGGTTCATGTCACCTTGAATCCCGAGTTTTATATGCCATCAAAAAGATTTTTTTGAACGGGTTTCATAGATTTTTGAAAATTGATTAATAAATTTGTAAATTTAAAAAGGGAAAAATTCTGGCGATGTCGCATTAATTGTTGGGAATGTTTGAAACACTAATGGGTTATGTTTTCAGCAAATGGCAGATGATCCTGATTTCGAACCAACTACCAGTTCGTTCTCTGATGTTGCAGTGTTTTTAAAACGTTATCAATTGTTATTTCAATATCCTTTGAAAGATTTTTTCAAAGAAAATGTTCATTCAACATTTGAAATGGCATTTCCAGAGGTGTCAAAAATGAGTGCTGAAGAATTGTTGAAGCAAATGGATGATCAAAAGGTAGACTTTCCAGAACTGAATCAATTTTTACAACAAAAGTCAAAAATCATGTTAGATTCGCCATGTTTTGTCCAGCCATTTGATGAAATTGTCCTGCCAAAATCAATATTTAAAGGAATCACAGCAAAAAAAGAACAAGAAATCCGTTATTTTGCTAAATTGATCAAAGAATATGCTGAAATCAACAACATCAAGACTATTGTTGATATTGGTTGCGGAAAAGTTGGTTGATTTTAACAATTCCCTGAGAAAACATATTTTTTAGGGTTATTTGTTGAAAATTTTGTCAAGATTTGGTTTTAATATAATCGGTTTTGATGGAAACAAAGAATTGATAGAATCAGCAAGGAAACTACATGATGAATCTGCCATTTTCGTTCATCATTTCATCACTTCAGAATCAGAAAAGTTGATCAAAAGTTTTGCCATCGAACGTGGACCAATCGGTATTATATCACTTCACGGTTGCGGAGATTTGCAACAAACAATCACAAAAATTTATACAAAGCTCGATCCAAGTTTAGCGCCCCTTTTGCTGACTGTTGGTTGCTGCTATCATAAAAGAAATTTCGAAAACAATGGATGGGCATTCAGCAAAACTATTCCAGAAATACTAGAAAAAGCTAAACTGATTATCACTCGTCCAGCACTGAGATTAGCATGTGATTTGGATGTGAACCGTTTCATTAGTGATAGCAAACAGTTGGAACGACATCAAAATGCGTTATTTTTCAAAGCAATAGCGGAAAAAATTGATCCAGATTTGTCATTAAGGAATGCTAAACTTCAAAATTGGGAAGATTTCATCAGGATATATGAAAAAAAAGAAAACTCAACAAAAAATTCTGAATTTATGACTAAAGAAAACCTTGAACAACTTTTGAAAATTTATGAACCGTTCAAACAAACAATTTTAAAATACTCTGTGAGTTTTCGGGTTAGAAATTTGAAGCAAAATCATAAAATTTTTTAGATAATGCAATCTCTGCTTCAACCAATCCTGGAATCATTAGTGATTGGCGATGCTTATTTTTATCTTCAAGAATCGGGTGCAAAAGCAAAAATCTCATCAGTTTTTCCTAAGAATGTGTCATCGAAAAACAAGGTCATTATTGCATATAGACAATGACTTTTCACAGGTTGTTAACCAAAAAACATTTTTTTGTTGCAATGAAAATAAAGCTTCCTTGAGTTGAACATGTGAAAAAGGAAGCGATCTTCATATATGAAGCGGACACTATGGAGAGCATATAAATCATGTAATAACTTACCAAATAGTTGTATTTCAGAGGCAATAACAGCGGAGCTCCATAGCAATAGCTTATTTTATAACTTTTTGATCAATAAATCAAAAATAAACAATGCATTGTTTAATGGTCAGCAAAAAAAGTTTCAATCAAGCCGCCGAAAATTTAAAAAATTTTTGACAAGGTTTTCAAAACGAAACTCCTTTGACCAGTTTTTTCGGTTTTTGAAATTTTTGCAACAAGTCGTTGTTTTTTGTTTTGTTATCCAGTATTCAAAAGTATTCAAAATGTCTGCTTGGAATAAACCTCTTATGAAGCCTGTTCCACAACCTATCCCAAAGTATTCTTTTCAACCCAATGCAAAGCCTTTTACACCATCACATTTGCTTCCTGCAGAATATGGCATGCGTGGTATCGTCAATGTTTTGAAATCAGCTGGCAACTCTGATGGGTTAGCTGCTTTGTCAATTGGATATGAATTGAGCAATCTTGGATTGAATTTGAAAATCAGTGGGTATGTTTTCATATATGAATTTTTACTGGTTGAAGTTTGTATTGTTATTTTTAGTCATGAGTTGTACAAAGATTATGGTGGACCTTTTTCTGATCGAATTTCTCGTACTCAAGACATTGAATGTCAAGTTCCAGAAGAATATCGTACCAATGCTCATCTTCGAAAGAGATTGCCACCTATCAAGTTGACAGATATGAGCGAGGATCTCTTGTTTTACATTTTCTACAACTGCACTGAAGAGGCTTACCAAACAATGGTTGCTCATGAATTGTAAGAGTTTTCTTCATTTATTTTCATCAATTCATTGTAATTTTCTTTGCAGATATGTCCGTGACTGGCGTTTCCACAAGATTAAACGAGTTTGGCTTATGAAATTTGTTCCCAAGCTTCTTGATCCCAGCACTGACCTTGGAAAGGAAAATTATTACATGTTTGATACCAGCCAATGGAAGAAAATCAAAGTTGAAATGCCTGTGGAATTCCATGAATTGGAACCACGTCCACCAGCTCCAAAATGTACAACAATTCCTGTCATTCCACCACCATCACCTAAAAAGGATTCATAGGCCGGTTTTTCTGCATTTGTTTTGGATTATTTTGCCGTAAGATGGTAATGAGATGTTAATTTTTGTTAAAATTTAGTTAAAAGTGTCAATGGATTCTACGGTGTTTGATAACACTTCGTCATGATTATTTCATTTCTTAATTAATTTAGAAATTACGTGTAGAAGGTAGCGTTTAGTGCAGTTATCCATTTTTTTCGATCACAACGCGCTTCTCGCTTCTGTTCAATGTGGATAAAATAACCGTTAACGCTGTCAGTTTCTGGTAATTTAAAACATTCATCACCATAATTGACACCATTAATAATTCTTCCAAAAATGTTGGTTGTTGCTGCTAAGTTGCAATTGTTGTCATCAAACGGTGTGTGAGCAGAAGATCCGTAATTTTCTGCCAACTTGAAAAAGATTCCGTTAGAACCGACTCGAAATCATGGTTTGCATACCTTGTTAGCAGCAAGGTTGGATTTTTGATATATGGGATTTTTTCCAGAAGCTCCAACACTTAAAAAAACTGGCGAAGCAGTGCAACTGAAAGGATTGAAAAAGAAAATAATGCGAACGTAATGGGTGGTCTGAGACCACCCATGTCGTAGGCATTTAAAATTTTGAAAAAACCAACTATTCTATTGGATGTCTCACATTTTACTTTGATTTTTTCAATTATTACTCACCTTTTTTCACTCATTCCATGCCATTGAATGAAATAATCTTTGAAATGACGATTTTCATACACAGCAACAATTTTGCTTGCATTATAAACTGCCAAGTTGAACGTATGGAACATGGTTTGATCATTATGAGCTGCATCTGCTAGTGCATCACTTTTTTGGCATGGATTCAAAGGTTTTCTGAATGATTTTCGAGAAATAAGCATGATAAAGCATATAATTTACCCAATAACCGCATATCTGCTCGCACCAGCAATGATTAGCGATCTTCCTTTAGTTTGTTCAAATATAACGGCAGATTCGTTTGTAACATCGCCATCTGATTCAAAATGTGGGGCTGAATGATGGATTCTAGGATATGCTGCATGGTTTCGCGAAGCAATGACGATATATCCCCATAATCTCGGAAAAAGTGCATCATCTTTGATTTGTTCATGAATCACTGCATATTTTTCCTAAAAACGAGTTGATTCATATATAAATCAAATCCAATCCACCTCAATAATAGATATTGTGATGTATTTTTGAAGTTCAGGATAGAATTTTATCAATTGTTCAGGATCAATGGTGGAAAAATCATTTTTTATCATCAAGAACAAAACCAAAGAAGAAATCTCGACTTTTTCTCTTTCATTTGGCAAGGCTGCATTCCATTTTTCTTCCGTGGTCTGATTTTCCCGGGTAAAATGCTTTTCCAAGTTAGCATTCAATTCTTGAATAGTTCTCCATTGATTTTTGGGAATTTGGCCATTTCCATGGGTCGCAAATAAAAAAGCTAAACAAATGAACACCGCAAAAATCATCATGCAGAGTAGTTGTTCATGTGTTGTTCCGGTGGTTTTTTTCATCGCCTTTTGCAACAAATCTTCCCTAAAAAAATGATAGCAAATACCACAGCTGTGGCTACAGAGTTCGAAACCATTCATGTCCACGTCGACTTGATTTTTTTCATCGACAAGTATGGTCTTTTTGGCCCCAAAAGTCACCTCTTTTTATTCTTCTAATCTGTCAGAAATCTAGGGAAAGTTACTCTGTTTTATTAAGTTTTGTCTATCACGCTAATTTTTGCGACCCCTTGCCTATCTTGGAAAACTTTGAACCAAGCGCGAATCTTCCTTTGATTTTCGTTTGGTCTGCTTACTATTTCAAAACTCACAACTAAAATCGGAAAAAATGGTCAACAACTTGAAAGCAAAACGTTCCCAGATCAGTTTTGATCATTTTGCTTGTTTAAATCAACAGATGTCCAATTTTTATGTTTTGTTTTTCCAATAAAAAAAGTTAAAATACTCCAATTTATTCAAATTTTTGCCAAATTAATTTCACAATTTGAAATTTTACCATAAAAAGACGTTTTTGATTTAACAAAGAACGGCAAAATGGAGTTTTAAAACAACCAGCTGAGTAGAAGACCAAAAAAAAAACATCTCTACGAAACCTGTTTGGCGCATCATTTATAAATACAAAAGAAAAAAGGCACTTTTTAAAAAATTTACAAGACCTCTGTGAATTTTTGACATTACAAAATAAAATAAAAATTTAAATAATCAAATAAAAATTGAAGAAGAAAAATAAAATGTTTCTTCCACTCGTATCGCACCATGCTGCATCATTTTTTGCGCAATACAATGTAAAATCAACGGGATCAGTTTAAAAAAAAGTTGAAAACCCATTACAGACCAAATTTTCAAGCACAATCATGATTTTTTGACATAAATTGATTAGAATTATGAAAAATTATACTGTGACATTAAGCGAAAAATATAAAAAAAAGAATTTAAAAAAAATTTTTTTAAGGCGCAAAAAATCTGTCTACAGTTTTTGAGCATTCTGAAGTACACAAGGCTGGGTAACAAAAGACAATGTTTGGTTAGAAATTTTGAAATTCTTTAGAAAATGAAGGTTATCTTTGTTTTAGACATTCTACGTATTTACAAAACTGAAGGCAACATTGAAACTACAAAAATTACCATTGAATTAAAATTCGAGGGAAGTGCAAAACAAAACGAACACACCGAAAGAAGTTGGCTTGGACCTGTCCTATGTGAAATTTCAAACTTGCCACTTTAAATGTTGGGTGGCACAAACAAAAAACTAGACTTTTTTTTACCAATTTGTTGATCGCGCCTATCCAGCATAAACAAAAGAAAAACACAAAGGACAGCTGGGGGTAAATTAACGACAATTAAAAAAAATTCGAAAAAAAAAATTATTCTTCTTGTTTTTTTGGTGTTGCAGCATCTGTTAAATTTTCTGATGATGTTTGTCCATCTTGAGCATCATCTTCAACACCGTCTTCAATACAATCACCCGTTTGTTCTTGAATAACATAAGCAGTTGAATTGCCTGGTGCAACAACATTTTGAATATAAAGATTTGGGTACATCTAAATCAAAATTATAAATATTTTTAACATTTACATTTAAAATTCAAACCTCAGGTATATATTGAGTTGTTGGAATGTAATATTGTCCATCCATTTGTTGGACATATTGTGGAATGTACGTGTTTTGAACGTATGACATAGGGTATGCCATAGATTGACCATTTGCTTGAATTGTTCCTGTTTGATCAACTGATGTTGGGGTTGTACCATTAGTTGGAACAGGAGTAATTGAAAGACCTTGTTGCATTTGTGTTGTCAAAGCATTAATATCAGCAGTTGTTTGATAAGCGGCAGGATTTTGCATCAATGTTGTAGGCATAAATGGAAATTGTGCATTGATAGACATATAAGGCACATGAGTGTTTACACCGTTTGTTGGAGAAAAAAATAATTGTGGACTCAATAATGCATCCATTTGACGGCTGGTATACTAAAAATTCAACAAATTAACATATAAAACACTTCAAAAAAACCATACATCATATCCATGACGACCTCCGTAGTATCCACTAAGTGCACCACCAGATGAATTGCCTCCGTGACTGCTACGAGTTCGAATTTTACGAGCACTATCAGCAAATTTGACCAATAATGGATCTGGTGCATCTTCCAATTGTTTTCCGTTGAATTTCTAAAAAAAAGAATTTATAGTTAAGTGAATTGTTGAGTTGAACTTACAGCAATAATTTTATCACAACATTCTTTGCTATCCATTCGAGCAAACCCAACGCCACGACTAACACCATCAGAATTTCGCAGAATTCTAGTGCTAATAACCAAACCTTCTGATTCAAGCAAATCATGTAACATTTGTTCATTGTAACTTGTTGGCAAATTTGCAATGTAAAGATTTGTTGGATCTTGTTCTTGTTGTTTTGCCATTTGAGCTTGAACATTTTTTTCTGTCAATGCTTTGACAGCAGTTTGAGCAGCTTCGGCTGTTTCAAAATCAACAAATCCATATCCTTTGCATAGATTTGTTGCTTTATCCATGATCGCTTTTGTTGAAACAATTTTACCATAAGGTTCACATAAAGCGCGGAGTTCATCATCAGTTGTTTCTGGTTCCAAACCTCGGATATACAAATTTGTTTCGCTGAGTTGATTTTCATTACGTGATGAACGATCAATATTCATTGAATTAATGGATCCGCTGTAACTGCTATGACGTTCATTACGATGAACCCGATCTGATCTCGATCCATAACTATTGAAGCTGTTATTTCCGTAAGATGATGAATAATTTGAGTTACAACGTTGACGTCCATGACCGTTTGATGAAATTGACTAAAAACCATTCAATGACAATCAAGGCCAAAGGTTAAAAACATACGCTTGGTTGAGAAAATATATTAGATTGTTCCAAACAACCATTTTGTGGAATGTGCATGTAACCAGAAGATGTTGCTTGATTATTGACAACTGGTGAATAATTATCAGAAACAGCTGATTCAGCCATTGCAATAAAAAGCTTAGAATATTAAAGAATATATAATAATCCAAAAGAAAAAAGAAATTTTAAAAAGCAAAAATTTGGCGACTTTCTGTACAGCTATATCATCAGGAGGCACAAAGACACGCAGCCAACAAATATTTGTGAAAAACGTTGAAGTTGGCAGTAATTGCCAAACAAAATGTTAAAACAACGCTTTTCGGTTTAATGAAGAAAAGCGTACCTCTGGATTACCTGCAAAAAAAATGGATTAAACCAAAATGCAAGAAAATAAAAACAGCTGACTAATGAAAAACAACTCGGATGAATGTCACGGGAAATAACAATGAATGGTAATCAATTATTGAAAAAAGGTCACAACTATTTGTTGATAAAATTTGACAAGAAAAAACGGTGAAGAAAATATGATAAAAAAAATGTTACGCTCAAACAAAAATGAGGAATGCGCAAATCAATCATTCTTGGTTCATCCATTGAAAAATAAAATCCTTTACATATTTTTGATTTTCATCGCGGAAATATCATGTCTTTTTTAGTTGATCATGGAATTCGATTGTTGAATCAAACAAAGAAAAACGAACATTTGAAACAAGAAAGACAAACGGATGTCAAAATATGGTGTCAAATTTGAAAAAAAAAAAACAATTCATATCAAAGGTGATCAACTTTTTTTTTCACAGGTCGCGCCGCACACTTTTTTTCAGTTTCATTTGGGGGGTATCTCAAACAACTGGATTGGGCAAGCAAAGAAAAAGCAAAACGCACCACGGAATGCCTGTTTGTTTGGGACTAACGATGCCAGCAAACCAAACGAAAACACCAAGTGAACGCACCAAGAAGCAAACATTCACTAAAAGAATGTCACGAAAGGAGAGAGAAACAGGGAAAACAGTCAAGTTTGTTTTTAAATAGGAATGCAGCCGCACAGCTGAGCAGTGAAAACGAGGACATAACAACAGTTGAGGTGGTAGCAAAGGCAAAGCGTGTTCGGGCTGGTTGTTTGTTGCCCTTTTTTTCTTTTGCGCAAAAAAGCCCACAGCATGTTGATGCTGAGTTGCAGTTTTATTTTTTTTGTTGAAAAAAAAAGCAAGACCTTTTTTCCACTTTGCCCTTGGACTAACTGCTTGCCCCAATACCGCCCAATAGCAAACGCTACTGGCAATAAAAATTGCTGTTTGACCCTATGACAACAACAAAACAATTTGAACGAAAAGTTTTGATTTCAAACATACAATAGAATCATCAGTTTTAAATTCCGACAATGTTATCCATGTTTGTGAATGAAATCAAAACATCAAAGGAAAAACTTAAGATCCAGTCATTGAACAAACACCCGGTTGTCTTTATCAAAAAAAGCATACAAACCTCAACTGGCAATAATTTTCCAAAAAAAATTTCTCGGACTTAATAAAAAAATAGGTTTAAAAGAAAGATGAAGCGTCGATACAATTAAAGAACTTTCGCGAAAAAAAAGAATGACCGTTCTTATTCTGGCAAACCGCCAATTTTCACCGCGCTACCGGGAAAAAAAAGTCAAAATGATTGATCGAAAAAATATTTTTTTCACCCGGTTAGACAATGTTTTTTTGCAAAAAAAAATGTTAGGATTGACACGGAACACTCCAATTTGGAAAAAAAGGAAAAAATGCCTTTTAAACTTTGGACAATAGCTAGTTGTGCCGTTGTATGCTTCATTTGGTTTTCGACACTGGTTCACCATTCAACAATTGGCAAACTGATACTCAAAAAAAGCGGAAAATGAGCAATAAATTTTTTTTTTGTTTTGTAATTCAAGAATATTTTTTTTGGAAGATAAATTTTTTATGAGTCAAAAGATTTTTCTTTTTTTTTTCTTTGGTCAAAACTAATAACAATTTGTTTTTAAATTGTTGTGGTTTGTTTTATTTGATGGCCAATAATAAACCAAAACGAACAAGTTGGTCGGTATTCACTCACTGGCACTGCAACCAGCTGCGTTGACGTGAAATCGCCAGCTGCGAAAGAAGGATAAGATTGAACAAACAGCTTTATTCACGTGATTTTTGGTAGATTCAAAATTTGAAAAAAAAAATTTTTAATTAAAAATTAAAAAATTTTTTTAATTGCAAAAAAATTTGCAGGGGTTTTTCATTGAGTTTTGTTTCCGTTGAACCGGAATTATGTAAAAAGTTTAATCAAGGATGAAATCATCAATGATGCAAATAATGGCACAAAAGGAGGTTCTTCTGTACTGAAGGTCTGGACTAAAAAAATGCAATCGAGCTGAAAATGTCTTCTTAATCAGTTCAAAATTATTTTATTGCACTTAAAATTAAAATGTTGGAATGTAAAATATACCATTTTGTAATAATCTAAACTTTGTTATTGTAATTACCATTTTTGTTGTCATTTTTGTCTTTTAAATATAACGACGTGATCGAAGAGGTGATGGACCTGGATAAAATTGGGTAGAAGGAGGTGGATAACGATGATTATTTGCAAGATATGGACGCCATCCTGATGCTTCCATATCTCTGTCATAACGGAAATATTCATCACGTGGAAGTCCACGATGATAAGATGGATAATTACTGTTGACAATCATTGGATGAGTTTTTTGGAAATCTCTGATTGGCAATGCTGGACGACCCATTGGAGTCTGAAAAAATAAATATGAAAAAGTAAATTGAGTCGTTGACTTACTGGTGATTCAGGTTCTTCATAAATTTGTTCTTCTGTGGCATCAGAACCTCGTCGTCGATTCATTGTTCGCCGATCACTTCGAGGAGTTTGATGTCTTGATGAAACACCCGACACTTTTGTTCGTTCACATTTTCTCGAGTCAATTGACTAAAATTCAAACATTTCAAAGAAAATCTAACAAAAAAGTCTTACTTTTGAATCACAATTATTATCAGAATAATCATAATGTGCAGTATAATGATCATTTTTTCTTTTTATTCTTGATGCTGTTGCAGAATCAACATGATTTTGTGGTGCCATGATCATTCTTTGAGAATTTATTGTATGATTACCATAACCAACAGCTTTTGTTCCAGTTAATGTTGATGGAATGAAAAATATACTTTCAGCAGATTGTTCAGCAATTGCACATTCTGTTTCATCACAAATTTTGTTCATTGAAACACAACAAAGATTCATTGCACTTGCAAAAAGTATCATCAATGTTGGAAGGAAAAAAATGAACGTAATCAAAGTTGCAGCAGCAATCAATGCAAAAATTTTGTAAATATGAAGTAAAATTGATACTTTCAGCAGTAATAATGGTGAAAAAGTCACTAATGGAAGTAAACAAGCATAAACAGTTGGCAAAAAAGTGCACTAAAAACGTTATCAATGATTTTGAAGGAAAAAAACTTACTTGGAAAGCATATTGAGCTTTGAGTGATGGAGTAATTTGTCGTGGACCAGCATTACAATAAGAATAAGCATATAAAATAATGATGGAAGTGATCAAAAAGTTGCCAAGCAATGCAGTGACCATCGTAACAATGTTTAATTGGACACCAAGATGAACAGCACCAGCAATCACAGCCATATTTGCAATGATGCTTCCAGAAAGCTGACAAATAGCTAATGCTGGATTGCTGAAAAGCACCAAACAAGCAATGGTGATTACTCCGGTGATGACACCATAAGCCATGATCATTGTTGGCAAAACTTGAATGTCATGTTGAAGGGATGGCAAAAATGGAGCTTTGATTGACATTGGAAGTCCATTATTTCTTGCATGTTCCATCAAACCATTCACTAATTGTCGTCTAAAACTTTCCAATAAAAAATTAATAATTAATCAACAAAAATCACCTTTCATTGATGCCTTTTTGATTCAATTCCAAATACATCCGTGATTTCACAATTTGAGTTTGGAACTTGTCAAAAATGATATCACTTGAATATTTTTTATATGCTTCAGATGTCAAAAACACATAACCAACAACTGGAACAATTGTTTCCTGAAAATTCCAACGTTAACAACTCAAACATACAAAAAACTAACCGGATTAATATCAAAAATACTTTGTTGTTGGAATTTTTCAAAATCTGACAACCAACTAATGGCTCGATTAGCGTAACGTTGTGTCATTGCCCATTTCAACATTTGTAGAATTTCACCACGTCTTTGATTGTCATAATAATCCAATGGTTCTTCAAACGTAATTTCAAGATAATTATCACTATTTGGAAATGATTGCCGATATTGATCCAAGAAAACATTTGATGGACTTGTTTTTGACACAAAATCTTCTTCTCTCAAGTTTACGTTGAAATTCCATAAACCCCACACTGCAAACATCAAATAACATGCCAAGAAAAACGCACAACCAGTTCTGAAGCTTGACATAGCCAAGATTCCACCAAGTTTTCGGATAAAATGTGGTTTCAAATCAGTCAATTTTTCATGGAGAATTCCCGATGTTATTTCGTCAAAATCTGGCACAAACTTGTCTAAAATTGAGTGTTATTCCATCAAAAGTAGAAGGACTTACTTGTGAAAGTTTTATCACCATCTTTACAAAAATGGAACCACTTTACACCTTCAGCTTCACGTTTTCCTGATCGATATAAACATGCTGTCATGTACAACAAGGCAAAAGCAAGTAAAGCGGTGAATCCTGCTCCAGTAACCAACAAAACATGTGCTACATACGTATTTGAACAAATCACACTGGTAACAACTAAAAATGAACAGTT
The DNA here is from genome assembly GCA_901765185.1 of Panagrolaimus sp. JU765. Taxonomy (NCBI): domain Eukaryota; kingdom Metazoa; phylum Nematoda; class Chromadorea; order Rhabditida; family Panagrolaimidae; genus Panagrolaimus; species Panagrolaimus sp. JU765. Next base: position 66,448 of record CABFKL010003439.1, on the reverse strand, counting down.
CGGATGCAGAAATAAAACGGCAAAACTTACCGCAAGCAAAAATCAAAGCCATCAACGTCATGATCATACATGGTCCATCCCAGCTGGCAATGAAGGCAATTTTTTCAATTGGATGAAGAGCTGTCATCGAATATCTTGACCATGTTGCTTGATAACTATAAAAAAACAAGACACCAATGGCAGCAACGATAAAAATAGCCGGAAAAGCTGCAGAATTGAATTCATTCAAAGATACTATGGAATATCCGGTGATTACAGACAAAATGATGATGAATGCCATTTGTAATCCAATGAAAGGTCGACTGGAATATGCGTCACATTTGATACAAATAACAATGCAAAACGTGAATAACAAGAACGTGGACATGATGAGTTGAGCATGGATTGCCGTGAAAGCCGTCACAATATCCGATGCAAATTGTCGGGCACTCCACAACATCATATCGACTTCTTCGCCAAGGAATGAAGTAGAAATGTTGTTGATCATGTTTCGCAATGCTTGTTCATATTGTTCGTACAACCTGTCATTCAAATTGTCCTTCAACTTGATCCGAGAAATGATGCTTTCGGCTCTTTGAATCATGTTGTCAGAATCCAATTCACAACCACCAATCAAATTTCCAATGTAATACTTTGTCATGTTGTATTTTGAAACTGCTTGAGGTGTCAATGATGCTTCTGGATATTTGTAATTCATTTCTTTGTCATGGAGTAATCTAGCGCCAAAATCAGCATCAACACAATTTTCTCGACAAATGCTCAACCATTTATTTGTTTCAGGTAACAACATTTTTGCTTGTTCAACTGCTGCTGAGTAAAGTGATAAAATTGATTTATCAAGAACGCTGTCATAATTACTTCTAAAAAGTTGATTTGTTTGTGTCATTTTTAAGAAAAAATTATTGACCTTGGACTGATTATGAACGCAAATTCCGCTTGTGATGATCGCCGAATTGAATCAAAAACGGGATTGGATGAATTAAAATTTGTGGCTGAATTAACCATTGATCGAAGTCCAATAACTGATTTTTGTGTGGATATACTTGGATCAGGAGAAGTTACAAAACTTCCAAATGGAACTTTGATTGCTAATTTATCACTACAAAAAATTGAAACGGAAATTGTAATAGCTGCCAATAAAATTGGTGTAACCTGTAAAAAAACTTATCAAAACAATTTGAAAAGTTATCCAACTCACAGTGAACAATGTTCCGTGTTCTTCAACAGTTTTACCAATATGAAACAAAATTCTTCGAATTCCAACTTCAAGAAATCGAAATGCTTGTAATTTGTAAACTTGATTCTTTTTTTGAGTATTTTTGCGTTGTTGATAAGTATCAGTTGCAAAAATAATTGGTGGAACTTTGTTTTCTGTGCCGGAAACATAATGGCAAACTTTCATGTTTTTGTTTCGCTCCAATGTTCCAACTGATTTGTACTTTGGGGGTTCAGCAAAATCAGAATTTTCTGTTGCATCTTCTGAATCAGATTTTGGTTTTTTTGGTTCTTCCTGAAAAACAAGTTAAAATCCATGGGATCTGTCATCCTCACCGTTAGTTTATCAATGGATTTGTACTTGGTAGAAACTGTGGCATCTCCTCCAGAATTACTCTAAAAAAAGAAAAATAACAAACGTAAACAAAAATGGCCAACCGAATGAGTGGATGCATTTCCAGGACCTGGGATTTGTGAATCAGACAGCTCTCCACTTCTTGGAGAACTCATGATTCAAAACCTAAAAATAATTTGTATTAATATTTTGACCTGAAATTGGATATCCGACAAGATATGAAACCGAAAAGTGTGAATTTGACCAAAATTTTGTTATTGCGGAGCCATTCTATGGTCTCAATCTCGAATTCGGCTCTCGATGACGAAAATTGACAACTAACGGCAACACAATTACTGCAAGTTCGGCCGTTCTATTCCGTGACCTGATTATCTGATACAGGAAAAAAGACCAATATTTTTCGTTCTTGGCTGTCTTCGTTTTATCCATGCAAAAACAATAAAGTTTACCGCAATTTTTGGGTGTCTGTTTATAATTTATAGTTTCAACTTTTGAAAAACTTGAACAAATTTGAAAGTCGAAATGAAAAAAAAAATGGAATGGTGCACTTTGGACAGACATGGTTCTCTGGCATGGAACCCGCATTAAAAAAATCAACTGTAACAAACAAAACAATTATTGTGTCGAATCTTGTTAAGACGGAAAAAAGACTAGAATTATGAAACCAGAAATGTCTGGCAACGGGATTATGAGCAAAAATTTGATATCAATTCTCCGGATTTGTGTCATTTTGATGTAATAACAGTGGAAGATCATCTAGTTTTTTCTTAAACACGTCATCGGCTCCCATATTTGAAATGGACATGGCATAAGCGGCTTGAAGCATTTCTTTCTTGTTGAATTTGGACCGTTTCAACTCATCAACGCTACTGTCAGCGCCAAATGGTCGAAGATGGTAAATCAAGTATTCCAAGACGTACATCAGATTGGCATTTACGTAATGGAATGAAATAGCATAATCGGAACAACAACCGGGTCCCTGATCCATTGGATAATAAATATACTGCCAAAACCAAAAACTTGGATCGACATGGCCGGGAATAAGATGGTGCTCGGGAACAAAAGGTAAAAATCGGTGATGCCCTTCAGAATCTCTCGAATCACCAGCTTTTACCCCTAGTTTTTCCAGACATTTGCCCATTTCGGCATCCTCGGCACCACCTTCACCAGGTGCGCACTTTGTGTCATCTGGGATTCCTTTGGTAACAAAGGCGTCCAACGCAGCTCTGCTCAAAACGTAGCCAGCACCGCCACTCATATATCCTTGTTTTGTGAACGGTTTAAATTTGCATCCAAAGAATACCGGTTCATCAGGATTATGAGGCATCAATAAGAATCTTAGGTTTTCAACGACAACGTACGTATCATCGTCAGCTTTAAGAAACCAATCATAATCGTTCTAAAATTGCGCTTTAAACTCGCAAATTATTCACAACAATTACCAAATGATGTTTGTGAATATATGTGAAAGCAGCTTTGGTCTTTGCCCAAAGATGATCTCTGCCTTCTGATATATTTAAATTAATTGCTGGCAAGTTTGCATCTTCTTCAGAAGACATGAAAACATATTTGTTGCATCTGCGACTCCAGGTCGCTTTAACATGAATGGCCCGTTTTTCATGGTTTTGTTTACCAGTTAAAATCCAACAAAATACTCGTACTTTTTTGGAAATTTCTTGGGCAAGTGCATCGTCATCTAAAAAATGATTTTCCAAAAATATCCGGAAAATCTGATCTTACGTTGATCAGTTCCATTGGCATGAAAGTGTATCGCTCGTTCTGGTGCTTCAGCGTCATCAACATCTGCTTCACCATGAGCATCATGTCGATGTTGTAAATGCGAATTAGTTCTGAATGCTCTAAGCGGCGAATAATCGTATGTCAAACCTTTTGAATTGAATAAAAACGAGATGAAAAAACCAATCACGACGCCGATCAGAACATTGACCGCAGCCGTATGACTAACACGAGCCATGGCTGCTTTTTGTTAAAAATTTCCAATATTATCCAAAAATATACATTACAATTTTGTCAATCGATGATAAAAACGTGGAATGGTCCATTAAAACAAAAAATGTCCACGATCTATGGGAGCATTTCGTTTCAAGAATTGTGTTTATTTTTCATAGACTTGCAGCTGCGGCCGTGTTCTGTTGTCCAATATTTTTGATCCCAAACTAGTTTTTTTCCTTGAATTTTCTTTTTTAAGCTGTTAAATCTTTACAATTTTTCATTAGATTTTTGTTTATTATTGGTTCCAAACTCAAATGCCAAAATTTCTTCCATTTTAACCGCCAAAAAACCGGATAAACTTTGTTGTTCATGTATCTTCCCCAAAATCCCTTGTTTATTTTCTCGATGAAATATTTATACTAATCTTTTTTTAAATTAAAATCCAGTTACATCAAACTTTTTTCGACTAAATCGGTTTCAAATTACCCGCACAATTGTGCTAAAAAAATCAATAATGTTTAAGTCAAATTTTTTTGTTAAGAAAAAAGGTAGTGTTTTGTTAAAGTTTTCCCTGGTTTTTTGCTTCATCCATTAATTCATCATCATGAACAAAATCAATTGGCATTTCACCATCAAAAAGATCTTTCCAAACAACTGGGCGTCCATCGTTGAGGTTATCACACATTCTGAGTTTATCCAAGTTGATTGACATGTATTTCAATGTATCACCAGATTTTAAGGGTTTCCAATGTTGTGGAGCATTAGGTGGACCATTAGGATTACTAAAAAAAATTTAAAACCATCCTTTAACAATGAACTCACTCATAAATACAGAAATTTGCAAAATAAGTTGTAAAAGTTTCAATCACTTTGAGATCATCTTCATTTGGACTAAATCTTGAAATAACACCTTTCTTGAATAAATATGCAAGTTCTGATCCATGTGTTGCTGCTTTGTATGGGAGCATGTAACCAATAAGACCAAAATTATTTGGATTACAATATTCAAAACAATATTGGTAAACTGTGTGTCCAAGATTTGTCATTGTATCACTATAATTCCAAGCTCCATTGTTGATAAAAACATCTGATACAATCTAAAATTTTTTTATCAATTTTAACACAATGAAAATGATCTCACCTTAACAGCTGCTTTTGTCATATCTTTCTTGTTTGATGGATTAATTCCATCCATGTACAAATCATAAAGCTTCTTTTTAACTTCTTCAATATTCTTGGATTTACAATGTTCAATATCACGTTCAATCAATTTGTGAACCTCAGTTTGAAGATGTGCTCGACCAGGTTTTAATCCAACAAATAATAATCCTTCTTGTTCTGTTATACCTGTCATAATAATTTTGTTTGGAATTTCACGGCGAAGTTCATCATATGGTTTAGGAAAAAAATCTCCATCATAAACTGGTGTTAAATCAATTTTACCATTTCTATTAACAGATTTGCTACCAAATAATCCACATTCTAATGATATTGCTGGAAGTGTACGTAAAAATTCAAATGGTGATGAATAATCTTGTCCTTCAACGTATCCATGACGTTTAGCATATTCAAGACAAATTTGTTGAACATGTTTCTTGTCATTTAATGCAAAAGTACACAATGCTGAGCCTCCCATTGGAACAGCTTTTTTGAATAAATCTAAAACAGGTAATAAATCACTTTTTTGATGTAAAAACAAAACTTACGATGTGAATGTGGTGATAAAGTCAAGAAATCAACAGATGCTCCACCAGCAGATTGTCCAACAATTGTAACATTATTTGGATCACCATTAAAATGTTGAATATTATCATGTACCCATTGTAATGCTGCTGTTTGATCCCATAAACCAAGATTTGATGGAATATCATCTCCAACACTAAAACCAAAAAATCCAAGACGATAATTGATTGTTACAACAACAAGATTTTTGGTACACAATACTCTGAAATTATTGATTAAAAAACTAAGAAATTGAAACAAAACGTACTCGCAAATTCCATGATCGCCATAATGCGAGCTTGAGTGAACACAAAATCCTCCACCATGGATCCAAAACAATACTGCAAAACCATTTGGTTGTCCAACTTCTTCTGGAGACCAATCTGGAGCAAATACATTCAAATGAAGACAATCTTCACCTTTTTCAGCAACTCTGTTGAATTTTTCAAGCCATAATTCTTCATGTGGGCAACGATTTCCAAATTCAACACATTCTTTAACATCTTCCCAAGTTTCAGGCAATTGTGGCTTCTAAAAAAACCCCGCTAAAACTGAAACAAGATTAAAACCAACCTGGAAACGCAGTTCTCCAACTGGTTGTTTGGCATAAGGAATACCAAGAAATGCGTTCACTGCTCCTTGTGGAAATTGAAAAGTTTTTCCTTGGATTTTTCCTTCACGAATTTGGATAATTTTACTTGGTGTTGTTGGATAATGCCAAAAACGTGATGCAACTGCTCCCATTCTAAAATAAAAAAAATTAATGAAAAAAGTGGCAAAATTGACTCTCGCGCTGGCCGGCTGTCAAAGGAAAACAAACAAACAAAAAAAAGAAAAAAGTGAAAAATGTTTCTTGAGGCGATTTATAAAACGCGATTCCCCACGGCAATTTTAACTCAAAGTCAAATCATTATGATTATTAAAATTCAAGATAAAAATCAATAAAGTTTAGAAAAATGATATCGGAAAACAAAACTCGTCAGGAACGCATAGTTCAAAGTCCATTTTAAACTGCTTGAGTCGTGTGAATGCGCGTTTGTGCATTATGCTGAAAAGTTGAAAAATATTTGTGTGCACTCTAAAAGAACAAAGGACAAACTGCAAATGAAGATTTTTCAAGTCAAAATAATTTTGATGAATCACAAACTTTCACTTTTGATTACTTTACTCAACATCTTTGAAAAAAAACGTGATTTCAAATGTCAACAATTTGAAATTGTTTGTTTGAGGAACAAAAAATGCACAGCTGTTTTTTACAAAGAAAGCAGAGTCTAATTGAACTCATTTGACCTTGACCACGAGTTCCCGTTGACCCATGTTTAATGCTGACGCGCAAGTTGAAATGAACCAAAAAAAGAAACCAAATTATTGATTCATTTTATTTGGAAATCTATTCCACGTCAGGTAATTTTTTGTTTTGTTTCTTTCGGGACAAAGTACGGAAAAATAACTAGAACTCGTGGAGTGACACGTTTTATCATTGAGCAAAATGTATTGTCTTGTTTAACCGATAAATATTTTTTCAATTTGAGCGCCTCAAAACTGGAAACATTATAGTGTATTTTAGTTAATGACCACAGCTGACTGATTCAGTTTAATCAATCAAACTTGAAACATTATTTGTCAATTTTAAAATAATGTTAGGTTCATGGATTAATTATTTGACAGGCCAAAATGGGGCATCATCTGGTGAAAGTCAAGTAATTGACACTTTTTGTGGTAAAATTCGCGGAAAAGTTTACACGTTAGAAGATGGCAAAAAAGTTGAAGCCTTTTTGGGAATTCCTTATGCTGAAGCTGAAAGATTTGAGGTTTGATTTAAAACCTGCAAAAAAATTAAAAATTTTTTTGAAAAATTTAAGCGACCAACTCCAATAAAACCTTGGAATAATATTCTTGATTGTACTCAATGGGGAGAACGTTGTCCTCATACAGATTTGCTTTTAGAAATGCCATTTTTAGAAGCAGGAAAAGGAGAAAATTGCCTCAATTTAAATGTTTTTGCCCCAACTTGGAAATCTGGAACCGATCAGGTTTGGATTTTTAAAAATAAAGAATTTTTGATCATCGAACCATTGAATTTTGTGGTTTGAAAACAGGAAAAACTGATGAATCTGACAAAAATCGATCGAAATTTTTTTTAGCCAAATGGATTTGCGGTCATGTTTTTCATTCACGGAGGAGGTAAAAAATAAGGAAAGAAAACAAAAAAAAATTGATCAATATTTAGGATTTACCATTCATTCCTCGTCTCACTACGGCGATTATGGAATTTGCAAGTAAGCGTCGGAGAAAAAATGGACACACCATGAAAATTTTCAGAGCACTTTGCCCGAAAGACGTGATTGTTGTTACAGTCAATTATCGTCTAGGATATTTTGGTTTTCTATCAATGGATGATGAACATTATCCTGGCAATCTAGGTTTATGGGATCAAGCAGAAGCTTTAAAATGGGTCAAAAATAATATTGTTTCATTTGGAGGTGATCCAGACAACATCACAGTTTTTGGGCAATCAGCAGGAGGGGCATCATCTGACTACCTGTGTTTATCACCATATACCCGAGATTTATTCCAAAAAGTAATCCCCATGGCTGGCACGGCGACTCACACTTTCGCAATCGTTGATCGAGCAAAAACCAGACAAAAATGTCTTGAATTTGCGATTTCAATTGGATTCAAACCGCCGACAGGAGGTGTTTTGTTGTTTTAAAATAGTTGTATTATGTAGTCTCGTTCTTTCAGCGGCAAAGAGTGAAGTGAACAAAGCGTTGATTGATTTTCTTCGTCATCAACCGTACCATAAACTTGAATCAGCACTGTTGACTGCCTTTGGTTTCCAGTTTAACGACAATGTTTCGATCGACATTGTGCCAGTCATTGACGGGGATTTCCTACCTAAAAAAATTAGCATTTTGAGGACAGAAGCACCAAAGAAAACAATCATGAGCGGGACCACAAAATATGAAGGACTTTTTTGTGAGTCATTTTGAAATTTCCAAAGTGACCAGTGTTTTAGTGAGTTTTCGACCACATAAAACTTTGAGTTTCAATGAATCATGTTTGTTATTGCATCGACAACTTGAAACTATGGGTTACACAATCACCAAAGAAGTCATGGACAAAATGTATCAAATTTACCTCGAAGGTGGCAAAATGGATGATAAACGACACTTGACAAAAGCGGCAATCAATGTTGGTTTTTTTCCTGAGCAATTTGTGAAGGAATTCTTTTTCAGATGATATCAGATGGAACCATCAACTTTTCACAAAGTGAATACAACCGGACCATGCTGGAACTTGGTCATACTGTTTATCAATATTGTTTTGAGTACTGTAACAAGAAGAACATGGGTTTACTCGGACATGCAATGGCTTTTCGTGGAGCTACTCATTGTTCTGAATTGGCATATTTGTTCCATCGAGGATTACTGTCAAATTTCCATCCAAATCAGGAAGATTTGGTTATTCTGGAAATGATGACGACTTTGTGGACAAATTTTGCCAAATATGGGTGAGGATTTGATTTTGGAAAGGGTCGCAACTTGGGGGGGGGGGTAGCAGAGGTAGCTACTCCCCCCAGCCGAGAACATCAAGGGAAAGACCCTGTACTCCCCCTTGGGTTCCCTTCCCTCGGGCCAAAAGTTGAAGTTGCAGCCCTGATCTTGGAATTTTAAATTTGGATAAATTTTCAGTAATCCAAACGGAAATGATGTAAATGGACCTTGGAAACCGTTATCATTGGACAATCTTTACAAATTCTACAAAATTGACTTGAAACCCGAATATTCGGACAACATTTTCCAAGGTCGATTGAGGAAATGGCGGGAAATTTTACCACACAAACACTAGTCTGTGACAAAGTTGATCACTTTTTGATTATTTGTTCATAAATTATTGATCCAAAAAATATTTTTTTGTAATCCCTCATAAAAAGGAATTTTTAAAAGTTGCAAGCTGCGAATCAATTTTCTGTTTTGTTTTGTGATTTTTGGATTAGTGACAAGGAACTCTGCTTTTTTTTAAAACCAAATATGTCAAAACTTCATGAAACAAATTAAAAAAAAGCAAACTGGACCTGCTCAACATAAGCGTTCAAACAAAATTTTAGAGTGAAAAGCTGATCGTGTCTTTGTTCATTAGCAGCTTTTTGCGCGACCAATTCCCCCATCAAAATGAAACAAAAAATGAACCAACTACCGCAATTTTGAGACATGCAGCATATCCGTTTCTTGAGCGGTTTAAAAATTTTTTTTTCTTTGGGAAACTGGCCAGAAAAATGTCTGCTTTTAATAACAACTTGTTTGACATTGAACAGTCCCATTTGGAACGCCTGGTTTATTTAGTTCGCCAATTTGATTGACATTTTTCTAAAACTTGCTAATATGTTCCAAAATTTGAGATTCGTTTTGTTGTCTTTAAAGATTCAAAAATTTTTATGGATCAGAAAATAAGCTGTAACATTGTAACAACTTTTTTTTTGTTCAAAATAAGAAGATTTAAGCATTTTCAGTACTTTTGCACTCTTTTTGACCACTTTTTCCTTAAAAAATAAACAGTTGTTTTTATCTCACCTTTTTTTTTGCGCGGTGAAGAGTTTCACGAGTTTTGCGATTTTTACTCAAAAATTCAAAATTCAGAAAAAAAAATTATTGAATAAATTTTGTTATAAATTTTTTTTGTTCCATTTTCCGGAAGTTCTCGAAATTTTCTCACTTGTTTGAAGAATTTTTCAAGTGCAAATTGATATGCTTGAAACGACTGCGCAAATCGCAGTATCCTTTTGTTGTTTTTTCCGATTATTAGTTTTTTATGACCATTGGACGTGATTTTTTCATTATTTTTTTTGTATTTGTTTCATTGCTTTTTCTTATTGTAATTTTGGTTGTATTTTTTAGGAAATGTTGTCGGATTCAACAGGATATGGTGGCTCATCTGGAAACAGTTCACTTTATTCGACGTGTATTGTTGTCCCTGCTAGTAGTGCTTTTTCATCTGTAAAAGCTCCATTACAAAAGTCTGTTAATCGTCGATTCAGCAAATATTCAAGAAATTCAAACAAAAGTGATGAATTTTATTTGAAAAATGGATATTTGAAATACTCAAAAACAAACGATTCTTTGGACAGTTTTGTTTATGATGTGAGTTTTGAACAATTCTCAAGGTTTACTGCTTTTTTCAGGATTTTCAAACAGATTCTGATTCATCCAATGAAATTAAACTTATTCCAAGGAAGAAATATGAAACAGGACTGTATGTTGATACTAATTATTTTGATGAAGTCAAATACGACCAATGTGCAACTGAATCAGAATCATGTTTTCAAAGTATGGAAAGTTCTCGAATGAATACAGCGCCATTTAGTTCACCTGTTGATAATGAAGCGAAAATGATTTTTGAGGACGATTATTCCACTTCTGCAACTGATTTGAGTGTGATAAAAATTTTGGAAACTACACCAGGAACGGAAAAAGAAGAAAAAAGACCAATTTGCATGCCAAAAATCACAATTGACGAAGATTCTGAAGAAAATCGGCGGTCTTTGGTTCAAGATACTTGTGAATATCACAAAGGAAATTCCATCAGATTTCGAACAATGCCAATGCCAATGAAAGCTTCCATAATGAACAATGGTTTTGAACCGCCACAAGCTGGCATTCTTATCAAGCCAGATTTATTTGTCCAGAATATTCCCGTCGATACTCCTTCTGATCCATATCAAAAGAAGATTAGATGGCGGAAAATGTCGCCAATTACTGAAGCTGACACCATTGCCGAAAATGGAACAACTTCTTTATCAACTTTTTTGGACTCTGATTTGAAGACTCAATCACTGCAAAAAGAAGAATCTCATTCCCAGACTGTTGTAAAACTTGAATTAGGAGCAAAATTATCAGATAAAATTGTTCCACCAGAAAAGCCTCCAAGAGGACGGTTAGTTTCAGCACAATCAACGACAGAATTGATCAAAGACAAAAGTACAAAAATCAAAAAATTTGCAACAATGAAACACGAAAAACCTGCCAAAAAATTTACATCCAAACTTGGTGGTGAAGTCTTTTTCAAAAATCTTATGATTTAGTGGTTTTTCAGAATTAAAACGAAAAGGTTCGAGCATAAAAATTGGTTCATGTGAAACTATTCATTTTGACAAAAATGAAAGTTCATTGAGAAACAGTATTGGAACAGTGGATTCTTACGGAATCTCTACCTGCAGTGTTAATTCATTTGTTTTATCCGCAATTCCGAAAAAATCCATCCTGAAACAGCCTTCCATTAAACCGTGAGTCTTGGAAAATCATCAAAAAAATCTTAGTTGAATTTCTAGTCCTTATCAGTTCAAAGATCCAAATGATGCGTTATTTGGACCAATTGAACACATTTACGAGTGCATAGATTCTGATCCGTCACAAATATCGTCAGACGATGATCGAAGTGTTCCGGAAACTTCAATACGACCGGCGTCATTCACATTTTCAACGTCACATTCTACATCGACACAAAAAACAAGAAGATCAATGCCAGATTTGCGTCCAGAGTTACCAGTTCGTCCTTTTTGTTGGCCATTTGTGTTATTTCCTCCTGACATGACGTTTCAACCAAAGTCATTGCATGCTTATCATCGTCGAGACACGTTCCAAACTGGCAATTTGCCGTTAAAATCAGAACTGGCTTCAGAATTTGAAATTGAAAGCTGTTTTGTGCCATCAGATGTTGTGACAACTGTGAACTGTGATGAAAATTCCGGGTTCAAAACAAGGATGGCACGGATGCCATCAATTTTATCAAAAGTCATGTGAAAATCTTGTTTTTTACAATTTTTTGTGATTTCGAAAGCAAATTGTGCAAATTTTTGTTTGATGAAAATGAAGAAAACAAAAAATTTTTTAATGGTCAAAAAACTACGAGTTTTTTAATCAATGCCTTAATGAGGCGTTGTCTCGATATGAAAATTTATGACTAATAAAAGCTTCATTCGTTTTTAAGCTTGTAAAGGTATCAAAAACTTTGATAAATTCAGTAATGATGAGCTTTTATCAGTTGGAAAAAAATTATCTCAAGGATTTTGCCTTTGGTCGATGTCCTTGGTTAACATTTCCGTGAACAACAAATACTTTCCGGGCGTATCTGGAATCATCAACACGATAAGAAAAACTTCAAGCGGTTGAATTAAGAGTTCAGTGTTGGAAAAAAAACCATGAAGAATTTGGTGATTTTTGTTTTTGTTTTTTCAGTTTATTTTGTCAATGCCGTTATTATTCCGGGTTTTATCCATGGCAAACCATTGAGGAAATATCTTGAAAATAAATTTTATCCTGAAATTGCTGCCGCTGCTAATCCTTGTGATGCCGTTGTTAGCGAATATTATGTTGATGCCAAAGTCGACAACTTTGATACTGCAAACACTGCCACATGGAAACAGGTAAAACTTTTGAAAAAATGACAAAATTCAACGTTTTTTTGCAGAAAGTTCAACTTAATAACCAAACTTTTAATGCCAGCGCTTCTGTTCCTGTGATTTTTTTGATGATTGGTGGAGAAGGAACAGCTGAAAAACAATGGGCTTGCTGGGCAAATTACACTTATATGGAACAAGCTGCCAAATATCATGCTTTGGTTATCCAACTTGAACATCGATACTTTGGTTACAGTTATCCCACCAAAACAGCCGATGGCAAAGGTGATATGTCAACTGCCAACCTCAAGTATTTGACATCCCAGCAAGCATTAGCTGATTTGAAAAACTTCATTGCAACTTTCCAATACAACGGCAAAAAAATGGATCACACCACTGCAAAATGGGTTATTTTTGGTGGTTCATATCCAGGATCCCTTTGTGCATGGTTCAGAAAATTCATGCCAGAATACAGTCTCGGTGGCATTTGCAGTTCGGCACCTTTGTGGGCTAAAGTGGACTTTTACGGTAATTTTCTTATCAGTTTGAAAGTTTACCGGATTTTGTAGAATACGCCGAAGTCATGGAAGCCGCATTAAAGAATTATGATTCAAAATGTGCTGATAATGTGAAAGGAGGTTTCGCAGACCTCAAACAATCGACTTACACAGACGCTGGTCGTACAAAACTTAACACCATTTTCAAGTAAGTTTCAAGTTGATTTTTGCCACAAAACTCCCTTTGCGTTCTGATTTTTTGAATGAAAATGGTTGTTTCAGCATCAAACCAAAACTTGATCCTACAGTTAACACCAAAGATTTCGAATTGGACGCCACAAACTTTTTGGCAACCGTGTTCAATTATTTCCAAGGTGTGATTCAATACACTTTTGATGCTCGAGTAAGTTGGAATCCGGGTTACTTTTGATTTCATTGATTTTTAGAACAACAATACTGATCATGGTTACGACATCAAGAAACTTTGTGAACTTATGGATAGAACCTTGTTGGCAAACGAATCTCCAATGGATCGTGTTAAAGATGTCTACTTCTGGGCCAAAAACAATGAAGGCGATAACAGTAATGAAACTGACAATGATTATAAAGCCGGAATGGTACCGTTCCAAAGAACAACATTTGATCTCAATAATGAAAACGATCAAAACATTGCCGCCGCTCGAGGTAAATAGCGTTGATTGTCTACATGCAAACATTCAAATTGTAGGTTGGATGTGGTTGTGCTGTGGAATGGCACTTGGCTGGCTTCAAACTACCGACAACGCCAACGGCATTTTCAACAGTTTGATTCCATTGGACTTTTATTTGCGTCAATGCACAGACATGTTTGGAGCTGAAATCAACACAACATACGTGACCAATCATGTCCGGCTTTCCGCCCAATATTTCGGTAATCCTTGGGATTACAATGCCACAAATGCTGTTTTGCCAAACGGTGACTACGATCCATGGCATATTCTTAGCAGCTACAACAACAACACTGCAAATCATCTTGTTTCCGTGTTGACTCCAGGTTTGCCCGCAAAGGAAACTGTTGAAAATTGAAGTTTTTCAGGTGCCGCACATTGTAGTGACATGTATCCCGAACGTGTTGGAGAACCCGCAGGTTTGAAAAATACTCGAGCTGTGATTGAAGGAGAAATTGCCTATTATCTGACAACAAAACCGGCAGGAAACAAAACGGAAGGAGGATCGGCCAATTCAAACTCTTCATTGTTTTTCCTTATTTTAGCTGTTATTGGTTATTTATTACAACATTAAACATTTTCAAACGTGAAGTTCATAAAAATTTTTTTTTATATTTTTGGCCGAAAACAGTGGTTTTTTGACGTCAACACATTTATTTCCATCGTTAACAGCTGTGACTGCCAAGTTATGGCACAATTGTTACCAACAAAAACCACACTAGTATCAACTAAGATATCTTTCAATGTCAAAAAAGAAAAAAAACATGATTAAAATTCTTCAAGTCAAAAAAAAAAGTGAACAAAAATTTTTGACGGATAACGCACATTTTTCGTCAATCAAAGCAAGCAAACGGCAGGGCAGATCTGGCAGAAAATCACTGCCGGTTGTTTTAAAAAGTGGATTGAGCGTTTTTAGAACTCCAATGAAAAAATTGCGACTTGAACTAGAAAATATGCTAATTTCCTTCAAATATTTTTTGTTTTCGAGCAAAAAAAAATATCAAACTTCAAAAACAAACTCAAAAATTTTCGCGACAAATTTGATTTTGTTTTTTTTTCACAACAATTCGAAAAATCCCAAATTGTCGAGTTTTTTTTTTGAAACGTCATTTTTTGGTCCCAAAAATTTTTTTTTGAACTTTTTTGAAAATGAAAATGGTTTCTAAAAAGTGTTTGGAGATAATTCAATTTTTTTCAATAAAGTTTTTTGCATGCAAAGTTGGTAGGATGAATTTCACGCGTTCAGTCTTGAGCTGTAATTTAAAATGTCTGCAAGAATAGATTTATTTTCACTCAAAAAATTGTCTAGACCCGATTATCAGGAATAAAACGGATTTTAGAAGGTTGTCAAAAATAAGATTCTCCATTAAATATAATGTTATTGTTTAGTTTACTTGATGCCAAAAAAAACGCCAGAATTGGGATTTTAGACATGGCACAAAGCCAATTTGCTACTCATTCATTTTTTTCCATCCATTAACCACGAAACAAAGCATAGGTTCTATTCTTTGATGTCATGAAATCTGATTATTTTTTTTGACGATTGAGTTTCTTTTCCAAGTCTTGTTTTTTTTTCCAGAATCACGATTTTCAAAAATCTTTCAAACTATTTTAACCATGTTTAAAATTTAATGGATGCCAAGTTGTTGCAAAATTTTAGTTGCTTTTTTTCTAATTGTGCAACACATTTTCAGCGCGATATTTTAATTTTTTCCCATTTTTAAAATCTTCCATTTTTTACAATCCGGATGTTTTTTTTACTCCAAAAAATGACTACGAGTTTGCCAAATAAAGTTAAAACCATTTGATTTGTCTTCGAATTCCTTGTTCTAGGAAGTTTGTTACATAATCAAATCACATTTTTTTCAAATTTCCTAGTCAATTTTTGGATTTGACGTTATCTGTTTTTTTATCTAAGTTTTAGAAAACAAAAATTTGGTCTTGAACGCCTAAAGTTCCTTTTTTGGCATTTTGCTTACGTTTTTTTTGTGTCAAAAATGACCAAATTTGGCAACAACTTGACTTGATAGTTTGCAAATTGTTGAAAATTGCAACAGTAATTTTTACCAGTAATCTTTGGATTTTTGCGTGATAAAAAAATCACCATGGAAATGATAATAACTTTTTTATTGGTTTTCATGTTAAATTATTTTTTTTTCACATTTGGCCCAGCTCATTTTTAACAAGACCAAACATTCAATTTTAATTTTTGCAGTTTTTATCACGCAATTTTTGCAAGGTTTCTAGGTTTTTTGTTGTCTGAACTTGACGTTTGCAGCTTATTCTTGAAATTTTTGATCTTACCTAATGCGTTTATAAAATCGAAAGCTATTTCCATTTTGTTGTTATTCAATTTTAGTTCCTAAAAATATTTTTTTTATAGTTAAGCATCCCCTCAAGCATTTTAAAAGCTTTGTGAAATTTTAAGATTCTCATGGATTTGATTTTCAGGAATGTTAAGCAGATTCAGGAAATGACGGCTGTACCGACGACAAGTTTTTCTGACTCTTTGTTCACGGGAAGTATTGACAATGTTGTGGAAATGTTGAATGGAACAATTATGGGTGTAAATGATTCTGATACTGGTAACACAACTGAGCTTCCTGATTATTGTGTTTATTATGAGCCACCTTTGACACATGTCAGATTTTGGATTGTTTCAATTTTTGGTACTTTTGTTTCTTGCATTTCTATGACTGAAAATTTATTTATTTTTGCGTTATTTGCTACAAGGTAGTTTTTTAAATTTGAAATGGAATAGTTTTTTTGTTTTCAGAAAGTATCATCGGACAAGTTACAACGTTTATTTGATGTTTCTTGCTTTTTTCGACTTTTTTGTCAGTTTGGCATACATCATGCTCATGTCCGTCA